>CAMZMU010000090.1:25099759-25230943 GCA_947311845.1 Poa pratensis
AAAACAAGTTTGCATAGCATCAATATTTCTACAAGTTATCAACATTCTAGACACAACTAGTGTAAAGGAGATAGTAGTTTTAGCATAGCAATACTATCCTACACATGCATAAAAAGAAATACACTAAGTCATGCATAGAAAAATACTTAGAAATTTATGGGGGTGTGCCACTTGCCTTGGCAACAAGCAGAATAGCAACAACAGCTGCAACAATCCTCGTTTCCCTCCGGAGATTCTAGCACAACAAACAATACATAATGAACAAACAACTTTCATAAAACTTCTAAGGAAAATATGTCATGCATGATGTGCAAAATATTTCTAAGGACTAGAGATGCATGCATGCCATGCCATGAAATAATTCTAAGTTAAAGCAAGACGTTCATGAAGGTCCAAAATTGACTAAGGATCAAGGTCCTAACACTTGGTTCAAAATTTAACTAAGGGCTAAAGCTAACATATCAAGACCAAATAAATTTCTAAGGAAAGTAAACAAAATATGAAGTGCTAAAATTTTCTAAGGAAAAAGGTATGAAAACAATAGTTGATAAATTTTTAAGGACCAACATTTTTATAGCAAGTACTTAGAATATTTTTTAAGGAAACAACTAAGTTTTCTAGATGCTAGAAATTTCTAAGGACAAGGTTTAGCACTTTTAATGTGTTGAAAATTTCTAAGAAAATTCTAAGTAAAGGTGTTGTCAAAATTTTATATACCCAAAATTTTCTAAGGAAGAAAGTTACTCTATTTGTAGGGCAGAATATTTCTAAGTACTTTTATAGCTAGGATGATCAAAATATAGCTAAGTCATTTTATTTGGCCAAGTATAAGGAGAAAGAAATTTTTAATCAATTTTTAATTATTAAAATTACCACCTAAAGCATTTAATCCTAATTAATTATCAAAACGTAGAAAATTACTTTATAAAAATTACTGAATATTACTACGGCCAGAAATTAGACATGTAAAATTATAACAAAAGAAAATACTTTAAAATCTATTTCTAAACTTAAAATAGCCAGAATATCAATTTAACCACTTTTAAAATTAATCTAAAATAATTTCGTCAAAACCTCAAATTAAGCGTACATAAAGTTTCTACACATTATAAGCTTTCCAAAAATATAAATTTCATAAATTTTGGATAAAGGAATAAAAATTAATAACGAATCTAAAATACAGGGACCTATCCGTGATGCGCAGGGGCTTAAACATAAAAAAAGAAAAAGATCTTCGCGCTGGAGTCCTTAGTCGACGTGGCGTCTTCTGGTTGGTGCGGAGCCTCCGTTGACTGGTCTTGCGGGCGATGCTGCGCGGACGGGTTGCAGCGCGGACGGACGTGGACGAACGCGGGCGACGCGGACGGCTGGACGACGTGGAGACTTCTGGTTGGCTGATACCCCTTCGCGTGGACGAGCTAATCTGGAGCGTTGATCTTAGATCTAACGGCTTACAGCTAATGAACCAAAAACGGGCGGCGCGCTGAACGGAAACATGCCGGAAGACTACTTCCACGGTGGTGCCATGGCTGGAGCTTCGCCGGAATTTAATCTAGGCCTAACTATGGGTCATAGGGCGTACCGCGGCGTTCAGGGCGACGATGCGGAGTCGATGTCGTTGATGGCGTGGTCGCGGGCGTCCTTCTCCTTCCTAGATCGATCGCCGAAGTTGGTGTGGCGGATGGAGCTTCGGGTCGATGATGGTTTGCTCGATCTGCTGCGCGAAAAAATACGACGTGGTGTCAGGGAGGTGCGCACGGTCGAGGCGAAGCGAAGGGAGGGTTGGGAGGGGCAATGCACGCAAGGGCTCACCGGAATACGGCGAGGTCGTCGACGACAGTGGCGGCACGGCGGCGACTCGTGCGGGCAGCTTGGGGGCTCTCGTCTCGATTTGTTTGGGGCAAAACGACGGCGGTGTCATGGAGTTTATATAGGGGGCAAAAACGCATGCGATTGCGTGCGAATCAAGCCGGATTCGGTTAGGATTTGGTTAGGGTTACGTCGGTGAAGACTCCGTGTTCTTCACGTTGAAAGGACGGGGATGACAGGTGGGTCCCGCACGTCAGCGAGAGGGAGAGAGAGAGATGGGCTGGGCCGGGGTGGCCTGCTACGTGCTGCGCGCCGCGAGAGAAGAAGATGGGCTCGGCCCAATCAGCTCGTTTCGCATTTTTTTCAGAAACTGATTTTCTTTTCTGTTTTTAAACAACTTCAAATAACTTTTGATTTATAAAACCAAATCCACTCAAACCAAATTCTATATTTTTGTAAAAATATGCCCCACATGTTTAGCATGTATTGGGAATAAAATATTCAGAAACTTTATTTAAAATTTGAAATAGGTTGGAAAAGCATTTGCCGATAAAATGCAAATATTGTTTTTGAGACAAAATCTCTATACTTTATAATTTGAAAACGATCACAATGCAAACAATGATGCAATGACATGATGCATGATGCAAATGAAAAGTTTTAAAATTTTGTGAAAATTGGGATGTTACATACAGCCAGCGTATCGATGAGACCGCGGGCGTCGTTGCCGGCTGTAGGCCCCAACGGCCCTGACCGGCTAGTGATCTCCGACGCCCCTGCCGGCTCGCGGGTTCATGCGATTGGTCCAGCTGCTACCAGCAGCCGGTTCATGATGGTGTCTGTTGGGGTTGCCAGAGCTAACACTTCCTTCGCGGTATCTTCCCGACTGCCAAACGTCTTGCCGGCTGCCGATCGGGGAAGTCGCATGTTGCCCTTGCTTGGACTTGCCGGCTGCCCGAGGGCCAGCCAGCGGACGCTGAGGACATTTGCCGGCTTGTCCAGCCGAGCCGGATTCCGACTGCTGTAGGTTTGCGGCGGCCAGGAGTTCTTGAACTCGCCTCTTTTGTTTGGCCAGCTCCTCGCCCTCGAGGTTTGAGAGCTCAGCTGCAGTCGCCCGCATGTTCTTGACAGGTGCGGTGTATGCAGTTCGAGATGTTCGGCTGGCTCGCGGGTTGGTCGCCGGGAGCCATCTGGCCACCGAGGTCTCCTCCTCGATGACTAATTTCTTCTAGACGGCTGGGCTGGTCCCCAGCCGGGGTCAAGCCATGAGCGGTTGTACTCGCGCATGGTGGCCTCGAGCTGGCGCTGCGTGGCTGCGACTTCCAAAGCCTCGGTAGGATGCGCTGGCGTGTTGCCTCGAGGTCTGCAGTTGTAGTTGCAGGTTCTACACTTAGGTTGATGGGAGTGCCGCCTCGAAGGGCTCTACGGTCAGGAGGCGGCGGCGCGTGCGGCTAGCAAGGTTATCGTCGCTAGCAGATCTGGTCATCAAGACCTCCGTGTAGTTGCGGGATCCGACGCTGCTATTGCAGCCACCATGCTCCAAGGACGGAGAGTCTGAGCAAGGAAGCAACTATGTAGGGTACTCATTGGCGACGAGGGCGACGCAGACGTGGTGGTTACCGTGGATGATGGAGCTGCCTTTGGGAGGTGCGGTGTCTACGAAGCACGCACCGTTGTCGATGCGCAGTCGAATGCACCGATCGTTGGCACCAAGCCTGATGCGACGCGCTTGCCGGAAGTGGCGAGGGGTGCCGAGAGGAACGTGAGTCCGGTTGCCGCAATCGACCCCACGGTGGGCGTCAACTGTCGTGGTTTAGTGCACGGCAGTGCCATCGAGAATGGCTTAGTGGGTGAGGCCAAATGGGGCGAGCAACGACGCCCGCAACAGGATCAGATACGAGCACACAAACACGTCGACATACGTAGGTTCAGGGCCCTCATTTGAGGTAACAACCCTATACTCCTACAAACTCGTATGGTTGAGTATAGGATTAGAAAGTTGCTCCTAGTGCTATTTGTGGTGTTCTTCTTCGTGTATCAGTAGAGCTAGAGAGGCCAGCCCCTTCCTTGGGACAGTCCACCTTATATAGTAAAAGGTGGACTGGTTACAGATAACGGCCGAGTCCTACGTGGCTGAGCGAGAGCCAGGTGGACCCCACCGTTTACTCATTTACAGTGTGGTGCCGATGATGACGTGGTGTCTACTATCGCTTCTATTCTTGTAGATAGTGTTGGGCCTCCAAGTACAGAGGTTTGTATAACAGTAGCAAATTTCTCTAAAGTGAGTAACCCAAGGTATATCGAACTCAGGGAGGTAGAGGTCAAAGATATCCCTCTCAAGCAACCCTGCAATTAAGATACAAGAAGTCTCTTATGTCCCAACACACCCAATACACTTGTCAGGTGTATAGGTGCACTAGTTCGGCGAATAGATAGTGAAATACAAGTGATATGGATGATTACAAGTGTTATTTGTAATATGAAATAAAAATGGCAGCGAGCAAACATGCAGCAGAACAGAGTAAACGGTGTTTCAGTTCTTGGAAACAAGGCCTAGGGATCATACTTTCACTAGTGGTCACTCTCGACAATAATAATATAACTGCATATATAAAACTTCCTCTTCAATATGCAACTTATAAGTGCTACTCGGAACTATTCTCTTGTTGGATAACGAACACCAAGACCACCGCGTAGGGCTACAAAAGCACACCTTAAAGTTTGTATTCCACATCTAGGGCACAACACGTTGTCACTAAGAGCACCCAAGATAGTACTAAACAAACACCACAATTTTCTAGTGACATCAAACACAAAGAATATCTCATTGTAAATATCACTCTAATCTATTATCCTGGTAGAGTCACACACGCCACACACACTATCAACAAGGCTTTGTGTTCTCAATAATGACTCCGGAAATTGCAATGATAAAACCAATTGAGTAGCATATCCATCACATAATGAAGGGGAAACATCTATGAATTCAACTAGATTACAATGCTCATGATCACATAAAGATCACACCATGGGAGAGAGATAAACACATAGCTACCGGAAGAGCCCTCAGCCCCGATGGAGACTACTCCCTCCTCATCATGCGAAGCAGCAACGCGATGAAGTGGCTCCAAGGGCACTTCCCCATCCCGGCAGGGTACCGAAATAGATACTTCTGTCTCCCGGATTAGGGTTTTGGATGACGGCGGAGCTCAGACTTGTTTTTGGGAAATTCCTCTGTTCTGGCGTTTTTAGGTCACGAGTGATTTTATAGGTGAAGAGGCGGTGCGCGAGCGGTGGAGAGGTGGACCAGGCAGCCCACGGCGCGGGCACCCCTGAGCCGCGCCCCTAGGCACGTGCTGACTGTGGGGCCCGCCTACAGGTGGTCTTCTGGCTCTGTGGCTTATTTGTGCTGGAAATAATTCAGGTAATTTTCGTCCAATTCCGAGCACTTTCATTTTGGGCCTTTTCTGCAATAAACAGACAAAACAGACAGAAACTGGCACTGGGCTCTAGGTTAATAGGTTAGTCCAATAAATGTCATAAAATGATATAAACTTTAGAATAAACATGTGGCATTTGATATAAAACAAGCATGGAACATCAAAAATTATAGATACGTTTTGGACGTATCAAGCATCCCCAAGCTTTCCTACTCGTTCGAGTAGGTAAACGATAATAAAAGATAATTTTTGAAGTGACATGCTATCAACATAATCTTGATCATATAGTAATGTAAAGCATGTGAGCTGAGATCAAATCATTCAAAGCAAAAGTCTATATTTGATATTAAACAAACAGATGATAAAGCAAGACTATTAAACAAGTAAAAACCTTTCATGGAAGATGCTATAAAGACATGAAACCGTACAAAGTTCATTATAGATGTTTTAAGCATTCAGTATAGAAGTTCAATCCTTCTACTCAATCATCAAGCAATCTTCCACAAACATAGAAAGGATCCAGTCAAGCAAAAGTATCACAAAACGTAATGAATCAACTGTTTAGATGTTTACTCAACCGGAGAGCGTAAGCATTTGGTATTGGCACCAGGATGTTATGGCAAAGAGAATAATAATGGGGGTTTGGAAGGCCAAAGGAAGATAGTCTCACAAAGCTGTAAGTGATCATTAGACAATAGGAAGTCTTATAATCGAAGCTATGCAAGGAGTAGTGATTGCCATGCAACGGATGCACATAGAGCAATAAGTGTATGAAAGCTCTCCATGAAACTAGTGGGGGTGCATCCAACTTGGTTGCTCATGAAGACCTAGAGCACTTTTGAGGAAGCTCATCATTGGAATATACAACCCAAGTTCTATAACGTAAATTCCCCACATAGTTATACTAGTAAAACATGAAAACTCTCTCACATGGAGTATAGGTGCTAATCATGAGCACAAATGATGACTATGAAACATGTGCTAAACATGAGCACAAGTATGGATAAAGGATAGTAATGTTGCCCCCTCTCTTTATTTCTTTTTTTTTTTTCCTTTTTCTCTTTTTTTCTCTTTTTTTCTTTTTCTATTTCTCTTTTCGATGGCCTCCATGGCTCTTTTCACTTTTCTCTCCCTCACTGTAGGGGCAACATTCTAATATGATGACACACTTTTTGGTACAAATAACTCATAATGAACAAACCATGATGTATGAAACCGAGTGGCTCTGCCAGTGTAGCCGGATGTGCAATGATCTAGCGTAATATGGGTAAAACCACACATCAACTCTATAGAATCATGCAAAGCAATATATAACAATAATGAATGACAACAAGTCATGTAATGTAAGATGGAAGTTGCATGGCAATATATCTCGGAACAGCTATGGAAATGCTGTGATAGGTAGTTATGGTGGCTGTTTTGAGGAAGATGTTTGGGCTTATGTGTAGGAGAACAAGAGAAAGTCCTCCCACAGGATTTGGATGTACTGGCGAAGTATGCACAACTCTCAATGTGAGCAGAAGGCAATGCACATCACCGAAGAGGCTAGCAAAATTTGGATGGTGGAAGTGCCAAAAACCATAGCTCAACATTAGTAAAAAGAACTCACAAGTTATTGCAAACAACTAGCAGGTTCAACATTAAGAGCATGATTAAATTTACTCCAAGGAGGGGTTCACGGCGGCACAAGTACCCCATTAGATCCCCGACCTTAGCACACAACTATGTTTTTTCCATCTACCTTCAGACATGAGAAGCTATCAAGTCCAACTACACCTTCAGCAATTTTAAGAGTTTGTAGTATGGTACAAGCTTTAATAACACAACCACTAATCAGGTTTTAACTTAAGTAACCAGCAAGCATTTAACATCTAACTTCTTAATATCTCAAAACATTTGCAAGGAATCAAGTTATCAAAGTTCAATGATCTACAAGACTATGCAAGTTTTTCATTATACCACTACCACATGCATACCATTTTCTGAACCAACACATCAACCAAGCAACTCTCCAAACAAATATAAGTGAAGCAAGAGAGTACTTTCTTCAAAAGAACTAATAGCTCTGAACAAGATATACATGAAAACCAAGAGCTAGAAGCTAAACAGAGCAAAAACAGAATACTCAACACATATAAGTGAAGCACATGAGTACTCTATGAAAAAGCGGAGCGTGTCTCTCCCAAACAAGAATGTTGTGATCAAACATTGTAATGACCAGAGAAAGAACAAAAACAAAACTGAAAATAAAACAAACAAGACGCTCCAAGAATAGCACATAATATGTGAAGAAATAAAAATATAGTCTCATTAGAGATGACCTGATAATTTGTCGATAAAGAAGGGGATGCCTTGGGCATCCCCAAGCTTGGACGCTTGAGTCTTATTGAAAATGGCAGAGGGGTGCCATGGGCATCCCCAAGCTTGAGCTCTTGTCCCTTCTTGATCTTATTTCATCATACTCTCTCTTAACACTTGAAAACTTCCTTCACACACAACTTCTCATAAACTTCATTAGAGGGTTAGTACTCAAAACAATTTATCCACTTTGTTTCTGTAATGACACATTGCAAGAATTCATTCTAACATTAGCAACTGTATACTAGGTCTTTGTAACACCTTTCCACAAAAAGAAACTACAAAGAAAGCTCGTATAAGATGCAATATAAATATGTCAAAACAAAACAGCCAGTAAAGATGAATTTTTTAGAGAAACTTACGTAACTCGAATCAGAAAAATCGAAACTGAAGAAAGTTAGATATAAAGCTCAGGTTTACGCACAAAAAATTTTCAGATCAAGATCACGTTCGGTGATTTTTGGATTTTCGTACAGTGAAGAACAGAAATCTGTTTCTGGACAGCAAACCAAACTTTAACACTTTCTTGCATTAGAGGCTCTTCTTGGCACAAAAACAAAAACAAAAAGATACAAAGGAGATGTTACAGAGGTAAAAACATCCTTGACCCAACAAAAATCAAAAGAAAACAGAAAGCAAAAATAACATGGGTTGTCTCCCACAAGTGCTTTTCTTTAAAGCCTTTAAAGCCTTTTAGATAGGCATGATATTTAGTGGTACTCTCACAAAGATAAGTATTATAGTTGAATATAAGAGAGTATCAAGAATCAAATATGAAACACATTTAAGTCTAACCCACTTCCTATGCAAAGGAATCTTGTAAGAAAATAAATTATTGAAGTACAAAGTGACTAGCATAGGAAGGCAAAACAAGTGCAACTTCAAAACTTTCAACATAAAGAGAGGAGATTTAATATTATTGAGATATATCGTGTCTCCGTCTCTCATAATGACCATTAGGTCTTAAAGCAACCAGCATATAAAAGCAACACAAAAGAAAGCTCAAAACCTTCATCATAAAGAGAGGAAATTTAATAACATCAAAATTTCCATGACCATCTTTTCCTCTCTCAAAATAATTTTCAGTAGCATCATGAATAGACTCAACAATATAGCTATCACATAAAGCATTATTATCATGATCTACATGCATAAAATTATCATTATTCTCCACACAAGCATAATCAATTTCATTAGTAATAGTGGGAGTAAAACTATCACAGCCATCATTATAATCATCATAAATTGCAGACATATTATAATCATAATAAACTTTATCCTCCATAGTAGATGGCACCAAAATACCACTATCATTATAATCATCATAAATTGGAGGCAAAGTATCATCAAAGCAAATTTTCTCCTCAAAGTTTGGGGGACTAAAAATATCATATTCATCAAAACCAGTTTCCCCAAGCTTAGACTTTTCCATAGCATTAGCAATAATGGTGTTCAAAGAATTCATGCTAATAACATTGCTACAACTATTATGCAGACAAAGTTCCATAGGTTTTTTAATTTTCTCTTCAAACACTTCATGTCCTAACTCAAGATAAATTTCATAGAGATCTCTATTTTTTTTTGTTATTTTCCATTAAGCCTAACTAGTGAAATAAAAACAAGAAACAAAAAGATATAATTGCAGGATCTAAAGGAGATACCTTCAAGCACTCACACGCCAGCAACGGTGCTAGAAAATAGCTTAGTAGACACAGGATGTGAGTACCTTTTACCTTACCTCCCCGGCAACGGCGTCGGAAAAGAGCTTGATGTCTACTATAGCTTCTATTCTTGTAGACATTGTTGGGCCTCCAAGTGCAGAAGTTTGTAAAACAGCAGCAAATTTCCATTAAGTGAGTAACCCAAGGTATATCGAACTCAGGGAGATAGAGGTCAAAGATAATCCTCTCAAGCAACCCTGCAATTAAGATACAAGAAGTCTCTTGTGTCCCCAACACACCCAATACACTTGTCTGGTGTATAGATGCACTAGTTCGGCGAAGAGATAGTGAAATACAAGTGATATGGATGATTACAAGTTTATTTGTAATCTGAAATAAAATGGCAGCGAGGAAACATGCAGCAGAACTGAGAGTAAACGGTGTTTCGGTGCTTGGAAACAAGGCCTAGGGATCATACTTTCACTAGTGGTCACTCTCGACAATAATAATATAACTTAACACATATAAATACTTCCTCTTCAATATGCAACTTATAGGTGCAAGTCGGAACTATTCTCTTGTTGGATAACGAACACCAAGACCACCGCGTAGGGCTACAAAAACACACCTTAAAATTTGTATTACACATCTAGGGCACAACACGCTGTCACTAAGAGCACCCAAGATAGTACTAAACAAACACCAAATTTTATAGTGACATCAAACACAAAGAATATCTCATGGTAAATATCACTCTAATCTATTATCCTGGTAGAGTCACACACGCCACCACACTGTCAACAAGGCTTTGTGTTCTCAATAATGACTCCGGAAATTATAATGATAAAACCAATTGAGTAGCATATGTATCACATAATGAAGGGGAAACATCTATGAATTCAACTAGATTACAATGCTCATGATCACACCATGGGAGAGAGAGATAAACCACATAGCTACGGGAAGTGCCCTCAGCCCCGATGGAGACTACTCCCTCCTCATCATGGGAAGCAGCAACGGCGATGAAGAAGGCTCCGGGGGCACTTCCCCGTCCCGGCAGGGTACCAGAACAAGACTTATGTCCCCCGGATTAGGGTTTCGGATGGCGGCGGAGATCGGACGCGTTTCTGGGAAAAGTATTCGGTGTTCTGGCGTTTTTAGGTCACGGGTGATTTTATAGGCGAAGAGGCGGTGGAGAGGTGGACCAGGCGGGCCCACGGCACGGGCACCCCCTGGGTCGCGCCCCTAGGCCGCGTGCTGGTGTGGGCCTGCCTACAGGTGGTCTTCTGGCTCCGTGGCTTATTTGTGCTGGAAATAATTCAGGTAAATTTTCGTCCAATTCCGAGCACTTTTATTTTTGGGCCTTTTCTGCAATAAACAGACAAAACAGACAGAAACTGGCACTGGGCTCTAGGTTAATAGGTTAGTCCTATAAATGTCATAAAATGATATAAACTTTAGAATAAACATGTGGCATTTGATATAAAACAAGCATGGAACATCAAAAATTATAGATACGTTTTGGACGTATCATGACGCTGCCGAGGGCACTATGCAACTGTACACGACGGTGGCCACGATGGTAATCGGCGTGGCCGTCTCCTTTGTGTCTTGTCGGGGTCACCGAGTACTGTGCATGGTAGCGACGTCATCCCTTGATTTTGGGGACTCGGCAGTACACCGAGCCAGCATATGCCATCTCGTCTTCTAGTTTTTGTCTCATTTGATGTCCTTCGAGAGCCGGCTCGTGAGAGTAGCCGGCGGAGATTTTCCGAGTCCTGTGACCCCCGGTGGTGTTCCCACCGACACTCGTCAAACCTATTACAACCCTTAGATGTGAAACCCCTTCACAAGGACTTCACAGGAGGTCACCCAACATAGTAGTACTCTTGCCCAAATTAGTTCCATACCCATGAGATTGGCTAGTTTTTACGTTGCCTTGTCAAGTCTATCACACCCTACTCCTTTACCCTGGTTTGGGACCGGCTATGCCTAGAAACATAGACGGAGTTAATAAACTCTACAAATATCCGCGGAAAAAAGATCAACTTGATAAAGCAAATAAGGTAAGCATTTATAAAGTTGAGTGTTAGATTACTAGTTAGATATGAAAACGCACATAGATTAATTCTGGCATGCGAGGGGGTCGACTCTTCAACTGAACGTGGTCATCATGAGAAAAAGTCTTGTGCCGTGGTGTTTCATTCTGTGTGTTTGACATATCTCTCTTCTATGTAACTTAGTTATTCGTTTATCAACCCTGGGAGTTTGTTATTCAGACTTCTTGATGGAACATCGACATAAGTTTGGCTGTCATTTCCCTTCTTTTTAATCCTCTTATGGATGTGCTTCTTTTTTTTGCAGGTTGGATCGTGGGAGACAGGGAGGTGAATGGCAAGCAAAATTATGGAGGCGAGTAGAGTGACTTGTCTCTGAATAAGAAATTCTGATAATCATTCCCGTTCCTTCAGAGTTCTGATTGAAGGCCTAATTAGACTTAGATGTATACTAAATCCAATACAATATCGTGGTGAGAAAGAACCCGATGTTGAAGTATACGTTTTTCGGGAGCGGCGTTTTGGTGCCCGAGCGCAGATGCTCTCGGAACAGAACTGCGTGGTGGACTGCGGGGACATGATGCAAAATTAACATGGCCCGTGGAACGGAATAAGAATACGTTCAGCATTTGTCTAGAGGATGGGGATGACGCAAGGAGGTCGCGAATTAGGCCGTGCTCAGGGCACTCGCTCCAGTCCGACAGCCTGTTGGCCGATCACCGGGTACCACCTGTACCGGCTGCCGCATTCCGATGATGACAAGGTCGTAGCCGCAGGCCTTGTCGAGCCCCCTCAGTACGTACCTCGACGATCTTCTCCATGTCGCCCACGAGCTCCGGCTGGCCATGCACTTTCTCTCGCCGAGAGCGCCGATCCACCGGGTCGTCCTTATGCCTTGGGTCAGCAGGAACTGGATCACGACGGCCTTTGAACCCTGGTGTCGTGTATCATGTAGGACACAGGGCTTCGCGGTCGTTTCTCTGCCGCCGAAGAAGAGTGCCGCCCGGAAGCAGATGACGCGACGAGCGGCCGCTGACTAGTCGAGTGGTCTTGCAAGATGAAAGCGATGACGTCCATGTTCCCTGCGTTTCCGTCGACGAAACCTCGACGGATCACGGGGCAACCTGCAGCACTATGCGGACGCGGAGCACCATGGCGGCGCGCATGCAGCCGACGATCATGTGGCGCTTCTGATAGTGGAGGAGGATGAGCGAGGTGCGGATGTGCGGTTGTCGACGGCCATGCGACACCTCGTCGTACATGGAGGACACGAGGAGTAGCCTGTTAGGAGGAGATGGTGGGTGAAGGGCTGCACTGCACGGACCCTGCGGGTGCCGCTGCTCGTACTGGAAGGCGTTGATGATGCAGTCTTAGTCGGTGGACGGCGGCGCTGGGCCAACCCTTGACATGCTGTGGAGGAGCTTCTGGGGAACATCGGCGCGGATCGACCAGGACCAGCAATCTGGAGTTGGACGAACTGGAGGAAGTAGAGAGGCCGAAGGTCAACAGGCTTACGGCTGGACATATCGGTCCAGGACGTCAAGAGACGTTTGTACTTCTTGGGCCAGACGTGGGCCATGCGCCAGTAAAAAACCAAAATCCTGTCAGAACGCACAGACCAGTTCAAATCGCAAGACAAGTGAGCCGCACAGATTTCGGGCCTAGGTGCTCGGGAGACGGGAGCCAAACTGAATTTCCGACGTTTTTCTTCCTATATTCAGTCGATGAACTTGCCTTCACATAAATTGTCTCCAAAGATGTAGAAATTTAGAGTCATCCTTTGTTATTGTCTGTTGGTCATCTGTGGAAATCATAATTGGTGCATTTATTTGTTGAGACTGCTGGACATTGCAGGTTGCTCGATCGCCCAACCTTGTAGCAACACTAGCAAAGATAGTCATAATTTATTTCTGCAAATCCTATTTACGTAAAATAGAGACACTATACTGTGGTACGTAGATTCAGTTTTCTGTTAGTTGTTTGTCAGATTGTGGGCTAGGGTTTTTCAAGTGTGGTAGTTTGTAGGAAGGTCAATTGTAAAGTGACCGACCTTTGTTGTGGAATTTCATAAATTCGCTGCACAATGTCAATTAAGCCTAATTGTTAGTCAGTATGTGTTAAGGATTTTTAAAATATCGTTGTTATTTATGTCCATTTTACATGAATTGAAGTTTTTAAATTCTATTGTTTGTGTTTCTGTGTAGACATTTTACTGCTACTTCAATCTAGAAAACATGAGTACTGGTGGTACTCATTATTATTTTGTAAGTAGTTTAATTGTTCTTGGTCTGATCATGTTGAATTGTTAAGAGCATCTCCACCGGCGCGTCCAATAGAGTGTCCGGCAAATTTGCCGGATAGACGCTATTGGGCGCGCCGGCAAGCGTTGCCGCCTATCGGGAGCGCCGCGCCCCACCGGTCGCTCCATATAGACGCTCCCAGATCACAAATACAAATAAACGGCGCGACAGCCAAGTTCAAATAGCGTCGGTCATCAAGTTCTCACACCCAAAAGCATCCCCCCATGTCCGGCGATCAGATTACCAAACCTCGATAGCATATCAGTTGATCGTCAACACCAGCTCGTCAACCTCCTCTTGCGTCTCGGCATCTTCCCAGCCAGGGCGCGGCGTTGGCATTGCGTCTGCATCGGAGGAAGTCGTGCTCGTCATAGGCTCCCCCGTCGTGTCCATCGGCGCGGTGGTCGTCGCCGTGTTCGTCGGCGTCGGCTCCGGTGGAAGAACCCCCATCTCACGCAAGATGCGCTGCTGGCTGAGTTTAAACCAAGATGCGTGTAGGCGGAGAGGTCGGCGGTCAAGATCCTGGAGTCCTCCTTCATATTCCGATTGACGGATTGCGACGGCTCGGACATCGCCTGGATCCCTGCCGTGTCGGCTTGCATGGCAGCCGCTTGGGCCTTCTCCATCTCGACTTCGAGCCGCTCCTTCGCGAGTTTGATCTTCTCCTTCTCGAGCGCGACCTTCTTGTCATGCTTGCTCGTCAAAGACGACCAACTCACGGCGAAGGTGCTTGCGTTTTGCTTCGAGATGGTTGTGACGTCGGCGAGGTACTTGTCGATGGACGCTTGCATAGACGTCGCGGACGAAGCGCCGGCCTTGTCGGACTTGGCCTTCTTGTTCCCAACAGGGCGCCCCTCGGACGCCGGGAACGCCGGGCCGTTCAGCCCTTGAGCGCCGTGGCCGCCGTTGAGGTCGATCCGCGTCTTCTCCCACTTCTTGTTGTTTTGGAGCTTCAAGAAGCAATGCATGAACTTGAAGTCCTTGTGATCGTTGTTCTCTCGGTAGAACATGGTCGCGCCGGTCAACAAATCCTTCACGGTCTTGCCGCTCTCTTTCCTTCTTTGGATTTGCTCAAGGTTGCCGTGGAACTTGTTGCATTTGGCTTGGATGGTCCGCCACCTATGCGACATTGCATTCCTATTGCGATCCATAGGCACCTTCGCATAGTCACCATACCACATCAGTTCATGGAATTGTTCTTCGACCCTCTTCCAATACCAGTCGTAGGTTTGGTTCGAGCCGACGACGGAGTCATTCGTGACAAGCTTCCATGTCGCAAATGCACTCGTCCTCCTTGGTCTTCCACCGCTTGCCTTTTGTGCCCTTCTTCCTCGTCTTCCGGACCTTCCGGCCTCCACATCTACGACGCCGCCCTCCACATTCTCATCGCCACCCTCCATGTACTCGCCGCCTCCCTCTTCCTCCTCACCGTCGCCCTCTTCCTCCTCACCATACCATCCGGCCTCCACATCTGGCTCATTGAAGCCGGTCCCCGTCCCATCACGGATCATGCCACACAACACTTCCGAGCCTTCGATCTATTGCAATCAACAACACGCACGTCGGTTTCATGTATTGTACACAATGATCATGGGGGTAAAGGCCGTAGATTTCATACCATGTCGTGGTCGACGTCGTTTGGCATTTTGTCGAACATGTGGGCGTCGGTGTAGCCAGTACCATCGCCGTCCACGCCAAAGAGGCATTGCCGGCCGCTCACATCGACGCGTTGGCGAGGCCGGTCTCTCTGGAGAGTCGGCGAGTCGGTGAACGCTTGGTTGAGGTCGATGGGGACGCCGACGGTCGGCGACTCGGAGCGGCTACTGATTTCACAGAATGGCGAGGCCCGTAGCCCGGAACGCGGGGTGGCGCCACCGCCATCAAAGAACGTTGGGTTCGACGGCGATGCGCCACCCGCCACGTTCGTGCTCCCTTGACTTGCGCCGGCAGCGGCGTACGCCACCGACGCTCACAGCAGATCGATCTCCTTCTCCCTAGCCTCCGCACTGATGTGCCGCCCTCTCCTTTCTATGGTGGCCGCCGCTCGACGCGCCAGCTCCTGTTCCCATGCTTCATCTGTCGTGTTCGGCGGTCGCACGCTTGATTTGCGAAGAGCGATGTAACCGCGACCGCCACCGCGAGCAGCACCCCGTCGTCCTCCTCCACCACGAGCGCCGCCACGGTTGCGTTTGCTGGGCGACATCGGCTGTGGACGTAGATAGCCCAAGGTGGGAAAGGCGGGAACGAGGAGCGCGGGGGAGGCAAATGGCGGGAGAATGAAAATGGACAGGAGGAAGGGGAAAGTGATATCGAGCGTCCCCTGTCGCTGACGCATCGTCCCCACCTGTCAGGATTGGACGAGGCGCGCGTTGCCGCGGTTGCCGGCGCACCCGGTTGCGTCCCTAGAAGCTGGGCGCGAAGCGGAGTTGTCGGACGCTGTATTGGGTCGTGCCGGCAACTTTTTGTCTATTGGGCGCGCCGCTAGGGGACGGTTTGGTGCCGGAGCGACCAAAGCGTCTATTGGTTGGGAGCGGAGTTGGACGCGCCGGTGGAGATGCTCTAAACATAGCTTGATATCTGGCATGTCCATAGGTCATTTTCGTTCTGGGTTCACCCTTACCTGCTGGCTACAGAAGTACATAGAGGTTGTACGGGACGGGACTCGACTACTCAAGTCAGCCAGCGTGCCTGCCGGCAGAAACATCAGCGACATCGAATAAGAGGCCGAAAGAGAGGAACCCGATTATAACTTTATAAGCACGCGTCAGTGGCATCAGGGCAATCGATAACCCATCTAGACCGAGAGACTCTCGAGTGGACGAAGAGGTCATCTTGTTACTGCTCTGTTCCGAATCACTCAATGCTAGTACAAGATATGTTTTTGAACTGTTGTATTTTTCTTGGTAGTGTCATATGGATGCTGACCCACTTTTGGTTCTCTTGGACCTTTTGTCAGTTGCACCATTTGATTTTGATGGCGTGGGACTGTTCCATTTTCATTCTGTCTTTAAAATATTGCTCTTCATATTATCGTAGTTTATATTGAATTTTTCGACGAAACAATGTGTAGCCTCAGCATCAGACTGGCTCCAGTATATTCTGCACCATGTCCTGGTAGTATTGGCGTGTCAGAGAAATCAATCCGTCGTTTCGCGTTTCGCTGAACGCGGAACAGAAAATGTGGTAGATCCAGAAATTAGTGCCACATTTGACTTTTTTCAGGGATGCAGCAAGTTGATGGAAACTGAAAATCTTTTTGCTTGCAGCGGGATGGTGTTGTGCTGAAAGAAAACATGGCAGTGGGGAGGCAAGCCAGGCTACGTTTGACCAATTTGAACCTATACTTTATGGGCAGGCACATACAAGCGAAGAGCTAGAGCAAAACAACATCTATTTGATCAAGCACACATGGCTAGAATGATCACGTTAGTATTCTCTGTTGTGGCTAAATTGTCTAAGCCAGTTACAATATATTTGCATTTCGAAAATTGTTCTAATATTACCAGGTGATATATAGGCGGCTCTATGGTTTCGATAAATGTCGGTTCCCACCTCAAAACTTGTTTCTCCATCCTATTATTACACTAGGTGTTCTCTTAAAAAAAAGAACAAAATCAGGAAACAAATCAACGAAATGGGCCGGCCCATCGTCGTGGCGCTTCAGCGCGCCATCTGGTGGGAGCTGGCCGGGCTTATAGCACTAGGCTGAACCTATCCTCTTCCTCTCGCGATGCGCCGCCGCCGCCGCCTGCCGCTCCGGCCGTCGCCGGCCCTCTCTCGCACCGCCGTTCAACGGCGCGGCTGTGCCCTGGTATCCGCCGCCTTGACGCGTCCCTGCTCTCGAGGGCGTGCCCGCGGCTAACCCTAGCTCGGGTTTGACTCGGTCGCCTGCCTCGACCTCTCCATCAGCCGCGTCGCCTACACCTCCCTCGCGGTCGCCTTCGGGGGCCTCATCCCCTTCCGTACGTCCATCCCCATCCCAATCCCCACCCCCTTGCTCCCGAGTTTTATTGAAATGTAATTTAGGGATAGGTGGTTGCTCTCAAGGTGTTTGTGCTATTGCGTACCTGAGCCATTGCTCGGAGTTGGAGGGAGCTGGGGTGGCCTCCACGACGGAGACGGAGACCATTCGCTGTGACAATGGAGGGGATGCCTCCAGCATGTTCCACCGCGTCCTCGCAGCCAAAGACTTCGGGGGTTTCCGGTCCGTTTAATGTGTTGTAGTATTAGCCGATTATTTCCTTCTGTGATGAAAAATAAATGGTCGTGACCTATTGTATTTAGCCTTGCAGCTTATAGCATCCAACTTGTTTCAGCTTGCAATCTCTCTGGATAAACTCTATTGATAGATGAGAAGTTGAGAACACGAGTGGATGTTCATCTTGGAGAGAACTAAATTTGCTTCTTACAGTCTCCTAGTTCACGCACAGATGAGAACATGAGTGGATCTTCATCTTGGTGAAAATTATTTTTCTCTCTTACATTCTGTGATTCCAACACAGCACACAAACATGGTGATAATGGTGCCATTAACACTATTCATATAGATATGTGTTCTCAAAGCTCCTGGATTTTATGCAACACAAGAATTTCTTTGAGTTGTAGATGTCATTACCGGCATGTCCTTTCAAACATGGATTCTTTGTGGTTTTTTCAGTAGGTTATCCTTGCATAACTTTTGGCTTCTAAAATACACTCATGTCCAGTTTAAACATAGATGTGCAGTTATATTTCAGTGCTAAGTAATCGAAATGTTCCATACAGAGAATGACAACTACTTAATAACACTGCATCAGACGTGCAATACAATTTTTTTTGTATTGTCAGAACAAGTACATTTTCAGTTGCAAAATATTTTCTTCAGTACGATGTTTTGCTTCCTCACTGAACATTGCATCGTTTCCAATGTGTGAGACAGTTTCTAACCATATCTTGGTCAACTATACTTGAACAGGTTGATTGTGATTAGCATATATGAGGGCGTGGAACCGAGGTGGGGCAAGCTGGTCGTCCATCCCAACCACCTCAAGGCTGCCAAGGACTCCGCGCCGCCGTCGAGCATGTCCAGGTATCCTCTTCTCCTGCCTTCCTCTTGTTCAAGTTGTAAGGCCAAGGTTTTGTGATCATCTGTATCCATCTCGCTCCATGCATCATCCAGCATATACATAAACTATAGATTATTTCGTGTCTCCTTGTTTAAATCAAGCAGCACATATGTGCCTTAAGGTACCTCCTGTTAGTCTAGATTGGCCACACCACACATCGAGTTCAATTAACACTATCTCTTAATATACCCTGCGTTATTTGGATGCCTTACTTTTAGTCTGTATGCCATTTTCTGCAGTATATGTGTACAGTTAGTATCCCGGAAAGGATAACATTCAGTCTTTTACCATGGGAGACGTTCAGTTCTTGACCTCGGTAGTCATATACTTTTTGGATAGGGTAGAAGGAAAATGGCAAAATAATGCAAGCATGGGCGTATTTGGAATGTATTCCTTTGTTTTGGCTTCCGGTTGTTTACTTTTGTTGGTCACAATGTTGTTGTGTTCAAAATGTGCTAGTGTCCTTTTCTGTTCACATGTGCCCAGTGGAGAAACTTCCTTGGAAACCTTCCTTTCCTTACCACAATCAACCTATCTGACGGTTTAGCTTCATTATCGCAATAGCCGTGATTAATTACCCAGTAGTGAAGGTCAGTGCTGCCATACTTCATCACTAGTGTTGTTCTTGTTGCAGTTTTATTAATCTTGTTTGGTCTGTTGTTTGTGTAAGAATAGTTGAAGAACAGGCTATGCTAGTCTGTTAAGTAGCTGAATTTATTGTTATGAATTATCGTGTGTCAGTAGCAACGAGATGTTTTGGGCGGATCAACTTTTTGTAGGTGCAGCACTTGTTTGGCTGATGTGTTTGTTTATGAGCAAGTCTGTTGTCTTAATTATACATGTTTCATTCGCAAAGAACAATTATGCCATTTAAGAATTGAGTAGTTGCGAGATTGAACATGGTGAAAAGAAAGTCAAGCTGATGCCTTGCTGCTATGTGAGTCTATATGATCTTCCAATAAGGGGCACCATCAGTTGGAATCGATCATGCTATGTGAGTCTATATGATCTTCCAGTATTTGTTGCTATGTTATCTACAGCGCTTATAGATTCATATGACCCTTTATTTAGCTTTTGACCATACGTTGAACATGTTTATTTCCTGGCACACCATTATCTTCCATTTGCACAGTACACTATCTGTCCAATTCTGACTGCTGACATGACCAATCTTGGTACAGAAACACTTGCAGAAATGTAAAGTTTGTTATTTTGGCAAGACATGCTACTTTGGTACATAAACACAAGCAGAAATATATTTGAACTCTGTTTCCAAATGTTGTGTATGTTGGAATAATCCTGTGCGTTCTAGAAATATCTACCATGTAGTAAGGTAGTAGCTAGTAGAAGTATCTAGACTACACATGAGTTGTACCTAGTGGTAGTCTCTAGAATACACATGGGTTGTAATCTAGTAGAAGGCACTAGAAGGTAGGTCTAGATATTTCCTAGTAGGTCGGTTTGTGAGTCCTATAAATAGGACATGTACCCATCGTTGTAAGATAACCTAGAACACAAGCAAGAAGCTAGTAAGCCAAGATGTAGCCTCAAGCATATGTATGATATATAGAGCATATATGTGAGTGTCATATATGCATATGTGTTAGTGTGTGTGAGGCACAACCTAGTTAGAAGGGAGCTAAGTGATTTAGCTTCCAACAATTGGTACCAGAGCCGCAAGGTTCGGGGCCGTGGTGCGCGGCGGACGGAGGCTGCGGAGGCGCTGCGTGGTGGCGCAGCGGCCACGGCGGCGCGGCAAGAAGGCCGGGGAGGTCCTGTGTTGTGGCGCAGGAGCCTCGGTGGCGTGGCATGGCTGCGCCATGGAGGTGCTGCGCGGCCACGGAGGCGGTAGCGGCGCCATGTGACGGCCATGGAAGTGGCGACCGGCGTATGTGAGCGCCAGGTTGTGTCCGTGGCGGTGGCGACCGGCGTATGTGAGCGCCAGGTTGTGTCCGTGGCGGTGGCGACCGGCGTATGTGAGCGCCAGGTTGTGTCTGTGGCGGTGGCGACCGGCGTATGTGAGCGCCAGGTTGTGTCTGTGGCGGGTGGCGACCGGCGTATGTGAGCGCCAGGTTGTGTCCGTGGCGGTGGCGACCGGCGTATGTGAGCGCCAGGTTGTGGCGGTGGCGACCGGTGTATGTGAGCGCCAGGTTGTGTCCGTGGCGGTGGCGACCGGCGTATGTGAGCGCCAGGTTGTGTCCGTGGCGGTGGCGACCGGCGTATGTGAGCGCCAGGTTGTATCCGTGGCGGTGGCGACCGGCGTATGTGAGCGCCAGGTTGTGTCCGTGCCGATGGCGACCGGCGCATGTGAGCACCAGGTTGTGTCCGTGGCGGTGGCGACCGGCGTATGTGAGCGCCAGGTTGTATCCGTGGCGGTGGCGACCGGCGTATGTGAGCGCCAGGTTGTATCCGTACGGTGGCGACCGGCGTGTGTGCCAGGTCGAGTCCGTGGCTGCTAGGTTTCACAAGTGAACGCATCAGGATTAGGAGGGAGATTGTTGGAATAATCCTGTGCGTTCTAGAAATATCTACCATGTAGTAAGGTAGTAGCTAGTAGAAGTATCTAGACTACACATGAGTTGTACCTCGGCCTGGGCATTCGGTCTAACCGAACCGATCGGTTCGGTTCTTCGGTTTCAAAGAATTTCGGTTAAGAGAAAATGAAGACCGATCGGTCCTCCAGAAATCTACTAACCGAGAACTTCGGTCCCCAAAAATTCCGGTCGGTTGTCGGTTTTAACCGAACAGAACCGATGTAGAATACCAAGACATCAGGAAACAAAATCCAGAGAAAATCAATCAACGTTTTTGCAGGAGCTTCAGTTGCAGCCGTCCTTGCTCCTAGTCCCCGAGCAAGCCAAGTTTCTCGCCGACCTGTGGTTCATCAGGCATCAGCCATTTGGCCGGTAGCCACGGAGATGGAGGCAGCTTGATTCGCGACATCGAAGGGGGGCCATGGAGAGGATAATAGGAGAGAGCTGAAGCCTCGGAGATGGAGTGGGTGCGCCGGAGTCCGATCGACAGTTTCTAGAGAGACGACATGGTGGCGCACTGTAGGCTGGCGGCTAGGGTTCACATGGAGGAGGTCGGGAGTGGATCAGGGACGAACGGTTGGGGAAGATGTGAAGTGCGTCCGTGGTTGGTTACGTTACGTGCTTGTGAAACAAGGCTTGGGCCATCCAGAGGCAGATATGTGCTAGTGGGCTACTGTGGTGGGCTGGCAGCCTGAGACTAACGTTGGACTATGCCTTTTACAGTTTTAGTTCGGTTTTTATGGTCAGTTCGGGTATCTGATGGTTGAAACCGAAGTTACCGAACTAAATTCGGTTTTCTAGATTTGACAACCGAATTAAGTACCACAATTATCGGTTTCGGTCTAATCGGGTTCGATCCAGGTTATTTCGGTTCGGTAAATCGGTTTTCGGTTAATATGCCCACCCCTAGTTGTACCTAGTGGTAGTCTCTAGAATACACATGGATTGTAATCTAGTAGAAGGCACTAGAAGGTAGGTCTAGATATTTCCTAGTAGGTCGGTTTGTGAGTCCTATAAATAGGACATGTACCCATCGTTGTAAGATAACCTAGAACACAAGCAAGAAGCTAGTAAGTCAAGATGTAACCTCAAGCATATGTATGATATATAGAGCATATATGTGAGTGTCATATATGCATATGTGTTAGTGTGTGTGAGGCACAACCTAGTTAGAAGGGAGCTAAGTGATTTAGCTTCCAACAGTGTACTAGGGTTTAGGGAGAGGTAGGGGGTCTGAGATGGATGCGCTAAATGTCAGGTATCTTCACTAATTGTCCTAGATTGTTTGGTAGAAATTGCAGCCTAGCTTGAACCTTGGTTCATGGTTGCTTGTTGCACTTGGCAGTAGTATTCAGAAGTGAACATTTGCATGTAACTACATTTTACATTTCTCAGTGAGGATACAGATTAGCATGAAGTTGTATTTATGTCTCTCTTTGGTACCTGCAGCTATAAGAAATATTACGCTCACGGAGGCGCTCCAGATCCCACCCTAGAAGGCGGCGTTCGTGGTGACACTCTTGCTGCATTCCTCCCCACTGGTGGCCTAGCGTTTGACGGCGGCAGTGGAGCTGGTGCAGACCTTCTTGTGAGATTTTCTTCCTCTGTTGTCACTTATGTGCTGTCTTGTGTAATTTGCTTGTGTACGAGATGCTGATTTGGTGATAGTATGTGCTTTGTGTATTATGTAAATATGTTTCTAGAATTTGTGTGCGGCGATTAGACATTTCTGTAATATGTAAATATATTTCTGAATTTGTGTGCAGCGGTGAGACATTTCTGAAATTCTGTGTAATATGTATATTGAGTTTTGAAGCATTTTCCATAAGTAATATTATTCGTTATCTGCAAAATGCCCCCAAAACAATTAGGGGCACAACATTGACATATAGGGGCACTTTGAAGTGCCCCAAAATGTCAACCTTGATGTAGTGTGTTGTATCCTCTATCTATGCTGGGTTATACAGTTTTCCTTTCTATACAAATGTCATTCTAATTTGTCCAATTCATTTTTTGTCGCTTTTACACTAATATAGGTGTTGTAAATAAAGAAGCATGTAGATGAAGGTACATCCCAGCACGCAAGTTTTTTATGCGTCTTTCAACGCAGCAAAAAAATCATATGGTTCTTTTTATTTTGTAAGTCATATCAGAATACACCTTTAGAGTTTCAGACCACATCTTGCCTGGTGGTTTCCTAGAATTCAGATTTGTTTGTCCTGAGACTTCCAAGTGTTATATCTGAACTATAATCCCCTTCATAAGAAAAATAAACCATGTACATTTCTTTGTTACTACTGTCAATAAGTATAGCAGCTGTTATTGTCCTTCATATATACATTCCAAGTCAATTTATTTGAACAAAGTTTTCGTCCTTCATATTACTAAATTACTAAAGAGACGGAAGATCGCGGCCTCTCCGCGCTCGGAGCACTGTAGCGTCGCGAAAAAGCTACAGTGCCCGACCACCTCCGCACCGTGCGATCCACATCCGACGGTCCACATATTAAAGAGACGGAAGATCGCGGCCTCTCCGCGCTCGGAGCACTGTAGCGTTAAAGAGACGGAAGATCGCGGCCTCTCCGCGCTCGGAGTACTGTAGCGTCGCGAAAAGCTACAGTGCCCGACCACCTCCGCACCGTGCGATCCACATCCGACGGTCCGCATGCCTTTTTCGCATCGGAGGGACTTATTTGCAATTTTAGTAAAATCTAAGGATGTTTTTGCAAAATCCTCCATACCCCGCAACGCCACAAAATCTTCCACCGCCTCCGCGCCTCCCGCCCGGAGCCCCTCGCGCTGCGCCTCCCCTCCTCGCTCGCCACCCCCGCCGAGCTCCGCGCCATGGCCGCCGTCCTCCTCCGCAAGCTCCTCTCCCCAACTCCCTCTTCTGTCTCATTCAGCCGTGGACGGCAACGACCCCACTCCTTGCCGTACGCGAGGATCTCGATGCTCAGCGACGCGTCCGCGACTCCACGACTACCGTCAGCAGCGTCATCTTCCCGCCGGCGCGTCTCTGCCTCCATTTCCAGGTTCGGGAAACCGCAGATGGGGCGACGACGGAGACGGCCGGGCAGACCAAGGATCGTACTATTCTTGAATCGAAAGCGAGATGTTCTGTACTTCTTTTTCCTGGCCCTTTTGATGTGCTTCTTCTTCTAGGTGAGTGAATTCGATTTATTAGCCAGATTCTGCTAACTTTGTGTGTGCCTAACAAGTGTTCGTTTTTATGCATATAAGAACAAATCAGTGTACTTTCAGATTTATCATTTTGTTCGTCTGTGCTAAAGTAATTTATTCATCTGATCAAGTCATCTAAATGAGATGGGTCATCTTCTTCTTGCTGATTAACCTCATACTTCTGATGCCTTCTAAAGTCTTGCTTGCATGTGTGCCATGTCCTTCAGGTGTGGAGAAACGTGGGATGCAGCAGGTGCTTTCAGATGGGAGGCCTCTCTGCATCATCTTCAGTCTGGAGAACGACAAGGGGATACATCAGGTTTTGTGGCCTGTGAGATTTCTAGACGTCTACTGTCTACACGTATAGCATACACAGTAAAATAACGTGGTTTCAGAGATGCTTGCATAACCTTGCAGCAGGATCCTCTTTTTCAGTTCTTAAGGGTGATTTGCAAAACTTACTGAAATTATGGCAGGTCTCCAAGGTAACATTACTTTCATCTGGCCCCTCCTCTCCCCGTCCGGCCAGAACGCCCTCAAGCCCCACCTCCGTTATCGTTGTGGAAATAAGTGAGCCACAACACACATTTTCTTCATATTCTCCAGATTTTTTCCTGCTATCTGTTGTACATTAGATGCTGGACATTTACTTTCCGAATGTTCTTCTTCAGGTATACATCAAGTTGCCCAGATTTGTGTCGCTGGAAAATATGTTAGCTTTCCACGTTATTTTTCAGAATGGTAAGCAAAATGGTGCAAGAGGGAGCATTGACAGCTTTAGCATCAGTAGCTGATTCATCACAGGTAACTGTTCTTGTGGAAGTAAACTGCTATATACACCTGCAATGGGCTGTGACATGTTATTTCTAATTAGCTGATCGTGATGACTTTACAACATTCTAATATACACTTTGTCTTCCAGGATCACTTCAAGAAATACTATAATGCTGTTATGCCGTACCTGAAAGCTATTTTAATGAATGCAACTGACAAGTCTAATAGAATGCTCCGTGCCAATTCTATGGAGTGTATTAGTCTTTCTGGAATGGCTGTAGGCAAGGACAAATTTAGGGATGATGCCAACCAGGTTAGCATCCCCTCTCCTAATTTTGTAATGGACATTTAGATCGTACATAAATTGGTGAGTCATCATTTTGTATATTTCTGAAGCCATTTCACTGTTCACATGTTTTCTCTTTGCATAACAAATGAATGAACTTATTTTGTTGCAGAACAATGGTCATTGTTCTTTCAGTTTTTTTGCTTTAGCTCTATGGGTCAACTCAACTACATTATATGTGAATACCATATAACTAATTTCAGCATTATCTAAATTATCTCCAATTTAAACCTACTACTGAACAAGAAAAACAAAGGTTTCTATGTTGAACCACTAGCGCAATAAAAATTATGTATATGCAGATATACGCTGGCTTGCACATATATGATAACGTAATAGCTCAAAAGAGACAGGGCTTAGATAGATCCACACCTGATTGATAGGCTCATCAATATGGAGGCATCCATCAATAGAGACACGTAGATTTTGATTATTTTTTCGCTAGGTGTCTGTTGGTTAGGTTAGAATTTTACTCTAATTTGAGAAGGTAAGCCTACGTGAGTACAATAAGGTCAGTACTGTTTTGGTTTCTAAATGTTGTTTCTTACATACAAGTTTGATAGATATAGATTATAAAATATTGGCTTGCAGAAGGCACAGCTGAATATGTTAGGTCTACATATCTTCAGGTAACTATTCTAACAAAAGATAGTCGATGAAGAGTTCCTTTTCTTATGCTCTGTAGTATGGTATATCACATTCCATGCATAACCATATTTGCGACGAAACTATACAATATTGGAAAGACCGTCAAGCTTATATCTCCTGCGACATTCGCTGTCATTTTACTCTCCTTTAACAGTTTTCAAGCTTTATTTATTTTCCTCTTATCTTTGCTCCACTTGCTCTATTTGTAAAACATGTGAAATTTGCATCTCAGAATTTTTATATGCAAGCATGATATCACCTAGGATATTTGTATGCTCAATGGTCATTGGACCATCATTTCTAATGTTTGTAAAATATTAGAATAGGTGTCAGGTTCCATCCAACATGTAGTAGTCAGAGATCAACTTGCTGAGCTTTTCTCCTTTCCTATTTTCACTGTTAGCTCAAATTAGTACTGCAATTTAGTGTCTCATGTCAGAAAGATGCACATTGTACAACAAAAATTCTCATCAAGGGCGCGCCGGCCAAATTCAACTAGTATACATAACGTATTTCTTCAAATCTTTTATGTAATACACAAACTCCGCACCCGGGGTGTCATCTAGTAGATAGCATATACAGTATAACTTGCACACCGATACCTCCTTTATTTTCTTAGGGCAACAACAGGATCTCCTAAACGCAGCAGAAAGATAACTTGACCTGACCTTCTCCTTCTTCCCTTACATCCCTGTCTGTTATCAAGATGAAATCATTGCCCTGCAAAAGTGTACAGTTTAATCAAAACACACACTCAATGAACACCTGAAATTGCAATTTAATCGAAGTTCTTCAGTGTAGTACGCAATTAAAAGTGCAATTCAGTGCAATTTAATCGAAGTGCAATTTTATGTGCAAGCAAATTTCACTACTGACAGAGCAAGTTCCAACGGATCCAACTCCAATATCAGTGCCAACAAGAAATACTACTCCCAAGAGCAGTAGCATCTTCTACTCGAACACTCAAATCCCACTCCTACTCCAAGTTACAGGCCAACCCAAATCCGACTCACGCCCAGCAGTATCGCCACACTCAAATCAAGGAGTACACACAAGATCAAGCGCGCTGTCTTTTCCAAGCATCAGGAGTAATTTTGCAAGCACGGGGAAGACAGAGGAAGCGAACTGAGCCTAGCTCAGCTGGTTTGGTTCCTTGTGGTGGAACCGACCCACCCAGGTTCAAGTCCCAGACTTGGCAAGGGTGCTCGCATTTTCCTGGATTTTCCAGGATTTAACCGGCGCTATGCTTTCAGTGGTAGGTGACGTGCCCGTCAACAGCGAGGCGCCCGTGGTGACTTCGTCAACCTCAAGATCTGCCGGACCAGTCTCTCGGAGGTGCTCATAGGGGTAGGGTTTGCGTGCGTGCGTTCATAGGGGTGTCTGTACGTGCGTGTTTGTGAGCGTCTGCGTCTGTACTGTGTTTCTCAAAAAAAAAGGGGAAGACAGAGGAAGAGCAAAGGGAGAGAAACAATACCTGACGCACGACGACGCGGGCCTCACTGGGCCGGCTGTTCCTGGGTCTGGGCTGGCTGTGGCTGGGCGGTGCGGAAGCAAAAAAACCAAATTGCGATCGCGATGCCGAAAGCGAAGATGAGGCCCACGACGATGACGATGGCAGACAGTGGGTTGGATAGATCGAAAGAGAAGGTCACTCCGACGGCTGGAGGGTTCACGGCGACCATCCCGGCCCGCGGCCCGGGACGACCTTCGGGCGGGCTCCGAGCGAGCGCGGCGTGGTGGCCAGCAGGAGGACGATGAAGAAGCCCAGCATGGTCTGCTTGGCCGCCATGACGATGAGGCCGAGCTTGGATGAAGAAGAAGCCGATCGAGCTTGGTAGTGCTATCTCTCTCTCTGGTTGCAGCGGAGTTGCTTGATCGTGTAAATGAACTTGCTGTTGCTGGTATTTATATATATACACACAGGATCATGCAGTGTGTTGCAGCGATCGTCGCGCGGCGCATCAATGTGGATCATGAAGTGTGTGTAGCGCACTAGGCTCGCCCATCGTAATTAGGAACTAACAGAAATATTAGCTCTTCTCTAATTTTGTCCAGGATAGAAAGATTAGGCTAGGTTCTTTAGTCTGTTTTGCGTGGTTAGGATGCTAACCATCCTAGTATCTCTTTGATTCGTAGGATAGAAAAATCTATTATATGTATTAAAAGTAAATTACGGGCCACAGAAAAAAGAATTACCCTCTAGAATTTACCACACAAAAAAAATCTACCAAAATTACTCACCAGTGCCATTACAGTGGAATAACAGGTCGTATCTCACGTTTAGGTTTTCTCTCTTGATCTACTAATTACATACCCTTCGCCGCTCTTGGCGATTACGTGATATGGTGTTGAGGCTACACGTCCGATCTGGTGGTGATGACACCAATACATGAGTGTATCCTGATGCGTTCCATCTATTGCTTCCAGCAATGATTCAGCGACAGCTACTAAAACAGGATAGAACAGTAATTGTGGAATTGTTCTCGCCACGCCAACTCAATGGCACAAAGTTTGGAGATGCGCGGGAATGCCAATACGTAATACAGTATATTGGGACATTGGTAGAGTCGACTTACTAGGAAGGGGAATTTTCTTGCTGTACTCTTCGGTTCATTGCCGCGCGCCTCCATGCTCTGGTCCAGCTAGGTATCATTATTTCCTTTCCTAATTCTCACATCTATCTCTTGATTCAAATTAGTCCAGCTTGGCGTCAATGTTCGGCTAGCTTGGTGTATAATCCAGCTTGATGATGAAGTGCAGATTGTTAGGAACTCGGTGTAGACGTCGTGCCGGCGCGCGAGAGGTCGATGTAGTCATATTGGAGTGGCCGATCACATCTATGTCCGCGGTCGTAGGCCATGCCGATGAAGTTGTATTGTAGATGTACCTTGGCTGGAGTCCTGTGCTCGTGCTGCTTGAAGACGCGATGGAAATCGATGCACGCAGCTAGCATCTTGACATCTTTGTCACTGCACGTAGTGCTTGGCTTGGCTGCATGCATGAAGTACATTGTGGATGCATGGAGTGCATTGCTTGAACGCGCCGATTCTCACCGTATGAAGAGGTCGATGGAGATTTAGTGATTTATTTGGCTAACAAAGACTAATATCTATAGAATCGGAATTTCGAAATTCAGAACTAAACAAAACGATCACATATTTGATCTAGACCGGGTGACGCGCCCCAGCTAGAGGAGAGATTGATGCATGCAGTAGTTCTGGATTTGCCTTGGAGCTCGTATGCGGCTTGGAGTCGTGACGCTGCTGCTGTACCCGTGGAACGGTGGAAGTGCACCCATCGATCCTGGAATAATATGCATGCACGTCCATGTGATGAAACAAGTATTTTCTTTTTCTTTTTGTGAATCAGAAACTTTCATTAATCAATCGGTGGGGTTACAATCCTTCAACAAAATCTGCTCTAAGAAAGGTGGATTTTAACCCACAAGCATCTCCTTCTAGAGCTACTAGCTTTTTTAGCACAAACATGGGCAGCCTCGTTAGCAAGCCTACCTACATGAATAAAATTAATGCTAGTAATGAACCCACTAAGCTCTTTGATCTCCTGGCATAAACCGGCGATTTCTGATCAACCACCCCCAGGATCCTCCATAAATTTGATCACCTCTTTGGCATCAGTTTCGATATCCACCTGCTGGAATTGGCGATCCACAGCCAACTGAACGCCATCTCAACAGCAGTATCTACAACCCCTTTGCGAGCTCCATAGCAAGAAATTATATATTCAGTCAAAGAAAGTCCCTCGCGTAAATTGCTTTGAATAGGTAAATCAATCGTTTGTCCTTGAGGGTCCGCCATTAATCCTCTCATACCTACTAATTGGTGTACCTGAGATGCATTTCCTCTGGCTCTTGAAAAAGACATTAGATAGACTGGATTAGAAGGATCAGTTATCCGAAAGTTAGAATTCATTTCTTGTTTCAAATATTCACTTGTCTCATACCATATCTCAACGGATTGGCTAGTCTAGCTAGTACTAACTCGTACACGTATTCTATTCTAACATACTCGCCATCAGACTCATTTTTCGCAAGAAGTACAAGGAGTGGGTGTATCATCCCTTCCATATACGTGCGGCTGATCAACGAGGAAGTCATCAATCAGCCGTATGTACTGGAACACCGAGCTTCATATCATCATATGTTTCGTTTACTTTGCAATGCCTACGAGATTGCATGCAGGTAATAATACTAGGAGTCACACGTACGTGATCATGACTTTCTTTCCTTCCTAATGTTCCCCATTGCTTGCTTCCACACACCGAGTGCAAGGAATACGATAGGCATGCGTACACATGCAGGACGCAGCAGTGCCAGAAATAGAGGGTACCAGCATGCCCACGCTTTTTTTCTTTGCTCAAAAGAATATATACGATGTGCTTTGATGCCACATATATATGCATGTGCAGCACTAGCATCGGCGAGATGCCGTAAGAACCTTTATTTTTATCGTGGACACGGTAGTTTATTTATATGATGGCCGTAGCGGTCTCCGTAGGACGTGCCGAATTAGCCAGCGGCTATGTAGACAACCGAGGGGACAGCGTTGCCCACAGGATCGTTGTCGCTGGGCACGAGCGTTGGAAAATTAGTCAATAATTTCATGATTAATTTCAGAATATTAAACATGACAAACGCAGCTACTAACATGTTAAATACAAACATATTAGATGTACTAAGCAACATGAACAACAGCAACATACACGCCAACATATCCATAGCAAAACAGTTCGGAATACGCCGCACGTACCGAACGGTTGTAGAGGAAGTAACCGATGCAGATAGGTTCACCGCGCCCAAATCAACGGTGATGTTGTTGACGATGACGTTGGTGAAGACGGGTCGAAGAAGACGACGCCTGCGGAGACGATCCGCAGCTCCGGCTGGAAGACGACCCGTGGCGGAAGCGGCGAGCAGTCGAGCGGAGCGTTTCCCAAAAACCTATTTCGCCCTCTCCCGTACAGGATCACAAGAGCGACTGGTTCCGGAGACCTGCTCTCCCAAACGCCGGTGCACGCCGGCGCTCGGGATGGAGTAGACTACGGTGGCGGCGCAAGGCACGGGACTGGCAAAACCTAGATTGGTTCGGTATGTGACGGCGCACGGTAGTGCAAGGCAATATATAGTACGGTTCAGGAAACCCCTAACGGGTAGAACGTGGGCCGGCCACGTCGCACACGTTCGAGTCGGTTACAGCAGCCCACGATCCGGTAGCGATCCGAATTGGCTAAGCTGTACACGTACGCTAACACGACTCGATTTTCTTGAACAGCAAAAATATAGGCATCGGCTCATTCCCGCAACCCGCGGCGTGTCGTGACGAGACGAGCGAGCGGCGGCGGCGGAGGAGGAGGAGTGCGCACGAGAGAGCCTTCTATTCGCAACTAGCACAAGTGGTACAACACTCCACATATAAGGTGGTGCAACTCTCCTCCAACTTACAATGTGGGACTCATTGCACCTCCAAAATTCTGCCATGCACATGGGCCAATTTGAGATTTCAAGAATTGCTTATTGGGCTGCCCCAAATGGGCCCAAATTCTAAGACGGCCACACCTTCGTGGTCACCGAGCCATCCCAGACGGCGACACCTAACCTCCCGTTCACCTCCGTCAGGTGGTGTCGATCCCGCCGGGCCGGCAGCGTGGGCAGCTGGGTGGAGCTGACGCGCTCGTCTTCGGGGTCAAAGGATATGATCCTGGTGAAGTCGCCATTGGTGAACCAGTAGGTTGTTCCATTGATGCTTACGGCGCTAAGATTGCACTTTGTGCCGCGGGGGATCAGCGGCAGTGGCAACTCCCGCCACGCCACCTCGCCCAACGTGAGCACGTGCAACCCGTTATATGACTTTTTGCAACATATTTTAGAAAAATGACTTTATGTCTATTTTTCGAAAGTAATTGAATTTTATGTGAAAAAATAGTCAAAAAATTAAATCCTTTGGCATAGAGTACTTTTATGTGTACTAGTTGATAGGATAAATGATAAACTTGAGTTTTGACAAAGTTTACAAAAAACTTCTTCACAAAAAGGTCAATCATCTATAAACATGTATAAGTTTCGGGTCAAATGACCAAGTAATGGTCATCTCCGTGCCATAGTTTGTGATAATGTGCCCATATTTGACACATAGGTGTATCTTGGTATGACAAACAATGTTGCAGAACTGAGGTTTTTCAAATTAGTTTTATAAATATCATTTTTCATTTTTTAATTGTCAAAAATGACATTTTTTGAGAAGCAAGTCCAAAAAATATTGTGGAAAATGGCACCCATCCAATTATCACACAAAGTAGACCATATTTTATGGACAATCCAGCAATATTACGAATTTTCTCGGTTTTTATCTAATTTTGATTATTTAAATGACTTTATGCCTATTTTCCGAAAGTAATTGAATTTTGAACTACTAGTGTGTGATAGTTTCTCTGAAATTTTAACAAAATTCATTTTAAGATACACCAGTAGTGGTTATATCACAAAACCGTTGATAGTTTTGAAAAATGCAACCCCTTTTGATGAATAGGTACGGTGGTCATTTTGACCTTTTTTCAACAAAATAAAAGAAAGTGAAAAAAATAGTCAAAAAATGAAATCCTTTGGCATGGAGTACTTTCATGTGTACTAGTTGCTAAGATAAATGATAAACTTGAGTTTTGACAAAGTTTACAAAAAACTTCTTCACAAAAAGATAAATCATCTATAAACTTGTATAAATTTCGGGTCAAATGATCAAGTTATGGTCATCCCTGTGCCATAGTTTGTGATAATGTGCTCATATTTGACACATATGTGTATCTTGGTATGACAAACAATGTTGCAGAACTGAGGTTTTTCAAATTAGTTTTATAAATATCATTTTTTATTTTTTTCATTGTCAAAAATGACATTTTTTGTGAAGCAAGTACAAACATATGGTGAAAAATGGTACCCATCCAATTATCACACAAAGTAGACCACATTTTATGGACAATCCAGCAATATTAGGAATTTTCTCGGTTTTATCTAATTTCGCCTATTTAAATGACTTCATGCCTATTTTCCGAAATTAATTGAATTTTGATCTACAAGTGTGTGATAGTTTGCTCTAAAATTTTAACAAATTTCATTTTAAGATACACCAGTAGTGGTTATATTACAGAACCGTTGATAGTTTTCAAAAATGCAAACCCTTTTGATGAATAGGCACGGTGGTCATTTTGACCTTTTTCAACAAAATAAAAGAAAGTGGAAAAATAGTCAAAAAAATGAAATCCTTTGGCATGGAGTACTTTTATGTGTACTAGTTGCTAGGATAAATGATAAATTTGAGTTTTGATAAAGTTTACAAAAAAATTCTTCACAAAAAGGTCAATCATCTATAAAAATGTATAAGTTTCGAGTCAAATAACCAACTTATAGTTATCACCGTGCCATAGTTTGTGATAATGTGCCCATATTTGACACATATGTTTGTCTTTGTATGGCAAACAATGTTGCCAAAATCAATTTTTTAAAAATTATTATAAATACCATTTTCCATTTTTTTAAGTGCCAAAAATGACTTTTTTATTAAGCAAGTACCAAAAATATGTTGCAAAATGTCATATACATGATGAAAAAGATGATATGGATGTCATATTTGGATTCCTCTCATTTTTGTAATCGATTTAGACATTTTATTTGTGAAATTTCAATTTACGAATTTAAAGATATGAATTATTCCATATTAGACAAAAAACAGAAGAAAAAAAAGATAGCTATGTGTGCCGACGGCAGAACCTATGCCGACGGCCATGTCGACGGGCTGGCCTCGTCGGAGTCTATGCCGACGGCCCCGACAAAAATCCGTCGGCATAGAGGTTGGCCATCGGCATAGACTCCATTCCTGTAGTGCTGCATCCAGAAAGTCTGGTGCTGCAAATTTTAGTAAATCGGGGGGCAAAACCTTTGCCCCAATCTATTAATTAAGAAGGAGTTACAGGAAAGTAAGAATAGCTCGGTATAACAGTTACTCTCGCGGCATGATTTCACCCAAACGCTTAGCACCGGCAACTACCCAAAGCCTCACCTCACTCTTAATTAAATCGAAAACAACAAAAGATGGCGCATGCTTCTTGCGGAATACCCGCGCATTTCTTTCGCTCCAAAGACTCCAAGACACAAGCATCGTGAGAGAGGCAATAGCTTTTCGGTTTGGCGCGGGAAGGATGGTCATTTGGTTCTACCATTCATTGAGCGAAAGAGAAGGCCAAAGGGTGGTATCCAAACCGAGACCTAGCCAATCCTTGACGAGTCCCACACACGAATGGAGAACCGGCAATGCACAAAGAGATGATCCGCCAACTCCGTGACACGCTTGCAAAGCGGACATAATCCGCAATTCGGCCAACCCCTCTTGGCAAGGTGCTGCAAATTTGCGTATTGTGGATTCTAGTGATATGTCTTGCTTTGTACCGTACATGCCACTTTTGTGACATTTTCCTAAGTAACACTAGATGAAGGTGTTCCACTTTTCTAATATTTCAGGAGTTTTGCCCACATCCATTGACTGCAATTTGTCTTGATCCGCTCACTAACCACTCGTGTTGCCGTCTAAGCCAAATTGAATACCACGTCATCGCGGTGCCACATGCACAAAATGATCGTCATCTAGATGTCATGGTGATCCCCTACCCTCCGAAGAAGTCAGGCTGTCCACCACTGTATGATCTCCAAGTCCAGTTGTGCATCCACTCCGGAATGTGGCAATCACTTAATCTGTCATATCAAATCTCTCTATCCTATCGCAGGCTGTGCGAGGCAACACCCCGTAGACACTTCTGCGATATTTGGAGGATTGCGGTTCCCAGAAGATCAAAGTGTTCCTGTGGCAAATGCTAAGGAAGAGACTACCATCCAATGACAATATCTGTCATCGGCATGGCCCTTCCACAGGACTTTGCGCCTTATGTGGGGAGTTTGAGGGCACAAACCACATCTTCTTCACATGTCCTCTTGCCAAGTTCATGTGGAGTGCGGTGCGGGAGCTGCTTCAATGCAATTGGAGCCCCGCCTGCTTCTCAGACTTGTACCGGCAGTTGCGTGGACACGTGGGCCAATCAAAGAGAGTTCTTTGGACATGTTGCGCAGCTTTAGTTTGGTCACTTTGGACGAATAGGGAACAAGTTTACCATTGAGGGTGTCTTCCCCTCCCAACCCGCTGATGGCCTTTATAAACTTTCTATGTATCTACAGGTGTGGAAGCCATTGGATAGGAGACAGAATCGCGAGGCGATGGAGCTGACGATCAGCAGGATTCGTCTGCTCTACACGCAGGTTCGGGAGGCTCTAGGCTCCTGATCCCCGTCCTTCCTGCTTGTACCCTTCTCTAGGTGTTGCATCGCGTGTGGTAGAGCCTTGGGGGGCGGCTATTACACCCTTGCTTTCAGTAGCTCTTTCTACGGTTTTATCCATGTGCTACTTCTGCGCTTAGCGCGTTGTCTTTCCATTTCGAGCATGCGCGCTCTGTTGCCGGTTCACGGCATGTACGAACTTTGTCTGTGTGTGGTGGCTTCATTAATTTAAAGCCGGGCTCATCTTGAGGCTAGGGTCTTAAATCTCTCTAGCCACCACACCGCTAGGGTTCCCGGTGAGGAGGAGGCAACCCTTGATCCAAAACAGTTCTTCAATGAGCAGGATGTCATGATCCATAAAAGGCCAAACAATTTCAGGAGTATAACAATCGGACTCAATTAATTACCACTGGTGCATTATTACTTGTCACTATATGATGTACTAGAAAATGTGTGTAATGATTACCATATGTCCGTTGATTATAGATACACCGATGAAAGATTGCCACGTCGGATAGGCAGGTCAATGTGCAGTCTCTGACCACGAGCTCTCGGTGGCAGACAAATGAGCTGCTGCCGAAGCCGGACGATGATGGTGGCGAGCTTCCAGACTCGTTTCACTCTACGTTCACAAGGCCATACTTAGCATACACCAAGAAAATGATATCATGGCCAAGCGGCATGTGAAGTCGAAAGGAGTGTGGGTGATTTCTGTCGACACGACGAAGAAGCAGGTGCCAGGAGTTATCCGCGTGCAGAGATACACGGTACTACTATCGTCTATGGTACAACATCGTCCCAATGCGGCGCTGGTGCAGGTCGATCCAAAGTGAGACTTAAAACTCTCAGGATTAACGCAGCTAGCTAGAGTCGTATAATATCTTCACAAGAAGCACCTTGATGGTGTCGTTTCTGCCTCGTCAGATGGCATCAAGTTGGAGCTCGTGGTGTTGTCCTTAGCCTGTGAACAAGAATACGACCTAGTCTCCCAATAAAAAACCAACTCGATACCGACAAAATAAAAAACCTATCAAGATTATACATTTGCATTGCGCATATTTCTTTTGAGCTAGATGATGATCATGACCTCCTCAACTTGGACACAATTATAGATTGAGCTCACTTCATAACCCCCCCCCCCCCCTCCACACACACACACCCCATAATAACCAAATGGATGGAAAGGTTCAATCATATTATCTCTTCGAGATGCTCCTCTTGAATTTGCACGTCTCAATCTTGACGATGGTCACCACATGCTGCCATGTTTTGATTGGCTATATGAAATCTTCATTTTGATGAAAGTCATGAAGAGATACCTAATTACACATAGAAACGCAAAAAGACATATATTATGGATTAGTTCACAAAATTATATTCAAAACTGCCTGCCATACCACGAGAAGTTGATCCCACTCAACTGCATAAGCTAAGAGGTTGATTCCATGTCCGCCGAGAAAGGGTCATGTGATTTCTGATGTGGTCGAACACTACAAGAAATATGCTATGCTGTGACCCCAATATTGGTCACTGAAATGGTCACGTTCTGTGGTTTATGACCATTTTGTGACCAAAAATAGTTTGTCAGGTTACGAGCGTCACTAATGAACGGCAGTGATCTTTTTGGTGAATTGGTCATAGGAGTTTATGACCAAATTAAAAGGTCACAGATTTTATGACCAATTTTTTGGTCACGGGTAATTTGCTCAGACCACGTCAGATCCAACGTGGGAAGGCTGACGTGGCAAAATTGTGACCAAATGAAATGGTCGTAAATCAGAATCAGCCCGGTCCATTTCAGCCATCTCAATGGGCCAAGCCCAATTAGTCAGCCCATCTAATATTTTTTTTCCAATCTTTATTTGGACGGCTACATGGGCCAAGCCATATGATTCGGCCCTTCTATTTCCTGGGTCGTGGCCTTTTAGATTTTAATGATTTTCTATTTCAGCCATTTTTATTTTGGTGCTGGTCCACTTGTCAGATTGGTCCCACTTGTCAGATTGGCACAACTTGCCATATTGGCCCCACTTGTCATACTGTTCTCACAATTCGCGGAACACTTCAGAAATTTCAAAATTTGCAAAACATTTATAATTTAGCAGATATTCAAATCATATACAGAACCAAGACTTCAAACAGACTAAAGAGCACATAAAATTTGTCCAAAACAACACTAAATTAGTCTATTACAAATTTACAATCTTTACACTCTTTACTACAACCCAGATGAGTACTACTGCCTACTATTACGATACATATATGCTATTCTTCGCTGACATGCTTCACGGCTTTGCCTTCGACTGGTACTTCACCTGTGCAAAATAAAAGAATAAGAACATGTACTCAGCATCAAACAGTAGCCAATGAGGGATAAAATGAGCAACATTAACCAGTATGTGATCATGGAGTGACTAAAATGTGATCAAAATGAGCAACATTAACCAGTATAAGCAAGAATTGACAACAAATTCCACGTACATAAATATGAGCAACAATACCCAGTATGTGATCATGGAGTGACTAAAATGTACTCATTAGCTAGGAATTTTATTCAGAATATTTAAAGTAGACATGTGAGACACTAAATTGATCTTAGAAATGAAAAGAATAAAAGAAAAGTTCAATATGAATCCAGGATTGTAAAATTTTAAGCACCAGCAGAACAGATCTACGAAACAAGACCAGGGGATCATCACGCATCAGGATTTAAAACCTCAAAGAGACGGGGCAGCAGAATCATACCAGCCAATATGCAGGGCGAGAGTTGTTCAATAGCTAGGGATAAGGAGGATGAGCTTGCTCCCATCGTACCTGCATGGTAAACAAGAAAACAAGTTATGGCAGCATAATCATTTTTTTTTATTCTTTATTAGAGGGATGGTGGAACACCAAGTATATAGCATCTGGATCGCAATCACAAACTACACACATTCAGTCAATATGTTAAAAGAAGCAATATGCCTCATTGATTCAACAAAGCGACACACACACACACACATATATATATATATATATATATATATATATATAGTAATCTTAGGTAAAGCTCCTCTGCTAGTCCAATGCGACGAGTCTGGTAGTGGACGCCCCTGATGCGCCGGGAAGGCTGAGATCTGGTTCCTGTTTCAATAGATGCAGCGCATTAGAATAGATGCAGCGCATTAGAAGAGGTTGAGCAGGAGGTGATGGGGCATGAGGGAAGAGGGAGAGATGGGTGGCGTCGTCGGTTGACCGCGAGCGGCTGCTGGTCTGGACGCCGTGCAACGGAGAGCTGCCACTGCCCGGACCACGACTACTCCTCACCTTGGATCGATGGCCGGATAAGGAAGGGAGTGGGGTGATGGGAGGCGCGGTGAAGAGGAGAAGCGGAGGGCGTGGGTGGCTGCGGCAGTTGGTGCTGGCTGGGCGAGGGAAGAGGGCGTGGATGGCTGCGGCGGATAAGGAAGGGAGAGGGAAGAGGGGCGTGTGGCGGCGGCGGCGTCGCTGGGCGAGTAGGTTATATAGGGCGTGCTTCGTAACCTAGAAACGGATGGGCCTCCATCCAGTTCTCCGCAGCCACAGCCCAAAACAAGTTTTTTTTAGTTTAGCTCTCTTATTTTTTATTTCTTTGGGGCCATATTTTTGCTTATTCACATTTCTCAGAGCTGGATATTTACAATTAAATGAAATTTCAACGTATGGAATTGGCCGATGTTCCTTAGGTTTCTCTTGGTGCAGCTTTCTGAGAGTAAGTTTTCATTTTCCTTGCAAAAAAAAAATATTAATCTTTTTTTAGTGTGAAAAATAGGTTATTTTGTGAAGCTACTACCGAAAATATGTCGTAAAATAGGAGCACTAATTTTTTTGAAAATACTAGACCACAATGTATTTACAAATAACCAAATGGTTGCGTTTCAAACGGTTTCCATCTACCTCTCATAAAAAAAGATAAATTTGTGCTAATTCGACTAGAAAGGGGTCAAATTTGAACTGCAGGTGCCTCATAGTTTTCTCATGATTTAAAAAAAAACCCATTTCGGGTACAAAATTACCTATTTCATCGGAGATACAACAAAATTTTCGCAAGATTCAACCCCTAGCTACGAACGGTCATGTCCGCCGTTTTGACCGTATTTTAAAATCGGCATACGAAATTCAGAAAAAAAATCAAACAAATGGAAACCTTCCTGTTGTGTCATTATATGTGTCCTAGTATCCATAAAAAATAATAAACTTGGAATAAATAAATTTTCTTCAAAAAGTGTTCTCAGAAATGAGCTATCATTTACGAAGATTCATGGCATAGTATGTTAAAATGTGCTCATATTAGGCACACACGTTCATCTTGGAACCATGAACAATGTTGCCGAATAAATTTTTCATTTTGACCCACATTACCGTAAGGGAAACCCCTACGGTTAATTTTCCATTAATATGAAACCAAAGTGTAGAAAGTCACCAAAGTGGTGACTGTCTACTTACAAGAGAGGGAAAGTTCACGGTGGGTCAAAAAATAAATTTTCATTTATCATTTTCCGTGCACAAAAAAATCATTTATCATTTTCCGAGTGCAAAAAATAGGTTATTTTGTGAAGCAACTACCAAATATATGTGGTAAGATAGGAGCACTAATTTTTTTAAAATACTAGACTAAACTTTATTTACAAATAACCAAATGGTTATGTGTCAAACGGTTTCTATCTACCACTCGTAAAAAAGACAATTTCCTGCCGATTCAGCTGGAAGGGGGTCAAATTTGAACTACAGGTGGCTCATTGTTTTCTCATGCTTGTTTTGAAAAAAAATCATATTTTGGTACACAAGTACCTATTTTATCAGACATACAACACAATTTTCCCAAGATTCAACCCCTAGGTACAAACGGTCATGTCGGCTGTTTTGACCGTATATTGAAATCGACATACGAAATTCAAAAAAAATAAAAAAAATGGAAAACCTTCGTGTGGAGTCATGATATGTGACCTAGTTAGCAGAAAAAATATAGACTTGCAATACATACGTTTTATTGAAAAAGTGTTCTCAGAATGAGTTATCATCTACGAAGATTCATGACTTTCAAGCTAAATGACGAATGTTATGGCCACATTCATGTAATAGTTTGTTCAGATATACTCATATTAGGCACAAACGTTCATCTCAGAACCATGAACAATGTTGCCGAATAAATTTTTCATTTTCCGTGCACAGAAAAATCATTTATCATTTTCCGAGTGCAAAAAATGGTTTTTTTTTGTGAAGCACCTACCAAAAATATGTTGCAAAATTGGAGCAATCCACTTTCTAAAAATACTAGACCACATATAATGTAGAAAAAACTAAATTTTTGCAGCCAAACGGTTTCCAACCACCTCTCGTAAAAAAGACAAGTTTCTGCCAATTCAGCAGGATTCAGGTCAAATTTGAACTACAGGTGCCTCGTAGTTTGCTCAAGATTTTTTGAAAAAAAAAATTTAGATAAAAAAGTACCTATTTCATCAGAGACACAACATTAGTTTTGCAAGATTCGACCCTTAGCAACGAACAGTCATGTTCGTCGTTTTGACCGTATCTTGAAATCGTCATACGAAATTCAAAAAAATCAAATAAATGGAAAACCTTCGTGTGGTGTCATTATATATGTCCTAGTATCCATTAAAAATCATAAATTTGGAATACGGCAATTTTCTTAAGAAAGTGTTCTTAGAAATGAGCTATCATCTACGAAGATTCATGGCTTTAGTGCCACATGACGAATGGTATAGTTTGCTTAAATATGCCCATATTGGGCGCATACGTGTATCTTGGAACTGTGAACAATGTTGCCGAAGAAAATTTTCATTTTCCTTTCATGAAAAATCATTTTTCAATTTCGGAGTGCGAAAAATGGGGTTTTTTGTGAAGCACCTACCAAAAATAAGTTGCAAAATTTGAGAAATCCACTTTCTAAAAATACTAGACCACATATAATGTTGAAAAAACTAAATTGTTGCATGCCAAACGGTTTCCAACCACCTCTCGTAAAAAAGACAAGTTTCTGCCAATTCAGCAGAAATCAGGTCAAATTTGAAAAAATCATTTTTAGACACACAAGTACCTATTTCATCAGAGACACAACATTAGTTTAGCAAGATTCAATCCTAGTTACGAACGGTCATATCCGCCGTTTTGACCGTATTTTGAAATAGTCATACGGAATAAAAAAATCAACAAGAAAGAAAATCTTCGCATTGTATCATTACATGTGATCTAGTTAACGATAAAAATAATTAACTTGGAATACGGGAAATATATTGAAAAAGTTTTCTTAGAAATATATTGAACTTAATAGAATAATCCAAAAAAATATTTCAAAATTTTCAACACCATATGTAAATCAATATATGAGGTTAGTGGTATTTTGTTATTTTATTTTGAACAAAAACAATCCCTAATATTCTATAATTACAGAGTACATCTTTGCGAAAAATACAAAATTTATTTGGTTGAAATTGGTGTTCAAAATCAAAAGTTATAAAAGAAAACATAAAATAATAAAAGAACGAACAAAAAAAAAGAACCAGACTGGCCGGCCCGTTACCTTGCCTCCGACCCAGGCCTGTTTCGTACCCACATTGAATTTCGCTATAGATAGGTTGTCTTGTGTAGACAAACATAATCAGCTTTGTGGCCCAATGGTAGGTAGTTGTCTCGGTCTTGTGTTCGATCCCCCGTGGACGCAATTGTTTTGCCAAATATTAAAGGCCAGGGCATGTGGTGGGACCCAAAGGTCATGTAGGCGCGGCGCCGGTCCCGCATGTCAGGGTTTGGTGTGGGTCCCAGGGCGCGTGGTGGGACCCTCAAGTCAGGTAGGCGGGGTACGGGTCCCACTTGTCAGTGGTTGGTGTGGGTCCCACATGTCATGGGTTCGGTGGGTCCCATGTCGCGTGGTGGGACCCACATGTCAGGTATGATGGGTTTGGGTCCCACTTGTGAGTTGTTGGGGCTTGTCAGGTCGGGTTGGGGGTTAGCCCCACATGTCAGTGGTGGGTGCGAGTTGGGCCCACCGGTCAGGTGTGTTAGCTGACAATGGGTCCTACATGTCGTATTGAAAAAATGACACGCCACTTAGGCGAGACTGCTGAGTTGGTTGTCCAATCAGAGTGACAACTAAGCGAAAATGACACATAAGAAGTGACACGTAGGCGAAACTGCTGAGTTGACTGTCACCTAATGTGAATGACCATTTAAATTGGTCGTAATCAGGTAGAAAAAAGGTTCTAGAGTAGTGCTATCTGCATTATGACCAATCCATGTAAGGAGATTATGACCTTTTTGACAGATTTGGTCGTTATATTTTATGATTTAATTCCTCCAAAACAGCGTATGACCAAATTGTGCAAAATGATCACAGATCTATGACCAATATTTTCAGGGTCACTGTCAATAGGTCATAAGTTAGCATATTTCTTGTAGTGGAACATGATTAGAATTGCAACCCAAACAACGACCCACACATGTGCCCATAATTTCTGATATGGTTGAACATGATCAGAATTGCAAACCAAACAACGACGCACACTTGTGTCCATAAATCTATCAGGGCATCCACGGTGTGGCCAAAAGTCAAATTGGCCACATATACTAATTTAGCTACGGTGCTATATGTCTATTTCATCTCCGGTGTGTTGGGTGTTAAATTTTATTGGAGTGAGACCAACAAGGCTGCTTTTCAACTGTTTGCATGTAGCAGGCTGGGTACGGGCTGAATTTCTTATTCGTTTGCATGGCACAAGTAGATGGAGACGAGAAGCCAAATGAATTTTTTATTCCGTTTCCTCGATTTGGCGTAGGTGCAAGTAGTTGCTCCCACTGCCAAATTTTGAGATTTGGCAACTAGCTCACAGTGTTGGGGAGCCGCTGCCGAAGCCAAATATCGTATTTGGCATCGCTATTTGGCCAACACCGTGGGTGCTCTTAGTATCATGTTATTATGACTCGCTTATATAGGTCATACGCCGACCATTAGCTTGCCCTGTAGATTTTGCTTGGCGCGGCTCTGCCTCGAAAAGTTTAATTCAAAATATGTATCCGACATTGAAGAAAAAATGTCTGTTTTCAAAGGTGTCAGACACACGTCCGACACTATTGAGACGACTGTTTCTAGCGGAAAATAATCCTATGAGACCAGGTTTATCCTCCTCTCAAATTAGACCCACTCCAGAAACCGACATGTGGCAGCACAGATCTTGAAGCACCACTCTGTTGATCCAATCTATTCCCGATTCCTATATCGCTCCGCAGCCGCCATGGCATCAGGTCGGCGACGCGCACCGCCCTCTGCGTACGTTCGGCTGCACCGCCAGCCACAACCAGTCCTGTACTCCCGTTGCAATGCCTACCACCGCGAGCTAGTGACAAAAAGTTCGCAACATGGCTCTGTCCATGACGACGCCCGTGGCTGTGATCTCGGTGGTCGGCGGAGAGCAGTATTCTCCTCTCCGTGAGGACAAAGAAGAAGAGTGTACAAGTGGGGGCGACGGGATGCGGCGTTGGCTCATGTTTGTTTTCCTCTTGCAGGTGCTTGCGGCGCGACCTATGATCCTGCAAGGCTGCAACTCCTCCGGGCGGCAACGAGAAATGATCTGTCATGACTGATTTCGTAGAACCGGCTACATGCCCAAATTCTTTTGATCATCTTCTTTTTCCGATTCAGAAGACAAAGAAAGCATGGTTAATTTCAATTTTTGTTGATGTTGATGTTGGATCGCCACCCATCCGATCCCAGCACTTCGTTTTAACAAGCTGAAAACTGGGGAAGGAATGACAGGAGAAGAAGGCAGGACAGCTTTACTATCTGTATTCCCACGTGGCTTGTTCCGAAGAGGATCTAAATTGAGAGAATAATAAACCCTGATCCATTGATACTTCTGACGAAACCAAAAACAGAAAACAAAATTTACAACTTCTAATATAAAAAGAAGAGTGAATTGAACCGATCTACTGATAGAATACATCGTAATCCTCATCTTTTATGCCGTTGATTGTGCCTGCCTCCGTCTCGTTGGCGCCGGGACCGAACGCGTCGTCATCGTGGTCTCCATCCTCATTGCTCAAATCGATAAGAGGCGTTCATGTGATCCTGGCGTGGTCAACGAACGACCATGCGCAGGCCTTCCCCAACGGCATCGGTGGGACATCGTTCTTCGATGCCTCAATAGCAGCGGAGATGCCATCGGGTCATCGGGGCTGGCGTGCTCGAGCTGCGCCGCTCGGAGCTCCGCTAGCAGCAAAGAGCAAGAATCCATCTTCACTTTTTTGGACGCCGACGACGGACGACGAGAGCCAGAGCGAGAGCCGCTGCCGATGGCGAGTGCGCGGGAACCCGGCCCCGGCTTTGCAACGCGCAGCGGCGCCGAACGGGCGTACGACGACGAGCTGCATGTGAAGGGGGAGGATGCGCCGACAACGATGGCGCCGAGCACAACGACGAGCTCGAGCGCAAGGGAGACGACGACAGCCCCCTTGGTTCCCGACGTAGTGAGTTGTCCTCGAGCTGTGGCGTCTCCAGTGGCTCGCCGCCAATGGCGATATGGGCGAGGACGGCGTCCAGGGTGCGGCCTGGCACGCCCCAGAAGGCGTATCGGCCTTCTGTGTTCTTCCTGTCGCATGGCACCGGGCCAGGGCCATCCCACCGAGTCATGCGGTTGGCGTGGATTCGCCGGAACACTGCCTCATATCAGTCGGTGTTGAACAGCCTCCACTCGTCCTGCTGGCGTTGCTCGGCGGTGAGCTCGTGCCAGTAGTGCCGACTGACATGTGCGTTCCAGTCACGATCGCACGGTCGCGGTGCGTCAGGCGCAGGCATGTCGCTGACGCCAATCGACCAACGGCCCCCGGTGCGCATGTACGGTGGACACGGATACCACGCATGGAATAGCGCCTCGGATTCGTGCTTGAGCAAAGTCCGAGGGCCGAAGCCATTCGCCGCCGCACCGCTGCACCGCTTGTTCAACGCCATGGCTACGGACAGCGGAAATGAAAGGCAACTGGATGAGAAACAAGATGGATGAAGCAGGGCAAGGTGCGTACACAGCGAGGCCGACACTGGGAAGCTTTTTAGTAGAGACGGAGGTGGATGGGCCGACGCGTGTCTTGGAACGGTAGTCGTCTGGAAACACTAAACTCAAAACCGCACCAGCATTTCGCCTATCATCTCTAATTAACTCAGGAAACGCGTCGGGAACCGCACACAACGCCAACACGATCGAATAACCACGGGTTTTTCACGTCCGAGTAGAAAAGCGCATGGGATAAATAAAAAATGTAGCTGGAGACGGATGGACCTAACATTTTCGCTAGCGCAACACACCGTCTTCCGCCTGGCGATATTTCTCGCCTGCCGCCTAGACGAGACTATAGCCCCACGCGTGACGGGGCTATTAATTCCCGTCCAACGAGATATTTCGCCTCTGGCCACGCGGTGACCATCGTTCCCACCGTCCACCGTGACATATACCTGCCATAAAACCCTGCCTCGAGCCTTAAAACCTCGGCGCACCAATTTGTGAACCACTTGCAATCCCCACGACATTGCGAATAATTAATTGCAGGACCCTCCAACGTTTAAACTGAATTTACTATAAACCCGTTCGTTGCCTGAGGCTTACAGCCGGTAGAAAACCCTTAGAGCAGATCAAAAGACTCGCCAAGTTAGGCATGTCGCCTACTGCCTAGTTTTTTCCTATCTTCTCCTGGCTAGTACGGTTGCCCACCTCCGCAGCATCGCCTGTCGATCTCCGGCTAGTCACGCCTTTCGTCTCCCACCCAACCTCATCTGGTCCCCCACAAACCCGTGTCTCCCATCTCCCGCACTTGGGTAAGCGAAACGTCAAAGAGAGAATACCTCTGAGCCTAGTTGCCAGAATCAACGTGGCGGCATGCTCGTCAGACGACGCGTGTACAGATCCGTCACCACCGAGGGCATACATACAAATAGGATCCTTGCTCTGCAACACCCCTTTATAGACTGAACCGTTAGTCCACCGCCGGGTTCTTTTGCCTATTGTCTAGGTTCGTTTACCTGACTAACGCCTACCTATGATGTATATTTCCGTGTAGCGAAGGCTCTTATTTCCCGCCTCGACTCGTCAGATGCCCCTCGCCTAGCCAGGTTTACCGATTCACGCCTCATGCAGCGTTACGCTGCTACCGCCGTCTCCGCATTGACCGCACCCAGGTTGCCCTCATCGCGTGGTACCTCCAGCCGTGGACATAAGTTACCATGCAATCACGGATCTAGCATGTAGCTGGCCGCACACATACAGTTTGGATAGTTTATCGCACGTCCGAGTAGAAAGGCGTATGGGTTAAATAAAAAATGTATCCAGAGACCAAAGGACCTAACGTTTTCGCTACCGCAATATGCCGTCTTCCGTCTGACGATATTTATCGCCTGCCGCTGATTGCGTGGATCACACGTTCGTTGGGAGACCCCAAGAGGAAGGTATGATGCGGTGTAGCAGCAGTTTTCTCTCAGTATGAAACCAAGGTTTAATCGAACCAGTAGGAGTAAGAAATCACTTCTGAAGGTTGTCAGTGGCGCGCTGACGTGGAACCTGCACACAACACAATCAAACTATTTTGCCCCAACGAAACAGTGAGGTTGTCAATCTCACCGGCTTGCTGAATAAAAAGAATTAAACGTATGGTGTCGAAAACAGTAGTAAATTGCAGAGAATGAAAAAGAACAGTGTTTACAGTTGGTTGTATTATCAGTGTAAAATAATGGACCGGGGTCCACAGTTCGCTAGTGGTGTCTCTCCATAAAAGATAACTAACATGCTGGGTGAACAAATTACAGCTGGGCAATTGACAAAATATTGAGCGCATGACAATGCATATATATGACATGATGATTACTATGATATTCATGTGGGCATTACGACAAAATACATAGACCGTTATCCAACAGCGTCTATGACTAATAATCCACCGCGCAACGGATTATTGCATTAAGTAATCTGCGTAATGTAAACAAATCAATTAGACCTAACGGCGCACCCTTAAGCTGAGCATCAGTTATTTTATCCCTAATGGCAACAGCACATCCACAATCTTAGAAGTTGTTGTCACTCTCCCAGATTACCGGAGGCATGAACCCACTATCTAGCATAAATACTCATTCTTGGAGTTACAAGCATCTACTTGGTCAAAGCATCTACTAGTAACGAAAAGCATGCAAGATCATAAATAACATATAACATAGATTGATAATCAACTTGACATAGTATTCAATATTCATCGGATCCCAGCAAACACAACATGTAGCATTACAATAAGATGATCTTGATCATGATAGGCAGCTCACAAGATCTAAACATGATAGCATAAAGTGGAGAGACAACCATCTAGCTACTGCCATGGACCCGTAGTCCAAGGATGAACTACTCACGCATCACTCCGGAGTCAGGCATGGTGATGTCACCAGTAGGAAACTGCCTTTCTGTGGATCTATAATCTGTGGCGCACCATATAGTCCATGCGCCACAAAAATTATTCAGTGGCGCACGGGGCAACGTGCGCCACAGAATACTGTGGCGCATGTGCGCAACCATGCGCCACAGACATCATGTGGGTCCCGCCTCCACAAAAATCTGGTGACATTTCTGTGGCACTCGGGCCTGGATGCGCCACAGAAATGCTTCTGTGGCGCACGGTTCTGGATGCGCCACATAAATCAGCATTTCTGTGGCGCATCCAGTCCCGTGCGCCACAAAACATGTGGTGGGGCCCACTCCAATGATTTCAATAAAAGAAATGTCGTGCCCGCGCCCCAGTTGACTTTCGTCTTTCTTCTCTTCTCGACGACGCGCCGCCGCACCACCACCGCCCCCACTCGCCGTCGTCGGCCGCCCTAGCCAAACCCGCCCCCACTCGCCGCACCACTCGACGCCGGCGTGCCGTCTCCACCCAACCGCCGGCCGCTGCTCCGTCCTCGACGCCCGCGGAGGACCGGCCGTGCACGCCGCCGCTCCCTCCTCGATGCCCGCGGCTGGAGGAGACCTCGACGCCGCCGCGCCCTCGACACCGCCTCCCTCGACTCCCTCCATCCCCTCCCCGATCAGGTGCTGCTCCTCTTCCCCCTCTCCCTCCCCTCCACACCTGCACATAACGTGTTTGTGAAAATGCAAAACCTAAAAATTTGTTGCTAATTCATCTAAATTTTGTAGTTCCTTGCTGCTAGTTCTCTTAGTGATGATTCTTTGCTGCTAGTTCATCTAAATTTTGTAGTTCCTTGCTACAAGTTCCTCTAAATTTTGCTAAGTGTTAAATGGTCACTGTTTAAACATACATTTAAAACTGATTTGAATTAAGGTGCTAGAAATTTTCAAAAAATCTATTTTTGAGCTTTATCATGATGTAATAATGTAGTGCAATAGATCCATGAAGGTACATTGTAAATAGGATCAAGATTTCATAACTTTGTAAGCCTCCAAAGTTGGTACTTTTAACTGTCTTGAAGATGCATTTTTAGTTGGAATTGGCTTTTAGTAATAACATTTTTAGTTGTAAATAGTATCCATAACAAGGCATACTACTCACACAGCCATGATGTTGACCAAATCTAAGATCCGATTGACAATTTAGATTAGATGCTAACATTTCAGTCACATTAGTGAACATTGCTTCAACTAATTTCCTCCCCTGATCTTTGTATTCATATTTTTATCCATATTGTTGTACATCTTCTTTATATCCTTTTACCCATGTTCTGGTATATGTACTATAGGCCGATGATTTAAACTATGTCATGTTAAAGGAAAAGAGTATCTACAATACCTTGTACTATATACAATTTGAGTGCTTGTATTAGTACATGGTCTTGTAGGTACTCTTTTTGCCTTGTTTTGACAATGATATATGAGGCTTCTATTGTATTACACTGATGACTCTGATTCACAGATATATGAGGCTTCTATTGTATTAGTACATCGTCGACAAGGATCTTCTTTGGTGGCGGTCGTGTGGGCCATGCTCGGTGCAGAGGGAGCCGGCTCCCGAAGAGGTGGTACGTCGCCGTATCAGGGAGGAGGACGAGCACGTCCGTCGCTACATGGATTTGTTGGATAGGCAGTACAACAATGGATGGTCGTTTCTTCAGAGGGTTCCTCCTCATCACGTGAGCTATGACCCTGTGAGGGTTCCTTATCTTTGGATGCGCAGCGCCCGCGGCTCAGCACCCCGCGGCTCAGGACCCGGTCGAAGTTTGTTTCAGAGGTTCATGTATTAATGATATTATTCGCGATGTATTAGGGTTAAATAAAAATGTACCAAATTATTCATGGGATCAAGATGTATTAGTTATACTTTTGCATATTTGATCAATGTCCCTACATGCATGAATATAATTTTGGCATGACTTTGCTAAAAATAATTTTAGTTCTGTTCATTGGTTTATATTGTGTAATTTTCACATTGTGTAGTTTGTAGAATATAGTTGTGTAGTTTTTTGATTCTATTGAATTTGTTTTTAATATGTTTTAGTTTCACGGAATGGCCGGGTTTAAGGGTGTGAGGGCGTGCTATAGGAAGAAGCTTGGTCGGTACGTGTATGGATGTCAGATCCATATCAACAAGAGGAAGCACTGGGCTGGGCAGTTTAATACAGCGGAGGAGCCGGCGCGTGCCTATAATTATTTCGCCGTACACGAGTACGGTGATAAGAAGAAAGATAAGGATCTGAAATACCCAGCGGATCGCCACCGTGTGAATGAGTTCATACCGGATGGGATCAGACAGGTGGAAATGGCCATGGAGATGGAGCACAGGTTGGCTGAGGCGCAGATTGCACTTCGCAACGCACGTCCCCCAGGACGACCCGTATGTGAGGCATCTCCTGCAGAACGAGCCAAACTTGATGTCCTACCACCAGTTCGGCGCTAGTCCTTTTGACGGTGCTGGTCCTTTGTACGGCACCGGTCCTTCCCACGGCGCCGGTCCTACTGACGACGACATCACTTCTCTTGGGATCTGGGCGGAGGAGGAGGAGTAGCAGGAGGAGGAATGGGAGAAGGACTGGGATTCCGACTCTGAGCAGCAGCGGCATAAGCGGCAGGAGGAGCGGCAGCAGGCGTCGGAGGAGCGGCAGCAGCAGCGGCACCAGGAGTGGCAAGAGTCGGAGCAACAGCTACTGCGGATGTTCGGGCCGCCGAACCCCGATGCTTATGACCACAGCGACCCTAGGCACTGGGTCGAGGTGAATAGGTGGGACGGAATACCTCCGTTCCGCACTCTTTCGGGTCAGCCGTGGGGGAGCGAGGACACTGATGACCCTCTGGATCCGATGTTCTGGGCTCAGCTGGATAGGTCGACGGACCCATAGAGTAACTTGTCCACTTCTTTCCGTACTATGTTTTATGTTGACTTGTCCACTTATCTATGTAGACTGATGTTTCCACTATACTTGGTTAAGACTAATGTTTTATTTTCATGCATATGCCAATGTTAAATGCATATGCTTGTACTACGACTTATCCCAATGCATATGCCAATGTTAAATGCATATGCTTGTACTATATATGTATGTATCTCGGGCTCTAAGTGATGTGATGACATATTTATCTGTCTGTTTTAATACCGTGTCAAAATATATTACTGTTTCTATTATTTTCTGTATAAATACTGTAATATACCTGTATTATTGTCAAATACAGTAAATAATCGATAATACAACAAATAATCGATAGTATATATAGCAAATAATTTAGTGGCGCACGGTAAATAATTTTGTGGCGCACCATATTCTGTGGCGCACGAACAAAGTGCGCCACAGATACATTATTGTCAAATACAGCAAATAATCAAAATTATTTCTGTGGCGCATGGAAAATATTTCTGTGGCGCATTTCTGGAGGTGCGCCACAGAATTGTCTACTTTCTGTGGCGCACGGAACCATGCGCCACAGAAATAATATTTTTGGGGCGAGAATTCTGTGGCGCACCCACTATGCGCCACAGAAAGCTATTTTGGTGCGCCACAGAAAGGCACTTACCTACTAATGTGTAGAGCCCTCCGGTGATGATTCCCCTCTCCGGCAGGGTGCCGGGAAGAGATTCTGAACCCTCCCGAGCTAGGGTTGACGGCGGCGGCGTCTCTGGAACTTTTCGTGGATAATGGCTCGGGTTTTTAGGGTTTTCACGTCGGGAAGAATAAATAGGCGAAATGGCGGCGGCTGCAGAGCCACGTGGGCCCAACACCACACCACGGCGCGGCAGGGGGCCCGCGCGGTCCCATGGTGTGGGTGCCACGTGGCCCTGCTCCGTCTCTCCTCTGGATTCCGTCTTCGTGTTGGAAAAATAGGAGGTTATGCCCAAGTTTCGTCCAATTTCGAGAATATTTCCATACTAGCTTTTCTGGAATACAAAAACAGCAGAAAACAGGAACTGGCACTGTGGCATCTTGTTAATAGGTTAGTCCCAGAAAATGCATAAAAATGCTATGAAGTGTATATAAAACATGTAACAATTGGTATAATATCAACATGGAACATCAGAAATTATAGATACGTTTGAGACGTATCAAGCAACCCCAACCTTAGTTCTACTCGTCCTCGAGTAGGTAAAATGATAAAAACAAAATAATTTCTGAGGTGACATGCTACAATCATAATCTTGATCAAATAATACTGTAAAGCACATGTTATGAATGAAGTGATGTAGGTCAATGGTATATAGTTTGCTAGCAAGTAGATAATGAGCAAACATCTGAATCATATAAGCAAAAAACTTTTCATGAATAGTACTTTCGAGACAAGCATCAAAGAGTTTTGCATAAGAGTTAACTCATAAAGCAATAGATTCTAAGTAAAAGGTATTTAACCAACACAAAGGAAGATTTAAGTTTCAGCAATTGCTTTCAACTTTCAACATATATATCTCATGGATATTTGTCAACACAAAGCATATAATAAGTGCAATATAGAAGCATATAAAAATTGTTGCACCAAAGTTGACACTAGTGTTTGCTTCTAAGATAGAAAGAAGTAGGAAAACTGACTCAACATAAAAGTAAAAGAAAGGCCCTTCGTAGAGGGAAGCGGGGACTAAATCATGTGCTAGAGCTTTTTAAGTTTTTGAAATCATATAGAGAGTAAAAATAAGTTTTGAGAGGTGTTTGTTAATTGTCAACGAATCAGAAAATGGAAAGTATAATATGACCCCTGCCAACCAGACTTTTAAGAGCGGCTCCCATGAAGGACGTTATTTCTACCAGCAAGGCAGATCATCCCTCTTTCTCTTTTGTTTACACATGCAGATATTTCACTGTTTGTCATTGCTTGACTGATAAATCAGGGCAAAAATGTGAAGAGAATTAAGCGGTTAAAGTTGTAATTAATTGGGACTGGGCACCCCATTTGCCAGCTCTTTTTGCAAAATTAATGGATAAGCGGATGTATATGCCGCTAGTCCGGTGGTAAAGTCTGTTTGACAGTTGACATAAAGACATCCACCCCGTCCTCATGAGCTTGGTAAATATTGACACAAAATAGGAGTAATAATTTTTGAATAGTTTAAAAGTAGCACATGAAAAATTTACTTGAAATGGCAAGGAAATATCACATATAGGTAGTTATGGTGGACACAGATGGCATGGATTTTGGCTCAAGGTTTTGGATGCACAAGAAGCATTCCCTCTCAGTACAGAGTTCAGGCTAGCAAGGTTATTTGAAACAAACACAGGATATCAACCGACACAGCAAGGCTTATATGAAAACATATTGCAAGCATTATAAGACTCTACACTGTCTTCCTTGTTAACCAAACCCTTTTACTAGAAAATATCTAGACCTTAAAGATACCAATCAGGCAAACCAAATTTCAACGAGCTTTACGGTAGTTTTTCATTAATAGTTTTTAACTACATGATACAAAAGCTTAAAGATGAACTACTTGATAACTCAAAACAATTGACAAGTATCAAATTATCCAATACAATGATCTACAAGAATATGTAAGCTTTTTCCATTATACCATCTACCACATGCAACATTTTCTGTTCCAACCAAACACTAATCAATTTATTTGAACATAAACTCTCCAAACAATTATAAGTGAAGCAAGAGAGTACTTTCTTTAAAAGAACTAACAGCTCTAAATAAGAGATGCATGCAAAACAGGAGCTACAAGCATAGTGATACCCACAAGTATAGGGGATCCTTGAAATCTTCAATGTGTAAGTATTAGTATAGATCCCACGAGGAGTAGAAGGTATAAGTATTTATCCTCTCAAATAAGAGTGTCACTTCTCTTATTATCTATGCACTAGACAAACTAAAATGATTAAATGATGCAAGTGTTTTTGGGTTTTTGGTGTAGAGTTTGCAATAAAGTAAAAAGCTGAAAATAAAATATGATGAGTGAAAGCTCTCAAAGAGAGAAAGCCCAATCCTCTATGCAGCAAGGGGACAAGCTTAAGTGTGTGTTTCTTATGCGTGGAAAACGTTCCCAAGGGCTACATGGATTTCATGGCATAGATATTTCTAGAGCAACAAGGTAAACATTTTGTCAAGTTTTAATCTTCTTTGGACGGAGCCATAATTAGGTGTAGCTAAATAAATAAACTAAACCCCTTATTATGGTTCTTATGGCCAAGTAAATGACTGCACAAGAGTTATTAAGACATAGAGTCCCACCATAGTCTTAAACTCTAAGGTCCCCGATATAAATCCCCTCCTAATGGCAGTTCATGTATTAGACCACAGGTTTACGTGTCCTCCCAGGTCCTACCCATTCCATCACATTAGTGTGATCACCTTCATGCATTACTCAACATATGTATGCACCCATACGTTGTACAATAAGATAACCATAAAAGATAAAAAACTTGACCAAATACTCAATACATGTTAAGTGGAAATCATTGCCAATCCATCCTATGCCCCCAGGAACATGAGAGAACTACTCACAACGCGAAGACATGATATGATTCAATGGTATAAGTGATACAACACAATCTGAAAATATAATCTCCCCACAAAACAATGAAAAGTAGCAATTCACAAACATGTAGAATAGTACTTAGACAACAGCTAGGGTTCGAACAATCTCAAACTATGAGGGGGGGTGAAGTGGATCACGAAGATGGTGATGGATATGGTGCTGGTCTTGACGGTGATGTTGATGGAGACTCCGGAGGGGGATGGAGGAGCCTTCCGGAGGTGATCCGGTGGCGTTTCCCCCCTCCAATCTTCTCCGGCGATAGTCTTTTGACTCTCTGTTTCGTGGTTTTGTGTTTCTCCGCCGCCCCATGCGAAACTCCTCGGGGGACTATTTTTATAGTCGGTTTTAGGTCAAGACGAAGCCACGGAGACGAAAACGGACAGCATCGGAGCCACGAGGGGGAAAAGAGGGTGCCGCACGTGGAAAGAGAATCTGACCACGTGGGGCCCTCTAATTTCCAGCTGGTTGGGCTTCTGGTCTGCATTTTAAGCCCATTGCGTTCGTCTCGAAAATTCTGAACCGTGCTCTTTGGCCTTGCCCTTTTTGGAGTCCCGAAGCTCCCGGAAAGTCCAAAACACTAAAAAAGATGTTTTCTGGAAAACAGAGTTATAACCAAAAGAGGGGGGGGTTGTTTAGAATATCCCTGAAATCATTATAAAACATGAATATAACATCATATAAGTTGCAAATATGTAGGAATATCTAGTAATAACATGCAAAGTTCATGTATGGATTTTACATGCATCACATAGCAATAGCTAGATAAGAATACTCAACAAGTATAAGTGAAGAATAGGAGTATTCATATGAAAAAGCGGAGCGTGTCTCTCTCCCAATCAAGAATGCTGGGGTCCAATCAAGTTGACCATAAGAAAAATAAAATACTGAAAATAAAAGCACACAGCGCTCCAAGTAAAGCACATATGATGTGACAGAATTAAAATATAGTTTCACTAGAGATGACCTGATAAGTTGCTGATGAAGAAGGGGATGCCTTAGTCATCCCCAAGTTTAGACGCTTGAGTCTTCTTGAAATATGCTGGGGTGATCCATGGGAGCATCCCCAATTTTAAGCTCTTCACTCTTCTTGATCACATTATATCATCCTTCTCTCTTGACCCTTGAAAACTTACGCCACACCAAACTCAAAGTAATTCTCATTAGAGGGTTAGTGCATAATCAAAAACTCACATGTTCTATAAGGACACAAACATGACCGTTACTTTTAACATTGGCTACTGCCACTGATGTTATGTGAAGCTCTTCACCCTAAAAAAGAATTCCACTCAACACTAGTAAAAAAGAAAGAATGCGAAAAATAAAAGACAGAATCTGTCTAAACAGAACAGTCCGCAAAGACGAATTTTTTCGAGGCACTTACGTTGCTCAGATCGAAAAACTTTAAAATAACGAAAGATGCGTACATATCTGAGGATCACGCAAAACAATTTTCAGATTTCAATAATTTTTATGTGATTTTACAGAATTAAAACAGTGAACAGCAGAAATCTGTTCCTGCGCAGAAATCCAAATCTAGCATCATCTTCCTATTAGAGGCAATACTTGGCACAACAATGCGATAAAGTAAAGATACAAAGGGATTGTTGCAGAAGTAAACAAACTCCTTGACTAAAAAAAAAAAAAATTGCAGAAATAAAATAATGGGTTGTCTCCCATAAGCGCTTTTCTTTAACGCCTTTTAGCTAGGCGCAGAAAGTAAGAATCAAGTGTTTCCAAGTGATGAAGCATCAATATCATCAAAAACTTCCTAAAAAACACAGCTTGTAACAATAGGCATTTTTGGTTCAGGTAATTCTTGGGAAGCAAATTTAAATAATTCATTATGTGATTCACCCTCAATTTTATCAGTTTTAAGCACATTAGGAGGTTTTGGTTGAGGCACTTTTCGAACATACATGAATTTTTGCTTTTTCCCCACAAAAGCTTTATGCTTTTTAAACTTGATAGAGGAGAAAGTTGAACTTAGAGTATCCTCTAATTCACCTATCCTGAAGTTTTGATTATCATGGCCAGTGCTAGCTTCTAAAATAGCAATTCTTTTATTAATATCTCCCAGTGATTCATTAACTTTGCTAGAACTACCAAGCAAATCCAGCAAGTTTTTCTCCATGGACTCCAATTTTTTATAACATCTTCCAAAGTAGTCTCAATTTTAAGATCATTAATAAGTGGTGTTCCTACTAAACTTTCAATTATATTGCGTGCTTCCAAAGCAGGAGTTCCCTGAAAGTTGCCTCCTGTCAGAGTATCTAGAACATACCGATACCAACTAGTGATACCAACATAAAAATTTCTAAGAAGGAACATGGTAGAATATTTTTTAGTACATCTACTGTGAGCATCACTGATCCTATACCAAGCATCCTTTAAACTTTCTCCGCCTTGTTGCTTAAAGGACCGAACTTCAATTTCAGGGGTACTCATTTTAGCAAAATTAAAACAAAACAGAAAGATAACATCTTGAAAATAAAAGTAACTAATTTTTTTGTGTTTTTGATAAATAAAGAAAACAAGACTAAATAAAAATAAACTAAGCAAGACAATAACAAAGTAAAGAGATTGGAAGCATGGAACTCCCCTTGCAGAAATCCTCTTGCTCCCCGACAACGGCGCCAGAAAATATGCTGGCGTGTGGAAGGGGAAGTAAGGACATTTCTGAACCGAAGTGCTTCCGCTCCCCGGCAACGGCGCCAGAAAATATGCTTGATTGCGTGGATTACTGATGACTCCCAAGTGCAGGAGATCAATTGTAGTACCTTTCGATTAGAAAAGGTTGTCGAACCCACGAGGAGCTGAAGGTATTGGTTAGCAAGAATGATAAATAAAACAATGAAGGATGCAAGTGTTTTTGGGATTTTTGGTTGTATAGTTGCAAGAAAGTAAAAATGCTGAATATAAATGGTAGCAAGTAAAAAGCTCTCAAAGAGAGAAAGCCCAATCCTCTATGTGGCAAGAGGACAAGCTCAAGTGATGTGTATCTTATATGTGGAAAACGTTCCCGAGGGCGGCATGGATATTGCTAGGCATAGAGATTTATTGAACAACACGTTGAATATCTTGTCAAGTTTTAATCTTCTTTGGACGGAGCCATTGTTAGGTAAAACTAAATAAATAAACTAAACCCCTTATGATGGATCATGTGGCCAAGTAAATGACTGCACAAGAATTATTAAGACATAAAGTCCCACCATAGCATTACACTCTAAGGTCCCCGATACTAATACCCTCATAATGCAACTTCATGACTCGGTCTCAGGTTTACATGTCCCCCCCCAAGTCTCCCTCAATTCATTACACTACGGTGTTCTCCTATGAGCCCATATAGGTGAAGTGTTGTGAAGTCGACGTTCGCACAACACCATCATAGAATCATATAAAAAGATAAACACTAGACAAAATACCAACACATGTCATATATAAATCATTGCCAATTCATCCTATGCCCTCAGGAACATACGGGAACTACTCACAACGTGCAAACATAATGATATTCAGTGGCATAAGTGGTACAACACAATCTGAAAATATAACTTCAACTCCAAATAATGACAAGTACTCAATCACAAACATGAATAGTAGCACAAGACAAGTATCTAGGGTATAGCAACTCTCCAACTACGAGGGGAACGGAGTGGATCACGGAGATGATGATGGAGATGGTGCTGGTCTTGGTGATGGTGATGATGTAGAGGCCTCCTCCCACGCCAAGGAGGAGAGGTGATGACGATGACGATGATTTCCCCCTTCTCCGGAGCTTAAGAGCAGCAGGATCTGACCCCCTCAGAGGGAATCAGCAGTTTCGCCGCCGCCGCGGCCTCGGATGGACTTGGAAAAATTAGGGCGTAACTTTTTGGTCGAGACGAAGGCGTGCTAAAAAGCCCCGAGCGAGGGAGTGCCCGAGGCTCCAGATGGTGGGCCCCACGCGGCCAGATTCTTTGGCCGCGTGGGCCACCCTCTCTGGGCCCTCGTGGCTCTTCTCTCCTCGATCTTTCTCCCACTGCTGTTCTCCCGATGAAAACCAGCTGTGCAATTTTCCTTTTTCCATTTAGGTCACTAATTTAGCTACGGTGCTATATGTCTATTTCCTCTCCGGTGTGTTGGGTGTTAAATTTTATTGGAGTGAGACCAACAAGGCTGCTTTTCAACTGTTTGCATGCAGCAGGCTGGGTACGGGCTGAATTTCTTATTCGTTTGCATGGCACAAGTAGATGGAGACGAGAAGCCAAATGAATTTTTTATTCCGTTTCCTCGATTTGGCGTAGGTGCAAGTAGTTGCTCCCACTGCCAAATTTTGAGATTTGGCAACTATCTCACAGTGTTGGGGAGTCGCTGCCGAAGCCAAATATCGTATTTGGCATCGCTATTTGGCCAACACCGTGGGTGCTCTTAGTATCATGTTATTATGACTCGCTTATATAGGTCATATGCCGAGCATTAGCTTGCCCTGTAGATTTTGCTTGGCGCGGCTCTGCCTCGAAAGGTTTAATTCAAAATATGTATCCGACATTGAAGAAAAAATGTCTGTTTTCAAAGGTGTCAGACACACGTCCGACACTATTGAGACGACTGTTTCTAGTGAAAATAATCCTATGAGACCAGGTTTATCCTCCTCTCAAATTAGACCCACTCCAGAAACCGACATGTGGCAGCACAGATCCTGAAGCACCACTCTGTTGATCCAATCTATTCCCGTTTCCTCTATCGCTCCGCAGCCGCCATGGCATCAGGTCGGCGATGCGCACCGCCCTCTGCGTACGTTCGGCTGAACCGCCAGCCACAACCAGTCCTGTACTCCCGTTGCAATGCCTACCACCGCGAGCGAGTGACAAAAAGTTCGCAGCATGGCTCTGTCCATGACGACGCCCGTGGCTGTGATCTCGGTGGTCGGCGGAGAGCAGTATTCTCCTCTCCGTGAGGACAAAGAAGAAGAGTGTACAAGTGGGGGCGACGGGGATGCGGCATTGGCTCATGTTTGTTTTCCTCTTGCAGGTGCTTGCGGCGCGACCTATGATCCTGCAAGGCTGCAACTCCTCCGGGTGGCAACGAGAAATGATCTGTCATAACTGATTTCGTAGAACCGGCTACATGCCCAAATTCTTTTGATCATCTTCTTTTTCCGATTCAGAAGACAAAGAAAGCATGGTTAATTTCAATTTTTGTTGATGTTGATGTTGGATCGCCACCCATCCGATCCCAGCACTTCGTTTTAACAAGCTGAAAACTGGGGAAGGAATGACAGGAGAAGAAGGCAGGACTGCTTTACTATCTGTATTCCCACGTGGCTTGTTCTGAAGAGGATCTAAATTGAGAGAATAATAAACCCTGATCCATTGATACTTCTGACGAAACCAAAAATAGAAAACAAAATTTACAACTTCTAATATAAAAAGAAGAGCGAATTGAACCGATCTACTGATAGAATACATCGTAATCCTCATCTTTTATGCCGTTGATTGTGCCCGCCTCCGTCTCGTTGGCGCCGGGACCGAACGCGTCGTCATCGTGGTCTCCATCCTCGTTGCTCAAATCGATAAGAGGCGTTCCTGTGATCCTGGCGTGGTCAACGAACGACCACGCGCAGGCCTTCCCCAACGGCATCGGTGGGACATCGTTCTTCGATGCCTCAATAGCAGCGGAGATGCCATCGGTTCATCGGGGCTGGCGTGCTTGAGCTGCGCCGCTCGGAGCTCCGCTAGCAGCAAAGAGCAAGAATCCATCTTCACTTTTTTGGACGCCGACGCCGGACGACGAGAGCCAGAGCGAGAGCCGCTGCCGATGGCGAGTGCGCGGGAACCCAGCCCCGACTTTGCAACGCGCAGCGGCGCCGAACGGGCGTATGACGATGAGCTGCATGTGAAGGGGGAGGATGCGCCGACAACGATGGCGCCGAGCACAACGACGAGCTCGAGCGCAAGGGAGACGACGACGGCCCCCTTGGTCCCCGATGTTGTGACTTGTCCTCGAGCTGTGGCGTCTCCAGTGGCTCGCCGCCAATGGCGATATGGGCGAGGACGGCGTCCAGGGTGCGGCCTGGCACGCCCCAGAAGGCGTATCGGCCTTCTGTGTTCTTCCTGTCGCGTGGCACCGGGCCAGGGCCATCCCACCGAGTCATGCGGTCGGCGTGGATTCGCCAGAACACTGCCTCGTATCAGTCGGTGTTGGACAGCCTCCACTCGTCCTGCTGGCGTTGCTCGGCGGTGAGCTCGTGCCAGTAGTGGCGACTGACATGTGTGTTCCAGTCGCGATCGCACGGTCGCGGTGCGTCAGGCACAGGCATGTCGTTGACGCCAATCGACCAACGGCCCCCGGTGCGCATGTCCGGTGGACACGGATACCACGCATGGAATAGCGCCTCGGATTCGTGCTTGAGCAAAGTCCGAGGGCCGAACCCGTTCGCCGCCGCACCGCTGCACCGCTTGTTCAACGCCATGGCTACGGACAGCGGAAATGAAAGGCAACTGGATGAGAAACAAGATGGATGAAGCAGGGCAAGGCGCGTACACAGCGAGGCCGACACTGGGAAGCTTTTTAGTAGAGACCGAGGTGGATGGGCGCGTCGGGAACCGCACCAGCATTTCGCCTATCATCTCTAATTAACTCAGGAAACGCGTCGGGAACCGCACACAACGCCAACACGATCGAATAACCACGGGTTTTTCACGACCGAGTAGAAAAGCGCATGGGATAAATAAAAAATGTAGCTGGAGAGGGATGGACCTAACATTTTCGCTAGCGCAACGCACCGTCTTCCGCCTGGCGATATTTCTCGCCTGCCGCCTAGACGAGGCTATAGCCCCACGCGTGACGGGGCTATTAATTCCCGTCCAACGAGAATTTCACCTCTGGCCACGCGGTGACCGTCGTTCCCACCGTCCACCGCGACATATACCTGCCATAAAACCCTGCCTCGAGCCTTAAAACCTCGGCGCACCCATTTTTGAACCACTTGCAATCCCCACGACATTGCGAATAATTAATTGCAGGACCCTCCAACGTTTAAACTGAATTTACTATAAACCCGTTCGTTCCCTGAGGCTTACAGCCGGTAGAAAACACTTAGAGCAGATCAAAAGACTCGCCAAGTTAGGCATGTCGCCTACTGCCTAGTTTTTTCCTATCTTCTGCTGGCTAGTACGGTTGCCCACCTCCGCAGCATCGCCTGTCAATCTCCGGCTAGTCACGCCTTTCGTCTCCCACCCAACCTCATCTGGTCCCCCACAAACCCGTGTCTCCCATCTCCCGCACTTGGGTAAGCGAAACGTCAAAGAGAGAATACCTCTGAGCCTAGTTGCCAGAATCAACGTGGCGGCACGCTCGTCAGACGACGCGTGTACAGATCCGTCACCACCGAGGGCATACATACAAACAGGATCCTTGCTCTACAACACCCCTTTATAGACTGAGCCGTTAGTCCACCGCCTGGTTCTTTTGCCTATTGTCTAGGTTCGTTTACCTGACTAACGCCTACCTATGATGTATATTTCCGTGTAGCGAAGGCTCTTATTTCCCGCCTCGACTCGTCAGATGCCCCTCGCCTAGCCAGGTTTACCGATTCACGCCTCATGCAGCGTTACGCTGCTACCGCCGTCTCTGCCTTGACCGCACCCAGGTTGCCCTCATCGCGTGGTACCTCCAGCCGTGGACATAAGTTACCATGCAATCACGGATCTAGCATGTAGCTGGCCGCACACATACAGTTTGGATAGTTTATCGCACGTCCGAGTAGAAAGGCGTATGGGTTAAATAAAAAATGTATCCAGAGACCAATGGACCTAACGTTTTCGCTACCGCAATATGCCGTCTTCCGCCTGACGATATTTATCGCCTGCCGCTGATTGCGTGGATCACACGTTCGTTGGGAGACCCCAAGAGGAAGTTATGATGCAGTGTAGCAGCAGTTTTCTCTCAGTATGAAACCAAGGTTTAATCGAACCAGTAGGAGTAAGAAATCACTTCTGAAGGTTGTCAGTGGCACGCTGACGTGGAACCTGCACACAACACAATCAAACTATTTTGCCCCAACGAAACAGTGAGGTTGTCAATCTCACCGGCTTGCTGAAAAAAAGGATTAAACGTATGGTGTGGAAAACAGTAGTAAATTGCAGAGAATGAAAAGGAACAGTGTTTGCAGTTGGTTGTATTATCAGTGTAAAATAATGGACCGGGGTCCACAGTTCACTAGTGGTGTCTCTCCATAAAAGATAACTGACATGCTGGGTGAACAAATTACAGCTGGGCAATTGATAAAATATTGAGCGCATGACAATGCATATATATGACATGATGATTACTATGATATTCATGTGGGCATTACGACAAAATACATAGACCGTTATCCAACAGCGTCTATGACTAATAATCCACCGAGCAACGGATAATTGCATTAAGTAATGTGCGTAATGTAAACAAATGCATTAGACCTAACGGCGCACCCTTAAGCCGAGCATCGGTTATTTTATCCCTAATGGCAACAGCACATCCATAATCTTAGAAGTTGTTGTCACTCTCCCAGATTACCGGAGGCATGAACCCACTATCTAGCATAAATACTCACTCTTGGAGTTACAAGCATCTACTTGGCCAAAGCATCTACTAGTAACAGAAAGCATGCAAGATCATAAATAACATATAAGATAGATTGATAATCAACTTGACATAGTATTCAATATTCATCGGATCCCAGCAAACAGAACATGTAGCATTACAATAAGATGATCTTGATCATGATAGGCAGCTCACAAGATCTAAACATGATAGCATAAAGTGGAGAGACAACCATCTAGCTACTGCCATGGACCCGTAGTCCAAGGATGAACTATTCACGCATCACTCCGGAGGTAGGCATGGTGATGTCACTAGTAGGAAACTGCCTTTCTGTGGATCTATAATCTGTGGCGCACCATATAGTCCATGCGCCACAAAAATTATTCAGTGGCGCACGGGGCAACGTGCGCCATAGAATACTGTGGCGCATGTGCGCAACCATGCGCCACAGACATCATGTGGGTCCCGCCTCCACAAAAATTTGGTGACATTTCTGTGGCACTCGGGCCTGGATGCGCCACAGAAATGCTGATTTCTGTGGCGCATCCAGACCCGTGCGCCACAGAAATGTGGTGGGCCCCCTCCAATGATTGCCTGCGTGTTTTTTCTGTGGCGCATGGTATTGGATGAGCCACTGAAATAAACATTTCTGTGGCGCATCCAGTCCCGTGCGCCACAAAACATGTGGTGGGGCCCACTCCAATGATTTCAAGGAAAGAAATGTCATGCCCGCGCCCCAGTTGACTTTTGTCTTTCTTCTCTTCTCGACGACGCGCCGCCGCACCACCACCACCCCCACTCGCCGCCGTCGGCCGCCCCAGCCCAACCCGCCCCCACTCGCCGCACCACTCGACGCCGGCGTGCCGTCTCCACCTAACCGCCGGCCGCTGCTCCGTCCTCGACGCCCGTGGAGGACCGGTCGTGCACGCCGCCGCTCCCTCCTCGACGCCCGCGGCCGGAGGAGACCTCGATGCCACCGCGCCCTCGACACCGCCTCCCTCGACTCCCTCCATCCCCTCCCCGATCAGGTGCTGCTCCTCTTCCCCCTCTCCCTCCCCTCCACACCTGCACATAAGGTGTTTGTGAAAATGCAAAACCTAAAAATTTGTTGCTAATTCATCTAAATTTTGTAGTTCCTTGCTGCTAGTTCTCTTAGTGATGATTCTTTGCTGCTAGTTCATCTAAATTTTGTATTTCCTTGCTACTAGTTCCTCTAAATTTTGCTAAGTGTTAAATGGCCACTGTTTAAACATACCTTTAAAACTGACTTGAATTAAGGTGCTAGAAATTTTCAAAAAACTATTTTTGAGCTTTATCATGATGTAATAATGTAGTGCAATAGATCCATGAAGGTACATTGTAAATAGAATCAAGATTACATAACTTTATAAGCCTCCAAAGTTGGTACTTTTTAACTGTCTTGAAGATGCATTTTTAGTTGGAATTGGCTTTTAGTAATAACATTTTTAGTTGTAAATAGTATCCATAACAAGGCATACTACTCACACAGCCATGATGTTGACCAAATCTAAGATCCGATTGACAATTTAGATTAGATGCTAACATTTCAGTCACATTAGTGAACATTGCTTCAACTAATCTCCTCCCCTGATCTTTGTATTCATCTTTTTATCCATATTGTTGTACATCTTCTTTTTATCCTTTTACCCATGTTCTGGTATATGTACTATAGGCCGATGATTTAAACTATGTCATGTTAAAGGGAAAAGAGTATCTACAATACCTTGTACTATGTACAATTTGAGTGCTTGTATTAGTACATGGTCTTGTAGGTACTCTTTTTGCCTTGTTTTGACAATGATATATGAGGCTTCTATTGTATTACACTGATGACTCTGATTCACAGTATAGCTAGGTTGACCTTGAGCCTGAGCATAACCGAACCTATAGAACGAATGTAAAAAATGGGCCAAAGATCGACAGCGTCGCACCGTCGGTCTGTAGTTTCTGTCAAGCTCAGGCTCAGGGCCACGCTACTGTTCTGTGAATCAGAGTCATCGATGTGAAACATCATTTCATAGGATAGCAAGGTTGACTCTTACATCCTGTGTGTGCTTGTTCCATTTCCTGTCCTCGTTGGTAATGTGTGTGCTTGTGTTGATCTGTGCTACCACGACCATCGTGTCGTGGTTGTTTGTGCTCCGACCATCGTGTCGTGGAGATGCCGGCTGGAGATGTGGATTTTTTGTGAAATGTCTGCAGGTACCCCGAGAAGCCCTTGAGTTTGCCGGAACATCGACTAACTTCCGTTCCGGCAAATTCGGGCACTCCATATGTCCCTTTTTTAGCAAAGGTCATGCCAATTTTGGTCGTGAATTTTGGCATGACTTTGCTAAAAATAGGACATATGATTTGTGAAATGTCTGCAGGTACCCATGAGGCCCTTGAGTTTGCCGGAACGTTGATTAACTTCCGTTCCGGCAAATTCGGATAGTCCATATGTCCCTTTTTTAGCAAAGGTCATGCCAAAAAAATTCGTGAATTTTGGCATGACTTTTCTAAAAATAGGACATATAGTTGTGTAGCTTAGATTGTAGATAATTTTAGTTGTGTTCATTGTTGGTTTATATTGTGTAATTTTCACATTGCTAAAAATGAGTTTGAAAATTGTGTTGTTGATATTAATTTGATATGGTACTATGTTATTTGATAGTTGCTATGAATTTGTACTTTATTTAAATTTGCTTGCTACTTAAAAATTGTGTTTTTTAGTTTATTGTTCTCGGCGACGATGTAACTGTTGGACCAGAGGGGCGATGTCCGCGACTGGACTCCGCCGGGCTGGCACTGTGAGGTGCTACCTTCCGGGACGCGTATCTTGGTGAGGAATCCGGGTGACGTCGTCGACCCGGATCTTCTTTGGTGGCGGTCGCGTGGGCCATGCTCGGTGCAGAGGGAGCCGGCCCCCGAGGAGGTGGTACGTCGCCGTATCAGGGAGGAGGACGAGCACGTCCGTCGCTACATGGATTTGTTGAATAGGCAGTACAACAATGGATGGTCGTTTCTTCAGAGGGTTCCTCCTCATCACGTGAGCTATGACCCTGTGAGGATTCCTTATCTTTGGATGCGCAGCGCCCGCGGCTCAGCACCCCGCGGCTCAGGACCCGGTCAAAGTTTGTTTCAGAGGTTCATGTATTAGTGATATTATTCGCGATGTATTAGGGTTAAATAAAAATGTACCAAATTATTCATGGGATCAAGATGTATTAGTTATACTTTTGCATATTTGATCAATGTCCCTACATGCCTGAATATAATTTTGGCATGACTTTGCTAAAAATAATTTTAGTTCTGTTCATTGGTTTATATTGTGTAATTTCCACATTGTGTAGTTTGTAGTATATAGTTGTGTAGTTTTTTGATTCTATTGAATTTGTTTTTAATATGTTTTAGTTTCACGGAATGGCCGGGTTTAAGGGTGTGAGGGCGTGATATAGGAAGAAGCTTGGTCGGTACGTATATGGATGTCAGATCCATATCAACAAGAGGAAGCACTGGGCTGAGCAGTTTAATACAGCGGAGGAGGCGGCGCGCGCCTATGATTATTTCGCCGTACACGAGTACGGTGATAAGAAGAAAGATAAGGATCTGAACTACCCAGCGGATCGCCACCGTGTGAATGAGTTCATACCGGATGGGATCAGACAGGTGGAAATGGCCAAGGAGATGGAGCACAGGTTGGCTGAGGCGCATATCGCACGTCACAACGCACGCCCCCAAGACGACCCGTATGTGAGGCATCTCCTGCAGAACGAGCCAAACTTGATGTCCTACTAGCAGTTCGGCGCTAGTCCTTTTGACGGTGCTGGTCCTTCGTACGGCATCGGTCCTTCCCACGGCACCGGTCCTACTGACGACGACATCACTTCTCTTGGGATCTGGGCGGAGGAGGAGGAGCAGCAGGAGGAGGAATGGGAGAAGGACTGGGATTCCGACTCTGAGCAGCAGCGGCATAAGCGGCAGCAGAAGCGGCAGGAGGAGCGGCAGCAGGCGTCGGAGGAGCGGCAGCAGCGGCACCATGAGTGGCAGGAGTCGGAGCAGCAGCTACTGCGGATGTTTGGGCCGCCGAACCCCGATGCTTATCACCACAACAACCCTAGGCACTGGGTCGAGGTGAATTGGCGGGACGGCATACCTCCGTTCCGCACTCTTTCGGGTCAGCCGTGGGGGAACGAGGACACTGATGACCCTCTGGATCCAATGTTCTGGGCCGAGCTGGATAGGTCGACGGACCCATAGAGCGACTTGTCCACTTCTTTCCGTACTATGTTTTATGTTGACTTGTCCACTTATCTATGTAGACTGATGTTTCCACTGTATTTGGTTAAGACTAATGTTTTATTTTCATGCATATGCCAATGTTAAATGCATATGCTTGTACTACGACTTATCCAATGCATATGCCAATGTTAAATGCATATGCTTGTACTATATATGTATGTATCTCGGGCTCTAAGTGATGTGATGACATATTTATCTATCTGTTTTAATACCTTATCAAAATATATTACAGTTTCTATTATTTTCTGTATAAATACTGGAATATACCTGTATTATTGTCAAATACAGTAAATAATCGATAATACAACAAATAATCGATAGTATATATAGCAAATACTTTAGTGGCGCACGGTAAATAATTTTGTGGCGCACCATATTCTGTGGCGCACGAACAAAGTGCGCCACGGATACATTATTGTCAAATACAGCAAATAATCAAAATTATTTCTATGGCGCTTGGAAAATATTTTTGTGGCGCATTTCTGGAGGTGCGCCACAGAATTGTCTACTTTCTGTGGCGCACGGAACCATGCGCCACAGAAAGCTATTTTGGTGCGCCACAGAAAGGCACTTCCCTACTAGTGTGTAGAGCCCTCCGGTGATAATTCCCCTCTCCGGCAGGGTGCCGGGAAGAGCTTCTGAACCCTCCCGAGCTAGGGTTGACGGCGGCGGCGTCTCTGAAACTTTTCGTGGATAATGGCTCTGGTATTTAGGGTTTTCGCGTCGGGAAGAATAAATAGGCGAAATGGCGGCGGCTGCAGAGCCACGTGGGCCCAACACCACCCAATGCGCGGCAGGGGGGGCCGCGCGGCCCCATGGTGTGGGTGCCACGTGGCCCTCCTCCGTCTCTGCTCTGGACTCCGTCTTCGTGTTGGAAAAATAGGAGGTTCTGTCCAAGTTTCGTCCGATTCTGAGAATATTTCCATACTAGCTTTTCTGAAATACAAAAATAGCAGAAAACAGGAACTGGCACTATGGCATCTTGTTAATAGGTTAGTCCCAGAAAATGCATAAAAATGCTATGAAGTGTATATAAAACATGTAACAATTGGTATAATATCAACATGGAACATCAGAAATTATAGATACGTTTGAGACGTATCAAGCAACCCCAACCTTAGTTCTACTCTTTCTCGAGTAGGTAAAACGATAAAAAAAAATTCTGAGGTGACATGCTACAATCATAATCTTGATCAAATAATACTGTAAAGCACATGTTATGAATGAAGTGATGCAGGTCAATGGTCTATAGTTTGCTAGCAAGTAGATAATGAGCAAACATCTGAATCATATAAGCAAAAAACTTTTCATGAATAGTACTTTCGAGACAAGCATCAAAGAGTTTTGCATAAGAGTTAACTCATAAAGCAATAGATTCTAAGTAAAAGGTATTTAACCAACACAAAGGAAGATTTAAGTTTCAGCAATTGCCTAAAACTTTCAACATATATATCTCATGGATATTTGTCAACACAAAGCATATAATAAGTGCAATATACAAGCATATAAAATTGTTACACCAAAGTTGACACTAGTGTTTGCTTCGAAGATAGAAAGAAGTAGGAAAACTGACTCAACATAAAAATAAAAGAAAGGCCCTTCGTAGAGGGAAGCAGGGATTAAATCATGTGCTAGAGCTTTTTAAGTTTTTGAAATCATATAGAGAGTAAAAATAATTTTTGAGAGGTGTTTGTTAATTGTCAACGAATCAGAAAATGGAAAGTACAATATGACCCCTGCCAACCAGACTTTTAAGAGCGGCTCCCATGAAGGACGTTATTTCTACCAGCAAGGCAGATCATCCCTCTTTCTCTTTTGTTTACACATGCAGATATTTCACTGTTTGTCATTGCTTGACTAATAAATCAGGGCAAAATGTAAAGAGAATTAAGCGGTTAAAGTTGTAATTAATTGGGACTGGGCACCCCATTTGCCAGCTCTTTTTGCAAAATTAATGGATAAGCGGATGTATATGCCGCTAGTCCGGTGGTAAAGTCTGTTTGACAGTTGACATAAAGACATCCACCCGTCCTCATGAGCTTGGTAAATATTGACACAAAATAGGAGTAATAATTTTTGAATAGTTTAAAAGTAGCATATGAAAAATTTACTTGGAATGGCAAGAAAATATCACATATAGGTAGTTATGGTGGACACAGATGGCATGGATTTTGGCTCAAGGTTTTGGATGCACGAGAAGCATTCTTCTACAGAGTTTAGGCTAGCAAGGTTATTTGAAACAAACACAGGATATCAACCGACACAGCAAGGCTTATATGAAAACATATTGCAAGCATTATAAGACTCTACACTGTCTTCCTTGTTAACCAAACCCTTTTACTAGAAAATATCTCGACCTTAAAGATACCAATCAGGCAAACCAAATTTCAACGAGCTTTACGGTAGTTTTTCATTAATAGTTTTTAACTACATGATACAAAAGCTTAAAGATGAACTACTTGATAACTCAAAACAATTGACAAGTATCAAATTATCCAGTACAATGATCTACAAGAATAGGTAAGCTTTTTCCATTATACCATCTACCACATGCAATATTTTCTGTTCCAACCAAACACCAATCAATTTATTTCAACATAAACTCTCCAAACAATTATAAGTGAAGCAAGAGAGTACTTTCTTTAAAAGAAATAACAGCTCTGAATAAGAGATGCATGCAAAACAGGAGCTAAAAGCATAGTGATACCCACAAGTATAGGGGATCGTTGAAATCTTCAACGTGTAAGTATTAGTATAGATCCCACGAGGAGTAGAAGGTATAAGTATTTATCCTCTCAAATAAGAGTGTCACTTCTCTTATTATCTATGCACTAGACAAACTAAAATGATTAAATGATGCAAGTGTTTTTGGGTTTTTGTGTAGAGTTTGCAATAAAATAAAAAGCTGAAAATAAAATATGATGAGTGAAAGCTCTCAAAGAGAGAAAGGCCAATCCTCTATGCAGCAAGAGGACAAGCTTAAGTGTGTGTTTCTTATGCATGGAAAATGTTCCCAAGGGCTACATGGATTTCATGGCATAGATATTTCTAGAGCAACAAGGTAAACATTTTGTCAAGTTTTAATCTTGTTTGGACGGAGCCATAATTAGGTGTAGCTATATAAATAAACTAAACCCCTTATTATGGTTCTTATGGCCAAGTAAATGACTGCATAAGAGTTATTAAGACATAGAGTCCCACCATAGCCTTAAACTCTAAGGTCCCCGATATAAATCCCCTCCTAATGGTACTTCATGTATTAGACCACAGGTTTACGTGTCCTCCCAGGTCCTACCCATTCCATCACATTAGTGTGATCATCTTCATGCATTACTCAACATATGTGTGCACCCATACGTTGTACAATAAGATAACCATAAAAGATAAAAACTTGACCAAATACTCAATACATGTTAAGTGGAAATCATTGCCAATCCATCCTATGCCCCCAGGAACATGAGAGAACTACTCACAACGCGAAGACATGATATGATTCAATGGTATAAGTGATACAACACAATCTGAAAATATAATCTCCCCACAAAACAATGACAAGTAACAATTCACAAACATGTAGAATAGTACTTAGACAATAGCTAGGGTTCGAACAATCTCAAACTATGAGGGGGGTGAAGTGGATCACAAAGATGGTGATGGAGATGGTGCTGGTCTTGACGGTGGTGTTGATGGAGACTCCGGAGGGGGATGGAGGAGCCTTCCGGAGGTGATCCGGCGGCGTTTCCCCCCTCCAATCTTTTTCGGCGAGAGCCTTCTGACTCTCTGTTTCGTGGTTTTGTGTTTCTCCGCCGCCCCTTGAGAAACTCCTCGGGGGCTATTTTTATAGTCGGTTTTAGGTCAAGACGAAGCCACGGAGACGAAAACGGACAGCATCGGAGCCACGAGGGGGAAAAGAGGGTGCCTCACGCGGCCAGGGAATCTGACCGCGTGGGGCCCTCTAATTTCCAGCTGGTTGGGCTTCTGGTCTTCATTTTACCCCATTCGTTCGTCTCAAAAATTCTGAACCGTGCTCTTTGGCCTTGCCCTTTTTGGAGTCCCGAAGCTCCCGGAAAGTCCGAAACACTAAAAAAGACGTTTTCTGGAAAACAGAGTTAGAACCAAAAGAGGGGGGATTGTTTAGAAAATCCCGAAATCATTATAAAACATGAATATAACATCATATAAGTTGCAAATATGTAGGAATATCTAGTAATAACATGCAAAGTTCATGTATGCATTTTACATGCATCAACATCCCCAAGCTTAACCTATACTCGTCCTCGAGTATGAAGGTGATAAAACTAACATGGACTTTGCATTTTAATACTATCAATGGATATCAAAGATGATTACTATTGCTACATAAAGTCAAATGATTCATTCTCAAAGGAGTAGCAATATACAAGATAGATTATGAAGTGATATCAAATATTCAATGAAAGGATGTTCAATGATAATTCACAAAGTGTAACATAGAAGAAAGTACTATGGACCAAATGTATGCATAATGAAAAGTAAAAACATCCTATAATGGTCATAGAGTACTCTTGTAAATCTGAATATAAAAGGTGGACACTTTGGAAAGATAGATAAATAAGTAGAGGTAAAACATGAATAAGTTTCATCTAGCTTCCAAATGATTCTACCATTGGTGTGCAGCTCTCATTACCCCTATCATAGCATCTTGAATGGTTAAAGTTTAAAGTGAAAGCAAATATGAGTAATGTGCTTGACAAAGTATGGGTTGAATGCCTCATGCCCCTTGAATACAAGTACCTCTCCAACTGGCTACTCAACTCGGGTCACAAAGCAAGTTCAAGTTAAAGTCATTGCAAGTAATAATAGCATCATTAAGAGTTGCTCCGGGGTACCTCTTGTCCAGGACATGGAACAAGCCCATGTCAAAATGACAAGACAAACAAACAAAATGGACAATCTCAGCACTCTTTTATTTACTATTGTTATAGCTTTTTATTGTGAAGTGCCTCACTGAAGGTCCACCGTGATATGTAAGTAAATTTCCACCATGAATGATGCATGGCTTGGGTTAGCGCCCGGTAAGTCTCTCTAGCCATTTATACTTCTCCTCAAACTTACCAAGTTTCCACTTTTATTTCACACAATGTTAGCATCCATAAACAAAAGTACATGATATCAACTAAATATAATTAAGAGCATGTTGAAAGCTTGCCATGTGACAGCACATATGAGCTAACTCCCAACCAAGACTCTTGTCAAGCATACAACTTCATAATTTTAATCACAATGGTTCATGTTTATTAAGTGCAATAAAAGTAAAGTGTGCATCAAGTTCGTGAGAGCTTTTTAACCAACTTTTCCCATAACAATCAATAACATAAGCATTTTAATTTGGAAACATAGATAATACAATATAACATGATAAACATACTCGGAATAGCATAAAGCTAATAGGTAGATATGGTGGACTCACTGGAAAAACTTTGGTTGAAGGTGTTGGAAAACAAGTTTTTACTTGTTGGAATTTTTGGGCTAGCAAGAGGGAGAAAGTTGACCGTCTAAATGCATGCATAAGTGTCCATAGAACTAACAATCCATGTTAAACAAAGTAAAGTAACATTCAGCATCAAAACATGAATAAGATAGCTCTTGATAAAACACTTGCAAATTAATATTCATTAAAAGCACATGAATCATGCAACTATATGTATCTTTTTGAATCAACTCAAACATCCCTTTCCCAATCTTTTTAATAGCATCCAACTTAATTCAACCCAAATTTCCAGTAGCTCTCATAATAAATGATAGTGATGGTCTTACAAAAAGCAAAACAAAAATAAAAAGAACAATAAAAGACGCTCCAAGTTTATGTGATAGTAATGCGTTGATCGAAAAACAGAAAATAGACGTGTGCAAACCGAGAGTGTTTGGTCCAGTGGGGTGCTTCACATCCCCAAGCTTATGGTCTTCACCATCCTTGGATAGCTCTTGGTGCATCTCCTCTAATCCCTGTGAAAAAACTTCAACACAAATTTTCTCCCATTTCTTTTCTGTGGGGTGACATTAGTAGTGATAGACAAATGAATTGCTTGCTGCATAAAATCCTTAAACAAAAATTCATATGAATGTCCAGAAGTGTATAATGTTGTATGCCTACTTATAAACTCAATTGGATAAAAAAGATTCAAGTTAAAAGTTCAAAGAATGCATCAAACAAAATGGGACAGAATCTGTCCAGAAAAACAGCAGCAGCAAAACGTATTTTTCTACCCTACTTAAATATGTCGAAAAAATCTGAAAAAATTCACTTACAGAGGATGAAAAGTTGCAACTACAGTTCAAATTTGAGCTTAATCGGAGTTACAGAATAGGAATTAAAAATCATACCGTGCACAGATTCGTGCTGGAATAAAATCTCCGAATATAATGAGCAACTTTTTCAATCCAAAATAGGTAAAACTTGGCACTTTATTGAAAATTCCAGAAACTAAACTAAAAACTAAGTCTCTTGTTACAGCAAGAGGACACAAAGAAAATCAAAAGTAAAAACAACCGGGTTGCCTCCCGTAAAGCGCTTTCTTTATAGCCATATAGCTAGGCTTACTTACTTGGTATCAAGATGGTTGGAGTGAGGTGGCTTGGCATCCCCAAGCTTGAATTCTTGTACTTACATGATATATGTAGAGTGAGCCTAGGGGTAACATCCCCAAGCTTGAGTGTTTGTCCCTCTTGATCATTGTTCATCACCCTCAACTCTTCCACTTGAAATTCTCTTCACACAAAACTCATCTTAAAACTTGATTAGAGGGGTTAGTGTCTCCATAAATTAAATCCTCATAGGTACAGCAAAGACATATCATGAGTTGATTCTAACATTAGCTAATATTACTATGGTTGTGTATTGCTCTTTGATCAATAGAACCACACAAAACACAAGTAATGAGAGTAATGCAAAATAAAGACAGAATCTGTCAAAAATGGACAGCCCGTAAAGAGTGAATTTTCAGAGGCACTTACGTTGCTCAAATCAGAAAACTTTGAACTAATGAAATGTGTATTAATAACTGAATATTGCTGTCGTAAAATATCAGGTCAAAATTCCTCTTCTGTGATTTTATACATTTTTCGCAGTGAAGCTCAGGAATCTGTTTTCTGGACAGCAAATCACTATTGTTTAATCCTACCTCTCAAAAGAGGTTATTCTTGCCATAAAGATGAAAAATAAGATACAAAGGTGTTGTTACAGTAGTAAACAAGCACCTTGACTCAAAAACCAAAACTTAAACTGAAGATAAAAGAAATAAAAAAGAAACAAAAAGAACTAAGAAAGAATCAAGAGAAACAAATAAAGAAGAAAGAAAATATTTTTGTTGTTTTTGATTTAGCAAAAGGGCAAAAGAAGAAGCAAATATATACAACATAAACACTCTTTTTATTTGGTTTTAGCTTTGGGAAAAGTTTTAATGATAGAGACTTTGCAATGGTTCCATTGGCATGAACAACACATGTTCAAGGTCGACCCCAACTTCTCCATTACTCATCCTTCTCATTTACTTTCCCAAATTTTATATAAAGTGAAAATCTTAAACTACAATTAGAAAACAGTAGGTAAAGTTATTTTGCATGTTCTCAAGATATAAAGGTGTGCTCAAACCGAATAGGAAATAAAAGCATAAAGAGCACACACAAAACATTAAACCATTAACTTTTAAGTCTAACTCCTTTTCTATGCATTGGCATTTTATATATGAATAAATAGCAGCAATTTTGTGGTAACCAATGCATGTAATGATCAGTAGGTTGCATTTTAAATAACATAGAAACATAAATATAAGTCTTTCTTCCTCTCTCATAATAGTTACAAGTAGTGGAACCAAATTTGATAAAACAACTATTAGATTGGTGCAACTTTGCAAACTTAGGAACATATAAAGGATTATTAAAACTATCATGTAAGATATTAGCATGTTTTCCTCTCTCAAAATAATTGCAAGAAACATCATAAACATGATGGTTGTGGGTGGAATGGTTATTAGTGCAAGATAATTTCAGCCCACATAAGTACTTTTCAACATATAAAAGCTTCTCCTCCATGGTGTGAATAGGAGAATTCAAAAATAAAGTAGGACTCTCATAAGTGAGAGTGTTGTCACGCAGCAAGTATATCATTTTTATCCTCATAAAGTAATAACAACTAAACATGGAGGATTATCAATAAGCATAGGTCCATCATCTAGAGTACTATCATAAAACATGTCTAAACCATACTCCTCCTCATCATCAAAATTATTATCAATAATGTTATCATTAGGCATAGGTTGATATTCCTCCTCATTATCAGAATCATAAGAACAAAGTTTATCATCAACAAAAAATTTAGTGTTACCCTCATCCATAGGTGGTGAAGGTGGAAGTTCCCTCTCTTCATTCTCTAGTTGTTCATCATTTTCCTCATCTTCTTGGGGTTGCACGGGCATCCCCAAGCTTAGGCTTTTGTCATCTTCTTCCTGCAAAATATTAGAGCTTTCTTGGGCAGCTCTCTTCCTTGTGTCAACAACATAGATATTTTCATTAAATTCAACTATGCGGAGATCAAGGATAGTGGCAAACAAAACTTTAAATTGAGAAGCTATAGGGCAGGTTTCATGTTCATCAATGAAGGTGTATAATTCATAGGCTGCCATAAAAATAACAAATTGCTCTACTTCTTCCATCCCTAAGTGAGCATAATTCCATGTATGATAAGTTGCAATAACATGTTCTTTATTGAAGGGCATTGGAATTCGAAGTGTCTAAAGTATTCAGAGCAACAAATTTCTTCCTCATGATAATTAAGCAGCCCACTAGCAATTTTATTTAGAAGCTCTATCCCTTCATTTGATTTTCTAAATTCAGCAGCTATCATGACGTTTTCATAATAGTTTTCCATTTTCTAATTTTTTTAGGTTTTTGATATATGGATAAAGTGAATGCAAAGCTGAAAGTAAACTAGAGTATATGCAAAACTGAAAATAAATATCTAGTGCAAACAAGAATAAAAACTTAAGCGCTACACTCCCCGGCAACGGCGCCAGAAAATGTCTTGATACCCACAAGTATAGGGGATCGTTGAAATCTTCAATGTGTAAGTATTAGTATCGATCCCACGAGGAGTAGAAGGTATAAGTATTTATCTCTCAAATAAGAGTGTCACTTCTCTTATTATCTATGCACTAGACAAACTAAAATGATTAAATGATGCAAGTGTTTTTGGGTTTTTGGTGTAGAGTTTGCAATAAAGTAAAAAGCTGAAAATAAAATATGATGAGTGAAAGCTCTCAAAGAGAGAAAGCCCAATCCTCTATGCAGCAAGAGGACAAGCTTAAGTGTATGTTTCTTATGTGTGGAAAACGTTCCCAAGGGCTACATGGAAAACTCTAAGGTCCCCGATATAAATCCCCTCCTAATGGTACTTCATGTATTAGACCACAGGTTTACGTGTCCTCCCAGGTCCTACCCATTCCATCACATTAGTGTGATCACCTTCATGCATTACTCAACATATGTGTGCACCCATACGTTGTACATGAAGATAACCATAAAAGATAAAAACTTGACCAAATACTCAATACATGTTAAGTGGAAATCATTGCCAATCCATCCTATGCCCCCAGGAACATGAGAGAACTACTCACAACGCGAAGACATGATATGATTCAATGGTATAAGTGATACAACACAATCTGAAAATATAATCTCCCCACAAAACAATGAAAAGTAGCAATTCACAAACATGTAGAATAGTACTTAGACAACAGCTAGGGTTCGAACAATCTCAAACTATGAGGGGGGGTGAAGTGGATCACGAAGATGGTGATGGATATGGTGCTGGTCTTGACGGTGATGTTGATGGAGACTCCGGAGGGGGGATGGAGGAGCCTTCCGGAGGTGATCCGGTGGCGTTTCCCCCCTCCAATCTTCTCCGGCGATAGTCTTCTGACTCTCTGTTTCGTGGTTTTGTGTTTCTCTGCCGCCCCATGCGAAACTCCTCGGGGACTATTTTTATAGTCGGTTTTAGGTCAAGACGAAGCCACGGAGACGAAAACGGACAGCATCGGAGCCACGAGGGGGAAAAGAGGGTGCCGCACGTGGAAAGAGAATCTGACCACGTGGGGCCCTCTAATTTCCATCTGGTTGGGCTTCTGGTCTGCATTTTAAGCCCATTGCGTTCGTCTCGAAAATTCTGAACCGTGCTCTTTGGCCTTGCCCTTTTTGGAGTCCCGAAGCTCCCGGAAAGTCCAAAACACTAAAAAAGATGTTTTCTGGAAAACAGAGTTATAACCAAAAGAGGGGGGTTGCTTAGAATATCCCTGAAATCATTATAAAACATGAATATAACATCATATAAGTTGCAAATATGTAGGAATATCTAGTAATAACATGCAAAGTTCATGTATGGATTTTACATGCATCACATAGCAATAGCTAGATAAGAATACTCAACAAGTATAAGTGAAGAATAGGAGTATTCATATGAAAAGCGGAGCGTGTCTCTCTCCCAATCAAGAATGCTGGGGTCCAATCAAGTTGACCATAAGAAAAATAAAATACTGAAAATAAAAGCACACAGCGCTCCAAGTAAAGCACATATGATGTGACAGAATTAAAATATAGTTTCACTAGAGATGACCTGATAAGTTGCTGATGAAGAAGGGGATGCCTTAGTCATCCCCAAGTTTAGACGCTTGAGTCTTCTTGAAATATGCTGGGGTGATCCATGGGAGCATCCCCAATTTTAAGCTCTTCACTCTTCTTGATCACATTATATCATCCTTCTCTCTTGACCCTTGAAAACTTACGCCACACCAAACTCAAAGTAATTCTCATTAGAGGGTTAGTGCACAATCAAAAACTCACATGTTCTATAAGGACACAAACATGACCGTTACTTTTAACATTGGCTACTGCCACTGATGTTATGTGAAGCTCTTCACCCTAAAAAAGAATTCCACAAACACTAGTAAAAAAGAGAGAATGCGAAAAATAAAAGACAGAATCTGTCTAAACAGAACAGTCCGCAAAGACGAATTTTTTCGAGGCACTTACGTTGCTCAGATCGAAAAACTTTAAAATAACGAAAGATGCGTACATATCTGAGGATCACGCAAAAAAAAATCAGATTTCAATAATTTTTATGTGATTTTACAGAATTAAAACAGTGAACAGCAGAAATCTGTTCCTGCGCAGAAATCCAAATCTAGCATCATCTTCCTATTAGAGGCAATACTTGGCACAACAATGCGATAAAGTAAAGATACAAAGGGATTGTTGCAGAAGTAAACAAACTCCTTGACTCAAAAAAAAGAAAAATTGCAGAAATAAAATAATAGGTTGTCTCCCATAAGCGCTTTTCTTTAACGCCTTTTAGCTAGGCGCAGAAAGTAAGAATCAAGTGTTTCCAAGTGATGAAGCATCAATATCATCAAAAACTTCCTCAAAAACACAGCTTGTAACAATAGGCAATTTTGGTTCAGGTAATTCTTGGGAAGCAAATTTAAATAATTCATTATGTGATTCACCCTCAATTTTATCAGTTTTAAGCACATTAGGAGGTTTTGGTTGAGGCACTTTTCGAACATACATGAATTTTTGCTTTTTCCCCACAAAAGCTTTATGCTTTTTAAACTTGATAGAGGAGAAAGTTGAACTTAGAGTATCCTCTAATTCACCTATCCTGAAGTTTTGATTATCATGGCCAGTGCTAGCTTCTAAAATAGCAATTCTTTTATTAATATCTCCCAGTGATTCATTAACTTTGCTAGAACTACCAAGCAAATCCAGCAAGTTTTTCTCCATGGACTCCAATTTTTTTATAACATCTTCCAAAGTAGTCTCAATTTTAAGATCATTAATAAGTGGTGTTCCTACTAAACTTTCAATTATATTGCGTGCTTCCAAAGCAGGAGTTCCCTGAAAGTTGCCTCCTATCAGAGTATCTAGAACATACCGATACCAACTAGTGATACCAACATAAAAATTTCTAAGAAGGAACATGGTAAAATATTTTTTAGTACATCTACTGTGAGCTTCACTGATCCTATACCAAGCATCCTTTAAACTTTCTCCACCTTGTTGCTTAAAGGACCGAACTTCAATTTCAGGGGTACTCATTTTAGCAAAATTAAAACAAAATAGAAAGATAACAACTTGAAAATAAAAGTAACTAATTTTTTTATGTTTTGATAAATAAAGAAAACAAGACTAAATAAAAATAAACTAAGCAAGACAATAACAAAGTAAAGAGATTGGAAGCATGGAACTCCCCTTGCAGAAATCCTCTTGCTCCCCGGCAACGGCGCCAGAAAATATGCTGGCGTGTGGAAGGGGAAGTAAGGAGATTTCTGAACCGAAGTGCTTCCGCTCCCCGGCAACGGCGCCAGAAAATATGCTTGATTGCGTGGATTACTGATGACTCCCAAGTGCAGGAGATCAATTGTAGTACCTTTCGATTAGAAAAGGTTGTCGAACCCACGAGGAGCTGAAGGTATTGGTTAGCAAGAATGATAAATAAAACAATGAAGGATGCAAGTGTTTTTGGGATTTTTGGTTGTATAGTTGCAAGAAAGTAAAAATGCTGAATATAAATGATAGCAAGTAAAAAGCTCTCAAAGAGAGAAAGCCCAATCCTCTATGTGGCAAGAGGACAAGCTCAAGTGATGTGTAACTTATATGTGGAAAACGTTCCCGAGGGCGGCATGGATATTGCTAGGCATAGAGATTTATTGAACAACACGTTGAATATCTTGTCAAGTTTTAATCTTCTTTGGACGGAGCCATTGTTAGGTAAAGCTAAATAAATAAACTAAACCCCTTATGATGGATCATGTGGCCAAGTAAATGACTGCACAAGAATTATTAAGACATAAAGTCCTACCATAGCATTACACTCTAAGGTCCCCGATACTAATACCCTCATAATGCAACTTCATGACTCGGTCTCAGGTTTACATGTCCCCCCAAGTCTCCCTCAATTCATTACACTACGGAGTTCTCCTATGAGCCCATATAGGTGAAGTGTTGTGCAGTCGACGTTCGCACAACACCATCATAGAATCACATAAAAAGATAAACACTAGACAAAATTCCAACACATGTCATATATAAATCATTGCCAATTCATACTATGCCCTCAGGAACATACGGGAACTACTCACAACGTGCAAACATAATGAAATTCAGTGGCATAAGTGGTACAACACAATTTGAAAATATAATTTCACCTCCAAATAATGACAAGTACTCAATCACAAACATGAATAGTAGCATAAGACAAGTATCTAGGGTATAGCAACTCTCAAACTACGAGGGGAACGGAGTGGATCACAGAGATGATGATGGAGATGGTGCTAGTCTTGGTGATGGTGATTATGTAGAGGTCTCCTCCCACGCCAAGGAGGAGAGGTGATGACGATGACGATGATTTCCCCCTTCTCTGGAGCTCCGGAGCAGCAGGATATGACCCCCTTAGAGGGAATCAGGAGTTTCGCCGCCGCCGCGGCCTCGGATGGAATTGGGAAAATTAGGGCGTAACTTTTTGGGCGAGACGAAGGTGTGCTAAAAAGCCCCGAGCGAGGGAGTGCCCGAGGCTCCAGATGGTAGGCCCCACGCGGCCAGATTCTTTGGCCGTGTGGGCCACCCTCTCTGGTCCCTCGTGGCTCTTCTCTCCTCGACATTTCTCCCACTGCTGTTCTCCCGATGAAAAACCAGCTGTGCAATTTTCCTTTTTCAATTTAGGTCCCTGTAGCTCCTGAAACATTAAAAACAAGAAAAAGGAGGTTTTCTGCCTCCCAGAAATTAAATACCAAAAATAGGGACTTTGTATGAAAGTCCCATAATCATCTAAAACATGTAAAAACAATGATATAACAATGCCAATAACATTCTAATATGATAATATAAGTTGTATAAATGATGATATAAAATGCACGTATCAACTCCCCAAGCTTAAACCTTTACTCGTCCTCGAGTAAGTAAGGACATAGATCATTACATGTATCAATGGACTTATGGCTGATAAATAAATATGAGCATTGTATCATCATCATATTCAATTGCAATGTAAGATTAATGAACTAAAACTCATACACATAAGGGCAACATAAGTAGAAGCCCTAGCAATCACCCCTTACTTTTGAAAGCAAATAACCATTGTATGTTGGACAATTGAATCATACTATTTTTCACATGCTTTTGCTCTTTATGGCAAGCATTATAATATTTTATACTTTGCTGAAATTTAAAGACAAGATAAACTCTCATTGGATAATAAGTTCAAAGAAGACAAATAAAAAGATAGATATAAGATTGTTTACAACCTTGCTTCACTAGTAACTAGTGCAAACTTTAGTCATGGATATTTCAATCAAGTTCCTATGCTCTATACAACCTTTATCTTACGCTTTCCATGGCTAACTGAATTTTCAGGTGCCTTCCTTTTCATTCACTTTCCAAGAGCATAAGTATTGAAATATCCATGATTCATTAATTTGCTCAAAAGATACTAGATTCTAACAAGAGTGTTTCATATCCTTTTCATTAACCCTTCCTAACTTTTTATCCTACAAGACTATATCTCAACCTTAAACTATTAATTTTCAAGTCATATTGACTCATTCTCTTTACTTATTTTATAATAAGATAATTCTACAATTGTCCAACATACAAAAGTTAATTAAATTCAAGGCAAGATGTGACTGAAACCTCTAAATATGCCACGCTCATTTGCATGACTGTTACCCATAAATCTCCAAACAAGAGAATCATGGATGACACCATACTTTAATATTCATTGATAAACCACAAGATAGGGATACATGATAATGCTCCATGAGCTCACACACGCCTAAGAGAGATTGATAACTAAACGATAAAAGCAAAACACACCATGACTAGATAGATATGATAAACGAGTAAAGATAAAGACTAGGTTGAACTCCCCCAAGCTTGACGTTTTGCTAGAGCCTCTTTATTTCTCTTCCTTCTTGTCCTCATAATAATTATCTTCAAGTTCTCCAATGATGCTCATCATAAGATTGTAGACTTCCTCAAACTTGCTTGCAGCTTTGCCCAGCTTTTCCATGAGATCCTTCTCCACCGACTTCTTGCTAGGCTTCCACTCCGGGCTTGGTACTTTTACATTTGGGATCTTACGATCCCATTCACCAGGATAGTTCTCTTGGGTGGCACGCTGGAATTCCCTGTCAATAAGAGTAGAAACCACATTTTTGCTAGCAAGTGCGTGCCTAGGAGCCTTCCCTCCTGTGCTCATGCGCCGTCTGCCTCTTGTTTCCAAGAGACACGTTCACCCTCACACCAGCAACAGAGATAGGAGAAGGTGGTGATGTTGCAATAGGTGTGATGTCGACGAAGGGCTTGTATTCTTTCTCTTCCGCTTCCTCCTTCTCCATCTTCTCCTCGTCAGGCTTGTAGTCTTCATCATCCGAGTAGTCCTTCCTCTTCCTATTCCTCCTCCATATGGACATGGGGCTGTTGCCCTCGAGTTCATCATCATCATCATCGTCCATGGAGGAGCATTGGAAGGAGTCTCCCGAAGACATAGCTAAAAACCTGACAGGCAGAAACAGCAAAAGCAAAGATCGCTCGAGAACGCTAGGTGCGAGATTAGATCAACAAAAAGGGGTATATATTAATGGTTTTTAAGTCAAGACGAAGTGTCGGAGTAAAAAACGAGACGAAACGGGTGTAGCGGACCTGCACTTAAAAATTGGCAAGATCCCTGTGTATAGTGCAAACCCCTGGATCGATTCATTAGCACACATAGTCTAAGATGAATATCATGCAAATGCATCAAGTTTTATTACATCGCATGATCCAGACTTACAATTTTCATTACAAATTGCATAGCTCAAGGCTAGCATTTTACAAAGTTCAGCACAGCGGAATAAAAGTAGCAGTGAGTCTCCATCATCTTCATGTGCCACAGGCGAAAACATGTTGGTTGTAGACTTGAAACCTTATACGAAACCTCACTCATCGTCTGAACATCCTGCAACAGGAAAAATGTTGCAACAAGGTGGGTCAGAACCATATAAAATGGATCTCGCAAGTGACACTCTGTGGACACTTAGTGGAATAACTCTAATAACCTATATGCATATTTGGCCGGTGGAGTTCAAAGGCTATTTTGCATAAAGCTAGTTTTATCTTATCACTTTGTAAAACATTTTGCATCTATTAAATTGGTAACACTGGTAAACCCCAGTGAAACCATGACAACACATGGTAAAACCCCAGTGTGTCAGGTGACTACCTCCGGTAAAACCCCGGGGAGTCCCTAATGTAGTTTACTAACAAGTTTTATTTTGAAGTTGGCATGTTGGGATCCTCCGTTGACGTCCTTGATCAGCTGCTCAGAATTGTCCGTAACTGGGGACATGGCTAAGTACTTAGTTTTTGACACTCTCGAGAGGTTGTGTGCACTTTCACCATTTGACCCAATCAACCCAAACTATCCTCTACACTCATTTAGTGAGAAGGAAAAGGAGAAGATCGAGACGAGACTTTTCAGAAGTTATGTTCCCATGATCACCAGGAGACGACCGCCCACCTATCAACCCTACATCTATCGATCTGCTGACCCGGGTTCACACCAACGTACTCCGTCAAGACAGAGCCCATATGACAAATGGTTGCACGGGAAGCAATCTTCACTTGGTGTTCTTTAGATCCCTTTGTTCCTGGGTGGCCTTCCACAAGTGAATATCCCTCAGGTAAAACCCCTGGGGACAACACTCAACTCAAACATCCTCTTATCAAAACCAACTCTACCCAGGTGTTTCATTTTAACTTAGTAGAATTTAGCTTTTCATAAAAACATCTTTTGCATTGCACTTCAATAATCTACTAAGTTAAAATGGGATGCTAGACCATCTAGTAAAGGGGAGCTATTCTAGACAGTTTTAGCATAGCAATTCTACTAAGTCCTACACATGCTTAAGAAAAATATTCTACTCATGCATAAACAAATACTTAGGAAATTTATGAGGTGTGCCACTTGCCTTTGGAAGTTGTCGTTACTCTCGCACTCTTTTCAACAAGGAACAACGTTGTACTCCGTTCAATCTATACATAAAGCATAACAAAGCAAACATACAAAACAAGGTTTCCAGAAGGTAATTGGTCAAGGATTATTATATAATTCAATGTGCTAAAAGAATTAATGTGGTGGTTTAGAATTTTCCATTGTGGTTAAAGGTTGGTCAAACAAACAAATTTGAACCTATTAAAATATATTGATGTGGTGTTCAATAGGTTCTAATGGTTGCTATTGATCAAAATTTTAACACACATTAATTGGGTCAAAAGTTTTTAACACAAAATAAAATTAAAGGTTTGCAAAGCAACATTTTAAAAGGCTTTTAACACAAACTTAATTACAATAAATTAACAATGATGGCATTTGGTCTCTCTGGTCAAAAGCAATTATTTATGATGTTTCTCAAAAAGGAACATATTAAAAAAATTAATAGAATTTAAACTATGCCAAATATTAAACTATGTCAAATAATTAAAATGAGTCTCTGATTTTAAATCATAAAATTAATGTTCAAAATTATTTTATAACAGAGAAATAAATTTACACATATTCTAAGGTTTCTAAAACTATTTTATATGAAAAATTTGGAATTGTAGATTTAAAGATATGCCAAATTTACTCAAATTGTCCATTTGCAATTTGAATAAATTTAAACTAATCAAAAATGAAAACCAACAGAGCCAAAATATTCTACAGGTCAGGGGCTTTCCAGAAATATTTTATTTACAAATTTTGAACTTATAGAATTAAAACTATAACTAAAATAATGTTTTACAAGTTTCTGTAAATAACAAGTTTGTGCACGACTAAAATACAAGTTTTTATTATACCACTGTATTCTACACGTTCATACGAATCCATAGGCTACAAAAACATTGAAAATGGAGTTACGGCTGATTTGATATGAAATTAACAAGTTTTAACAATTTCCTAAAAAAGAAACGGAGCGATCTGATTGGTCCATACCGGTGGCAGACGCGGGCGGTCACGGACGGTTGCGGGCGGACACGGTCGTGGGCGTTCGCGGGCGGCGCGGACGCGGGCGCTCGCTGACGCTCGCGGACGGGCGGCGCTGGTGTGCCAGAATGGCTCCGGTGGTCGACGGTGGGTGCTCCGAAGGTCCTCCGGGCTTGGGAAGGCGATGACGAGGTGCGGCGCGCGCAGGAGGAGGACCTGGACGTGACGGCGTCGACTCGCGTGTCGCAGAACGCGAGGAGTGGCGGACGGAGGATTGGCGGCGCCGGCGAGCTTGTGTCGACCTTGAATCTGAGGTTTGGCTGCGGGAGAAATTCAAAAGAGGGCATGAGGACCTGAGCAAGGACGTGGGAAGAGTATGAGAAAGGTCTCGGGATCGGGGGCTTGCTACCTTGGCCGGAAACGAGAAACTCGGCGGCGACCGAATGAACTTCGGCGAGCAAATTCGCAAGCCTGGGGGCACGATTCGCACGGGAGGGAGAGGGGAAATGGATAGGAGAGGGTGTGCTTTAAGTAGGAAGAAACGGGGCGTGATTTGGGGCTTTAAATCGCCGTGACTCAAAGCGAGAAGAAACGGCAACGGAGCAGTTTTCGGGCGTGATTTCTGCGTTCTGGAGATTGAAGACGATGATGTCATCGATGACGTCATCATTTTTTTCTTTTTCTGATTTTTCTTATTTATTTCATATCTTTTGTTTTAAGTGTCCAAATTAACTCAAACAAGTTTCTATAAATTTGTAAAAATAATATCTTTCTTTTAAACCATTCAAACACACTTTGTCAACACAGTTTAAAATACAAATTTAAAATATTGTATAATTTGTTAATTAACACCTTTATGTCATTTTCTAAATAGGGTTTTATAAATTCTTTTTGAACTTAAATAAAATTCAGAAAAATAGTATGAGTAATATCATTCAATATGATAAACCCAATAAAATCATTTGCTACGAAAATATTTTATTTAAATAGAGTTTTGATAATTCATTTAAATACAAAAATCCAGTTATAACATGACCTTTAAAAATACCTCAAATGTAAATATTGGGAGAAAGCTATTTTAGCTTATTTTCTTTAATTGAATCAACACCAAAATTTAAAATAGATCAAGTTTTAAATAAAAAACTTAAAACACTTTATAAATATTGTTTTTAAAGTTTAGTAAACTCCTAATTTTAAATCATTTAGTTAACCAAAACCATGTTAGAAATAGACCTACTTTAAATAATATTAGCACTTTGCAAATATGGTTCCAGAGTTTAATAAATAGCCAAAAGTTAAAAATTTAAAACCAAAATAATTGGAATAAGACATTTTATGAAATGAAGTTGTATTGAAAATTTTAAATCACCTTCCCAAATATATTGGGGTTTATGAAATACTTTGGATAAAAGAATTTAAACTAAACTTAAATTTTGAATTAAAGATTACTTGGAATTAAACTATTAAACTTTTTGAAGATGCCCAATGTCTTCTATATTTGGTTTCTATTATAATTTTGAAGTTTTCTTTTTAATAAAAACAAAAGTTTCAATTTTTAGTGATTTTTGAACATTCCAAAATATTGGGATGTTACAACGGGACTCCGAGGGTAAAAGGCGTGGGCCCACGCGACCAAAGCATCTAACCGTGTGGGACCCCCTCTTTTCTCCCTCGGGTCTCCGTTCCTTCCAATTTTCTTGTCCCACACGTTAATTTCCATAAAAAATGACTTCCGTAAAATTTTACGCAATTCCGAGAAACTTTCCAACACAAAAGTTACCTATTATTGATTTTGGGTTTCTGAAACTGCAAAATTCTTCTCAATTACCTCCTCCGGTGTCTTTAAATTCAACTCCTCCACCTTTCCGATGAAGCTCCTTCCTGCAATATAATGTTTAAGGCGTTGTCCATTGACTACATGAGGTTTACCTTTCATATCACCGTGAAGACGGATAGCTCCTGAACGGTACACCTCCTGTATCACTAATGGTCCCTGCCACTTTGAAGCAACTTCCCTGCAGAAAACTTGAAACGAGAGTTGTATAATAAAACTTGATCACCTACTTTGAATTCTTTTCTCTTAATTTTCTTGTCATGCCAAATCTTAACTTTCTCTTTAAACATTCTGGCACTTTCATAAGCTTCATTTCTCCATTCATCTAGTAGGTTTAAATCAAGAATTCTCTTCTCTCCGCAGTTTTAAAATCAAAGTTCAATTGTTTAATAGCCCATCTAGCTTTATGTTCTAATTCAACAGGTAAATGACAAGCTTTTCCATAAACCATTTTATAAGGAGACATTCCCATAGGATTTTTAAAAGCAGTTCTATAAGCCCACAATGCATCATTAATTTTAAGTGGCCAATCAGACCTAGACTTATTCACTGTCTTTTCCAAAATGAGTTTAATTTCCCTATTACTTAATTCAACTTGTCCACTTGTTTGGGGATGATAAGGAGATGCAATTCTATGGTTAACATCATATTTTGCCAATGTTTTCTAAGAATACCATGTAAGAAATGAGAACCACCATCAGTAATTAAAAACCTAGGAACACCAAACCTGGGGAAAATGATGTCCTTGAGCATCTTCATTGCTGTGGCATGATCTGCACTTTTGGTTGGAATTGCTTCCACCCACTTTGTAACATAATCCACTGCAACCAAAATATGAGTATGCTTTGTCTTTGATTGGGAAAGGTCCCATAAAGTCAAAACCCCACACATCAAATGGCTCAAGTGGTAAAGAATAATTCATAGGCATTTCATTTCTCCTACCAATATTTCCTACTCTTTGACATTTATCACAAGATTTAACATATTCAGCACAATCCTTAAATAAAGTAGGCCAATAAAACCAGATTGTAATACCTTTGCACCTGTACGATCTCCTGCATGATGCCCTCCATAGGGACTGTCATGACAATCTCTTATAATAGCCTGTTGTTCATGCTCAGGTACACAACGTCTAATAATACCATCCACACTTTTCTTATAAAGGAAAGGATCATCCCAAAAATAATGTCTAAGATCATAAAAGAATTTCTTTCTTTGTTGAAAGTGAAGTGTGGAGGTAAAACTTTACCAACAATAAAATTTGCATAGTTGGCAAACCATGGAGATGCAACTTTAGCACTAGAAACATTAACATTGCAAGTTGTTCATTAACAAAGCTATCATTAATAGGAATAGGATCATCAGGTATATTTTCCATTCTAGAAAGATGATCAGCTACTTGATTATCTTCCCCTTTCCTATCAACAATGTGTAAATCAAATTCTTGCAATAAAGTACCCATCTTATTAGTCTAGGCTTAGCATCTTTCTTATTCATTAAGTATTTAATAGCAGAATGATCAGTATGTATTGTGACTTTGAATCAGTAATATAAGGTCTAAACTTGTCACAAGCAAATAGCACTGCTAAAAATTCTTTTCAGTTGTAGCATAATTCTTTGAGCAGCATCAAGTGTTCTACTAGCATAATAAATAACATTCAGTTTCTTATCAACACGTTGGCCCAAAACAGCCCCAACTGCATAATCACTAGCATCACACATAATTTCAAAAGGCAATTTCCAATCAGGAGGTTGAATAATAGGAGCACTTATTAAAGCATTCTTCAAAATATTAAAGGACTCAATGCAATCATCATTAAAAGAGAAAGGAACATCCTTTTGCAAAAGATTGGTTAGAGGTTTTGATATTTTGGAGAAATCTTTAATAAACCTACGGTAAAAACCTGCATGCCCAAGAAAACTTCTTATACCTTTGATGTCCCTTGGTATGGCAGCTTTTCAATAGCTTCTATCTTTGCTGGGTCAACTTCTATTCCTCTTCCAGAAATCTTATGCCCAAGAACAATACCTTCAGTAACCATGAAGTGACACTTCTCCCAATTAAGAACTAAGTGTTGGTCTTCACAACGCTGCAAAACTTTGTTAAGGTTGAACAAGCAATTATCGAAGGAAGTACCATACACAGAAAAATCATCCATAAAAACTTCCATTATCTTTTCAATATAATCAGCAAATATAGCATTCATGCATCTTTGAAAAGTAGCAGGAGCATTGCACAAACCGAATGGCATTCTCCTATAAGCAAATGTACCATATGGGCAAGTAAAAGTGGTCTTTTCTTGATCATCCTTATGGACAGGAATTTGTGAGAAACCTGAATAACCATCTAAATAGCAAAAGTGAGAGTGTTTAGATAACCTTTCTAACATTTGATCAATAAATGGCAATGGGTAATGATCTTTACGAGTTGCTTTATTTAACTTCCTGAAATCAATACACATCCTATAACCAACAACAGTACGTTGAGCCACAAGTTCATCCTCATCATTTGGAACAACAGTCATTCCACCCTTTTTAGGAACACAATGAACAGGACTAACCCACTTACTATCAGCTATGGATAAATGATACCAGCTTCAATAAGTCTTATTACCTCTTTCTTACCACTTCTTTCATTTTTGGATGGAGACGGCGTTGATAATCAACAACAGGTTTTGCATCCTCCTCCAAATTAATTTTATGCATACATAGAGCTGGGCTTATACCTTTAAGATCATCAAGAGAGTATCCAATGGCTGGTCGGTGAGCTTTAAGCACATCAAGTAATTTTCTTCTTCTTCAGCTGAAAGGTTAGCACTAATAATGACAGGATATATGCTCTTCTCATCCAAATATGCATATTTAGATTTTAGGCAAAGGTTTTAATTCAAAACTAGGATCCCCTTTAGGTGGTGGTAGCACTCCTAAATTATCAGGTGGGATATGCAATTGTAATTGTGGTGGTTGTTGCCATAATATTTGTTCTAAAGCATCTTTTTCTCATCATTAAATGGTTCATCTTGATTAAGCATATAACGTTCTACAACATCTGTTGAAGCTACAGCTATATGAGCAAGAGTTTCAATTAATCTTCAGAAATTGGCTCTTTCTCAATGTTTATCAGCAAATTTGGAAAAGTTGAATTCAAGTTTTTCTCCAGCACATTTAATAAACACTTTCTCTTTAGCAAATTAATTTCAGCACCAACAGTGTGTAAGAAAGGTCTACCAAAAATGATAGGACAAAATGAATCTTGAGGACAACCAAGCACAATAAAATCAGCAGGATATTTTATTTTGCCAACCAATACTTCAACATCTCTAACAATTCCAAATGGACTAATATAATCTTTATTAGCAAGTTGAATTGTCATACCTGTCTCTTCCATAATGATAGGATCAATATCAGGCTTGATTTCAAGATAAAGAGAATATGGAATGACACTAATACTTGCTCCAATATCACATAACCATGATAACTTGAAGTCCCAATAGAGCATGATATAACAGGTTACCAACTTGGCCGAATTACCTTTATGACTTTAGTAGCATCTTCACATAAATAAACATCAACAGGGTCTTCTTCATTTAATTGTTTGATAATGAAATTTGACTGTTGACTTCCACCTGTTCATAAGGCTGAGAACATCTTCTTTTACTCTTGTTAGTAACAGCAATAAGTAAATTCTCCTTAACTTGGTTTGGATATGGAGGTGGTTCAACATACTCCTCAATTGTCACAGATGACACTGGTTCTACCTGTTTAATAACTTTAGGAACAACAATAGATTGTTTAACAGGTTCAACATAAACTTCAAACCACTTTTAGGAACACAATATGATCAGCAAAATTTAGCTATCTCAATTATAACATAAGGATCAAGACCAAAAGTATCACTCAGATTTTAAACAAATAGAAGTAGAGAAGTTCTCTACACATGAATATCCATAGTCAAAATAGGGCTCATTACCTTTATCAAGATCCCAATGACAGTATTTCAGAAATAGTCTCCAATAAATTCCATGCTTCTTCTTCAGTATTATTTGTAAAACTTCCACCAGATGAATTATCCAGAATTCCTTTGTTCATGGTAGCCTCACATAAAAGTTTATCAATATAATTTTCCTTGTAAGATCATGACAAGGATTCTTGCGAAGGAGTTCCTTTAACCTCCCCCAAGCTTGAGTAATACTCTCTCCCAGATGTGGCCAGAAATTAAATATATAGCAGCGGTTCTCATAAGCTTCTTTAGGAGTAAAATATTAAGAAAGAAAACCTTCCTCAAAATACTCCATTCAATAATGACTTCTTCATCCAAAGACCTGAACCAATACGAGCATTACCAGATAAAGACAAATATAATAGCTTCCTTTTTACCTGATCCTCAGAAATACCAGGAAGTCTAAATAAGCCACATATGTCTTCAATTGTCTCCATGTGTTCACGTGCAGACTTAGTTCCATCCCTGTAAATGGATTTTTCATAACTCTTTTAACATGACCAATGGGAATTTTAAATCCCACTTTAGGTACCTCAGACACAGTAGTTTCAACCACTTTAGGAGTAGTGGCATAAGCACTTTCATATAAGCAAGATGCAGCGAGGCACGATTCATAAATGCCATAGTAACAATGAGATAAAAAGTAAATAAAATTCAGCTTTCAAGTTTCCTTACCAAACTTCTTACCAATAGCGCTACGCTCCCCGGCAACGGCGCCAGAAAAGTATCTTGATGACTCCCAAGTGCAGGAGATCAATTGTAGTACCTTTCAATTAGAAAAGGTTGTCGAACCCACGAGGAGCTGAAGGTATTGGTTAGCAAGATGATAAATAAAACAATAAAAGATGCAAGTGTTTTTGGTATTTTTGGTTGTATAGTTGCAAGAAGTAAAAATGCTGAATATAAATGTAGCAAGTAAAAGCTCTCAAAGAGAGAAAGCCCAATCCTCTATGTGGCAAGAGGACAAGCTCAAGTGATGTGTAACTTATATGTGGAAAACGTTCCCGAGGGCGGCATGGATATTGCTAGGCATAGAGATTTATTAAACAACACGTTGAATATCTTGTCAAGTTTTAATCTTCTTTGGACGGAGCCATTTTAGGTATAGCTAAATAAATAAACTAAACCCCTTATGATGGATCATGTGGCCAAGTAAATGACTGCACAAGAATTATTAAGACATAAAGTCCCACCATAGCATTACACTCTAAGGTCCCCGATACTAATACCCTCATAATAACTTCATGACTCGGTCTCAGGTTTACATGTCCCCCAAGTCTCCCTCAATTCATTACACTACGGTGTTCTCCTATGAGCCCATATAGGTGAAGTGTTGTGCAGTCGACGTTCGCACAACACCATCATAGAATCACATAAAAATAAACACTAGACAAAATACCAACACATGTCATATATAAATCATTGCCAATTCATCCTATGCCCTCAGGAACATACGGGAACTACTCACAACGTGCAAACATAATGATATTCAGTGGCATAAGTGGTACAACACAATCTGAAAATATAACTTCACCTCCAAATAATGACAAGTACTCAATCACAAACATGAATAGTAGCACAAGACAAGTATCTAGGGTATAGCAACTCTCAAACTACGAGGGGAACGGAGTGGATCACGGAGATGATGATGGAGATGGTGCTGGTCTTGGTGATGGTGATGATGTAGAGGCCTCCTCCCACGCCAAGGAGGAGAGGTGATGACGATGACGATGATTTCCCCTTCTCCGGAGCTCCGGAGCAGCAGGATCTGACCCCCTCGGAGGGAATCAGGAGTTTCGCCGCCGCCGCGGCCTCGGATGGACGTGGGAAAATTAGGGCATAACTTTTCGGGTGAGACGAAGGCGTGCTAAAAAGCCCCGAGCGAGGGAGTGCCAATAACATTCTAATATGATAATATAAGTTGTATAAATGATGATATAAAATGCACGTATCAACTCCCCCAAGCTTAAACCTTTACTCGTCCTCGAGTAAGGACATAGATCATTACATGTATCAATGGACTTATGGTTGATAAATAAATACGAGCATTGTATCATAATCATATTCAATTGCAATGTAAGATTAATAAACTAAAACTCATACACATAAGGGCAACATAAGTAGAAGCTCTGGCAATCACCCCTTACTTTTGAAAGCAAATAACCATTGTATGTTGGACAATTGAATCATACTATTTTTCACATGCTTTTGCTCTTTATGGCAAGCATTATAATATTTTATACTTTGCTAAAATTTAAAGACAAGATAAACTCTCATTGGATAATAAGTTCAAAGAAAACAAATGAAAAGATAGATATAAGATTGTTTACAACCTTGCTTCACTAGTAACTAGTGCAAACTTTAGTCATGGATATTTCAATCAAGTTCCTATGCTCTATACAATCTTTATCTTACGCTTTCCATGGCTAACTGAATTTTCAGGTGCCTTCCTTTTCATTCACTTTCCAAGAGCATAAGTATTGAAATATCCATGATTCATTAATTTGCTCAAAAGATACTAGATTCTAACAAGAGTGTTTCATATCCTTTTCATTAACCCTTCCTAACTTTTTATCCTACAAGACTATATCTCAACCTTAAACTATTAATTTTCAAGTCATATTGACTCATTCTCTTTACTTATTTTATAATGAGATAATTCTACAATTGTCCAACACACAAAAGTTAATTAAATTCAAGGCAAGATGTGACTGAAACCTCTAAATATGCCACGCTCATTTGCATGACTGTTACCCATAAATCTCCAAACAAGAGAATCATGGATGACACCATACTTTAATATTCATTGATAAACCACAAGATAGGATACATGATAATGCTCCATGAGCTCACACACGCCTAAGAGAGATTGATAACTAAACGATAAAAGCAAAACACACCATGACTAGATAGATATGATAAACGAGTAAAGATAAAGACTAGGTTGAACTCCCCCAAGCTTGACGTTTTGCTAGAGCCTCTTTATTTCTCTTCCTTCTTTTCCTCATAATAATTATCTTCAAGTTCTCCAATGATGCTCATCATAAGATTGTAGGCTTCCTCAAACTTGCTTGCAGCTTTGCCTAGCTTTTCCATGAGATTCTTCTCCACCGTCTTCTTGCTAGGCTTCCACTCCGGGCTTGGTACTTTTACATTTGGGATCTTACGATCCCATTCACCAGGATAGTTCTCTTGGGTGGTGATGCATGTAAAATGCATACATGAACTTTACATTTTATTACATGTTATTCCATGTTATTTGCATCATATAAGGGTTATATTCATGATTTATATTGAGTTTTGGGGATAATTAACAACTTCCCCATTTTTCTGGAATTAACCCTGCGCTGTCAGAAAACTCCTTTTTCTATATTTTGATGTTTTAGGGACCCAAATGACGTCTAAATGACCTGAGATTTTACGGGGACCATTTTTTGGAAGGAACGAAACGTAGGCGCAAACGAATCGAAGAAACGGAGACCAGAAGGCCGAAAGGGGTGGACCCACGCGGCCAGATTCCATGACCACGTGGGACCCACCAAATTGGCCCTCAGGCCTCCGCTGCTGTCGATCTTTCTTCCCGAAGCTTCCTCTTGACCTAAAAACGACTATATATAGACCCCCCCCCAGGGCTTTCGCGAAAGGGAGCGCCGCCGAAACACAGAAACCACGAAACAGAGACCTGGAGCTGCAGATTGGAGGGGGAAAACTCCGGCGGGGCGCTGCCGGCGTAGTCTCCATCTTCTCCAACGACTTCTCCACCGTCTCCATGATGAAGGGGGAGTAGTCCACCCCCTGGACTTGGGTTTGTGGTGGTAACTTATGTATCTCTCCTCTCTTTGAGCTTCACTAATTAGTACCGTATGAGCTGCTGAACATGATTACGGTCATCTATGTAACTCCTATGGTGGATATTGTGGTATGAGATGATTTGTTATGCATTTACCGTTGTGTTGGAGCTTTTATGATTTGTCATACTTTGGAGATATTCTATGATGCATGTGATGGTTTGATTTATGCATAATGCCTTGTTTATCCTTGTCATGAGGTGATTGACACCACCAAGTGTGGATAGATGAGAGAGATGTGGTCATGCACACGAATTATGAATCATTGCACTAGTGTTTAGAATATTGTCCATTATGAAGTATGATGTATGTAGGTACGGGATGACCGATGTGACACGGCGTATGTATTGAGTGACATGTGAAATACAGCCCAACATCCTTTATCTGGGGTAAAAAGAAAGAGTATGATGTGGGAGTGACAGCAGCCATGCTAGCCTTGCGGGGGGTGACATAGCACACAAATGAGTATTTATTTCAACTATGTGTTTAAGGACATATAGCCGTCATTAAAAGCTACCATTAAAACATGACAATTGTGTGTACTTATCTATAACATGATAATCACCGTAGATGAGAGAGAGAGAGAGAGAGGATTAAGTGAACCCATGAACCCATGTCCATTATTCCTATAAGAGAAAACCTTTGTCTTGTCCTCTTGCATTGAAGAGGATTGGGACACTTTTACATTCTTGTTTTGTTACATCAAACTTCCATCCATTAAATCAACCACCTTGTTCTTTAAACTTGTTTAGTGCATAATCAACTAAAACTTGTGACACTTTAGTTGTAGGGAATAGATAACTTTTCCTTCTTGCTCCTGCGGATCGATACCTTACTTCCACATTGAGAGGTGCTACAGTGATCCCCTGCTCTTGGGGTTATCAAGTACTTTTCTGGCGCCGTTGCGGGGAGCGTAGCGCTTAAGTTTCTATTCTTGTGTTCACTAGACTTTAGATTTATTTTATCTTGTTTTATATCTTGCAATCATCTAAGCTTGGGGAGATTCCTTTAAACTTGTTTGGTTGTGAGTTTCTCATTAGTTTTACTTTCAGTTTTATATATCAAAAACCCAAAAAAATTAAAAAAATGGAGAAAGGTTATGTCAAAACTATGGGAGCTTACTATGAATATCGATCAACCAAAGAAGGAAATAGAATGCTTGAATTGATTGAACATCTTAATGATATCGCCACTGAGTTTTGTGAATTACATAATATAACTTGCTGCTTTAGAAAAGACTATAAACACTCTCTCTATCAGTGTAAGTATAATAGTGATCCTTTTGTTGCTTCTTATCAATAGTGTAAATTTGCATGCCATGATATAGAACAAGTTGAGAAATATATTGCTTATGTTGCAGCTCATGAGATAGAATTTCTTATTGATAAATTTGTTGCAACTAGTCATGAAGCTCGTGTAATGAAAGGACACATTTCTATTCTTCTCCAACTTTGCAAAAAGGAATTTAGTGATAATGTTTATGTTAAAGAAAGAATTCTTGCTTCCATGGATAGTACTAATATTTTGCAGGAAGAGGAGTATAAGAACCTAAGCTTGGGGATGCCCGTGCAACCCCAAGAGGATGATGAAAACATAAGGTTGGAAGAGGAAGTATGTGAAGAGGAGACTAAAATGGATGTGCTCCAACCTAAGCTTGGGGAAGAGTTGGATCTCCCAGCCTGACCATCAACAAATGATAGTAACACTCAAACTCAAAAATCTTTTGTTATTTATGAGAATCCATGTTATGATGAGGGTGAAACTGAAAATGCTATGGTCTTATATGATAACCCATGCTATTATGATGAAACTAAAAATGCTCCCTTACTTTCTATTAATGCAACTAGTGAACTTATTAATGATAATGAGGACTATTGCTTAAATATGCTATATGATAATGCTTTAGATGATGGTCCTATGCTTATTGATAAACCTCCATGTTTAGTTGTTGCTAAATTATGTGAGGATAAAAATGATATACTTGCTGTTTGTGATAGTGCTCTTACTTATGAGAGTCCCACTTTGTTTTTAAACTCTCCTAATCACACCATAGAGGAGAAATTTGCTTATGTTGAGAAATACTTATGTGATTTGCAACTATCTTTAGTTCCAAATCTTTGTTGCAATCATGATAGTAAGCTTGATATTGATCTTATTAACTATTTTGAAAGAGGGAAGCATACTAATGAATTCCATAATAAATTTAATAATCCTCTTTATGTGCCTAAATTATCTAAGTTGAATGATTCTTGTGGTTATATGGCTGAATTTATTTCTACTACTTGCAACTATTATGAAAGAGGAGGCGATAAGAACCCTCTTTATACTAATAATTATATGCTGCAAGTAAATATTGTTAATATGCATTGGGAAACTTCTATTTATGGTGATTCATTCATATACAAAATGCCAATGCATAGAAAGAAAGTTAGACTTTGTTGTTATTACTTTTGTGTTTTGTTTTTCTCTCAACTAAGGTTCAACTTGACTATTATTTTGATTGGTTTGAGAACACCATGGGATCCTGGTATTATGCATGAACACTTTCCAAGGAAGAGGGACACATCAAAGTATAAGTTCCCTCATGAGCTTCAACCTTCATGAACATCAAGTAAGTAAGCCTAGCTATATGGCTATAAAGAAAACGCTTTACGGGAGGCAACCCGGTTGTTTTTGTTTGAGATTTTATTTGAGTCCTCTTGCTGTAACAAGAGAGTAGTTTGTTTGTTTTGTTTTTGAGATTTTTATAAAAGAACCAAGTTTTACCTATTTTTGGTTTGAAAAGTTGCTATTCATTTTCGGAGAGTTTTCTGCCTGCACGAAGTCTGTGCATGGTTTGATTTTTCATTTTTTATCTGTAACTCCGATTGAGCTGTAATTTTAACCGTAGCTTCAAATTTTCATCCTCTGCACACGTGATTTTTTGCAGATTTTTTTGACAAGTTTAAGTAGGGTAGAAAAATGCATTTTGCTGCTGCTGTTTTTCTGGACAGATTCTGTCTTGATATTGTTTGATGCATTCTTTGAGCTTTTTGCTTGAATCTTTTTGATTCAATTGAGTTTATGAATAGCCATATAACATTATATACTCTCTGGACATTCATATAAATTTTTTCCTGAGGATTTTATGCAGCAAGAAACTTATTTGTTTATCACTACTAATATCACCCCACAGAAAAGAAATGGGAGAAACGGTGTTTTGAAGTTTTTTTCACAGTGATTAGAGGAGCTGCACCAAGAGCTATCCAAGTATGGTGAAGACCATAAGCTTGGGGATGTCAAGACAACCCCACTGGACCAACACACTCTCGGTTTGCACACGTCTAACTTCTGTTTTTCGATCAAAGCACTTTATCGTATAAACTTGGAGCGTATGTTTTCTTTTGCTTTTGTTATTTTGGTTTGATTTTTATTTTCTTGAGACCACCACTATCATTTATATATGAGAGAGGTACTGGAAGTTTGGGTTGAATTATGTTGGATGCTATTAAATATATTGGGATAGGGATGTTTGAGTTGATTTTAAAAGATACATATAGTTGCATAATTCATGTGCTTTGAATGAATGTTAATTTGCATGTGTGTTGTCAAGAGCTATATTTTACCATGTTTATGTGAGATCCTGGCTCAGGGCTTAACAGGATTGATAGAATACTCATATTAACAAGTTACAACTTCTTTTCCGGAAGCTTATCTGTAAAGAACTCCGAGGTTAAGCGTGCTTGGCCCGGAGCACTCCAAGGATGGGTGACCGACCGGGAACTGGTTCCCGGTGCGCACGAGTGAGGACAAAATGCGCAGAAAAGACTAGTGTTGATCTGTGGGGCCAGTTTGGAGATCCTAGCGAGCTGCCAGGGGTGACAGGCCCGGCCCGGGGTGGCCGGGGTGTTACAATTTGGTATCAGAGCCGACCCTCGCGGCAACACGGGCGTGTGCGGGTCAGGGGTGCGGACATGTGGAGCATGTGCCGGCACTGGGCGCACAGACGTGTACCAAGAGGGGAAGTTCCTGGACTGGGGGCTGACCGACGAGGGCATCGGTCTTCTAAGGGGGGAAGGATGTGAGATCCTGGCTCAGGGCTTTAACAGGATTGATAGAATACTCATATTAACAAGTTGCAACTTCTTTTCCGGAAGCTCATCTGGAAAGAACTCTGAGGTTAAGCGTGCTTGGCCCGGAGCACTCCAAGGATGGGTGACTGACCGGGAACTGGTTCCCGGGTGCGCACGAGTGAGGACAAAGTGCGCAGAAAAGACTAGTGTTGATCTGTGGGGCCAGTCTGGAGATCCTAGCGAGCTGCCAGGGGTGACAGGCCCGGCCCGGGGGTGGCCGGGTGTTACAGTTTAGATGTTGAATTTTAACTTTACTTGGTTTAACATGGATTGATTAGTTCTATGGACACTTATGCATGCATTTAGATGGTCAACTTTCTCCCTATTGGTAGCCCAAAAATTACAACAAGTAAAAAGCTTGTTTCCCAACACCTTCAACCAAAGTTTTTCCAGTGAGTCCACCATATCTACCTATTAGCTTTATGCTATTCCAAGTATGTTTATCATGTTATATTGTGTTATCTACATTTCTGAATTTAAATGCTTATGTTATTGATTGTCATGGGAAAAATTGGTTAAAAGCTCTCACGAACTTGATGCACAATTTACTTTTATTGCATTTAATAAGCATGAACCATTGTGGTTAAAATTATGAAGTTGTGGGCTTGACAATAGTTTTGGTTGGGAGTTAGCCCATATGTGCTGTCACATGCCAAGCTTTCAACATTGCACTTATTTATATTTAGTTGATGTCATGTACTTTTGTTTATGGATGGCTATCATGGGTGAAATGAATGTGGATACTTAGTAAGTTCAAAGAGTTTGTATAAATGGTTGGAGAAATGCATGGCCGCTAATCTAAGCCATGCATCATTCATGGTGGAAATTTACAGCATAACCATAATGTTCATTCAGTGATGCACCTCATAATAAAAAGCTATACCCATAGTAAATAAAAGAATGCTGAGATTGTTCATTGTCTGTTCGTCTTGTTGTTTTGATATGGGTTGTTCATGTCAAGGGGCAAGAGGTACCCCAGTGCAGTTCTTGATGATACTATTATTACTTGCAATGACCTTTATTTGAATTTCTTTGTGGACCAAAGTGAGTAACACATGGTGTAGGTACTTGTATTCAAGGGACATGAGACATTCAACCAATACATTGTCAAGCACACCACTCATATTTGCTTTCACTTTAAACATTAATCATTCAAGATGCTATGATAGGGTAATGAGAGCTCCACACCAATGGCTACCACATTGCAAGCATCCTTTTATATTCATTTTTCATAAGAAGTACTCTATGACCACCATAGGATGTTTTTACTTTTCATTATGCATACATTTGGTCCATTGTACTTTCTTCTATGTTACACTTTGTGAATTTATCATTGAACATCTTTACATTGAGTATTTGATACCACTTCATAATTTATCTTGCATATTGCTATTCCTTTGAAGAATGAATCATTTGACTCTATGTAGCAATAGTAATCACCTTTGATATCCATTGATAGTATTAAAATGTAAAGTCCATGTTAGTTTTATCACCTTCATACTCGGGACGAGCATGGGTTAAGCTTGAGGATGTTGATGCATGCAAAATGCATACATGAACTTTACATTTTATTACATGTTATTCCATGTTATTTGCATCATATAAGGGTTATATTCCTGATTTATATTGAGTTTTGGGGATAATTAACAACTTCCCCATTTTTCTGGAATTAACCCTGCGCTGTCAGAAAACCCCTTTTTCTATATTTTGATGTTTCAGGGACCCAAACGACGTCAAAATGACCTGAGATTTTACGGGGATCATTTTTTGGAAGGAACGAAAAATAGGCGCAAAGGAATCGAAGAAACAGAGACCAGAAGGCCGAAAAGGGTGGGCCCACGCGGCCAGATTCCCTGACCACGTGGGACCCACCAAATTGGCCCTCGGGCCTCCGCTGCTGTCGATCTTTCTTCCCGAAGCTTCGTCTTGACCTAAAAACCACTATATATAGACCCCCCCAGGGCTTTCGCGAAAGGGAGCGCCGCCGAAACACAGAAACCACGAAACAGAGACCTGGAGCTGCAGATTGGAGGGGGAAAACTCCGGCGGGGCGCTGCCGGCGTGGTCTCCATCTTCTCCAACGACTTCTCCACCGTCTCCTTGATGAAGGGGGAGTAGTCCACCCCCTGGACTTGGGTTTGTGGTGGTAACTTATGTATCTCTCCTCTCTTTGAGCTTCACTAATTAGTACCGTATGAGCTGCTGAACATGATTACGGTCATCTATGTAATTCCTATGGTGGATATTGTGGTATGAGATGATTTGTTATGCATTTACCGTTGTGTTGGAGCTTTTCTGATTTGTCATACTTTGGAGATATTCTATGATGCATGTGATGGTTTGATTTATGCATAATGCCTTGTTTATCCTTGTCATGAGGTGATTGACACCACCAAGTGTGGATAGATGAGAGAGATGTGGTCATGCACACGAATTATGAATCATTGCACTAGTGTTTAGAATATTGTCCATTATGAAGTATGATTTATGTAGGTACGGGATGGCCGATTTGACACGGCGTATGTATTGAGTGACATGTGAAATACAGCCCAACATCCTTTATCTGGGGTAAAAAGAAAGAGTATGATGTGGGAGTGACAGCAGCCATGCTAGCCTTGCGGGGGTGACATAGCACACAAATGAGTATTTCTTTCAACTATGTGTTTTAGGACATATAGCCGTCATTAAAAGCTACCATTAAAACATGACAATTGTGTGTACTTATCAATAACATGATAATCACCGTAGATGAGAGAGAGAGGATTAAGTGAACCCATGAACCCATGTCCATTGTTCCTATAAGAGAAAACCTTTGTCTTGTCCTCTTGCATTGAAGAGGATTGGGACACTTTTACATTCTTGTTTTGTTACATCAAACTTCCATCCATTAAATCAACCACCTTTGTTCTTTAAACTTGTTTAGTGCATAATCAACTAAAACTTGTGACACTTTAGTTGTCGGGAATAGATAACTTTTCCTTCTTGCTCCTGCGGATCGATACCTTACTTCCACATTGAGAGGTGCTACAGTGATCCCCTGCTCTTGGGGGTTATCAGGTGGCATGCTGGAATTCCCTGTCAATAAGAGTAGAAACCACGTTTTTGCTAGCAAGTGCGTGCCTAGGAGCTTTCCCTCCTGTGCTCATGCGCGCCGTCTGCCTCTTGTTTCCATGAGACACGTTCACCCTCACACCAGCAACGGAGATAGGAGAAGGTGGTGCTGTTGCAATAGGTGCGATGTCGACGAAGGGCTTGTATTCTTTCTCTTCCGCTTCCTCCTTCTCCATCTTCTCCTCGTCGGGCTTGTAGTCTTCATCATCCGAGTAGTCCTTCCTCTTCCTATTCCTCCTCCATATGGACATGGGGTTGTTGCCCTCGAGTTCATCATCATCGTCGTCCATGGAGGAGCATTGGAAGGAGTCTCCCGAAGACATAGCTAAAAACCTGACAGGAAGAAATGGCAAAAGCAAAGATCGCTCGAGAACGCTCGGTGCGAGATTAGATCAACAAAAAGGGGTATATATTGACGGTTTTTAGGTCAAGACGAAGCGTCGGAGTCAAAAACGAGACGAAACGGGTGTAGCGGACCTGCACTTAAAAATTGGCAAGATCCCTGTGTATAGTGCAAACCCCTGGATCGATTCATTTGCACACACAGTCTAAGATGAAAATCATGCAAATGCGTCAAGTTTTATTACATCGCATGATCCAGACTTACAATTTTCATTACAAATTGCATAGCTCAAGGCTAGCATTTTACAAAGTTCAGCAAAACGGAATAAAAGTAGCAGTGAGTCTCCATCATCTTCATGTGCCACAGGCGAAAAATGTTGGTTGTAGACTCGAAACCTTATACGAAACCTCACTCATTGTCTGAACATCCTGCAACAGGAAAAATGTTGCAACAAGGTGGGTCAGAACCATATAAAATGGATCTCGCAAGTGACACTCTGTGGACACTTAGTGGAATAACTCTAATAACCTATATGCATATTTGGCCGGTGGAGTTCAAAGGCTATTTTGCATAAAGCCAGTTTTATCTTATCACTTTGTAAAACATTTTGCATCTATTAAATTGGTAACACTGGTAAAACCCTAGTGAAACCGTGACAACACATGGTAAAACCCCAGTGTGTCAGGTGACTACCTCCGGTAAAACCCCGGGAAGTCCCAAATGTTGTTTACTAACAAGTTTTATTTTGAAGTTGGCATGTTGGGATCCTCCGTTGACGTCCTTGATCAGCTGCTCAGAATTGTCCGTTCCCAAGTTGGCATGAATAGTAGCACAAGACAAGTATCTAGGGTATAGCAACTCTCAAACTACGAGGGGAACGGAGTGGATCACAGAGATGATGATGGAGATGGTGCTGGTCTTGGTGATGGTGATGATGTAGAGGCCTCCTCCCACGCCAAGGAGGAGAGGTGATGACGATGATTTCCCCCCTTCTCCAGAGCTTCAGAGCAACAGGATCTGACCCCCCTCAGAGGGAATCAGGAGTTTCGCCGCCGCCGCGGCCTCGGATGGACTTGGGAAAATTAGGGCGTAACTTTTCGGGCGAGACGAATGCGTGCTAAAAAGCCCCGAGCGAGGGAGTGCCCGAGGCTCCAGATGGTGGGCCCCACGCGGCCAGATTCCTTGGTCGCGTGGGCCACCCTCTCTGGGCCCTCGTGGCTCTTCTCTCCTCGATCTTTCTCCCACTGCTGTTCTCCCGATGAAAAACCAGCTGTGCAATTTTCATTTTTCCATTTGGGTCCCTGTAGCTCCTGAAACATTAAAAACAAGAAAAAGGAGGTTTTCTGCCTCCCAGAAATTAAATACCAAAAATAGGGACTTTGTATGAAAGTCCCATAAATCATCTAAAACATGTAAAAACAATGATATAACAATGCCAATAACATTCTAATATGATAATATAAGTTGTATAAATGATGATATAAAATGCACGTATCGATCACACGTTCGTTGAGAGACCCCAAGAGGAAGGTATGATGCAGTGTAGCAGCAGTTTTCCCTTAGTATGAAACTAAGGTTTAATCGAACCAGAAGGAGCAAGAAATCACTTCTGAAGGTTGTCAGTGGCGCGCTGACATGGAACCTGCACACAACACAATCAAACTACTTTGCCCAAACGAAACAGTGAGGTTGTCAATCTCACCGGCTTGCTAAAAACAAAGGATTAAACGTATGGTGTGGAAAACAGTAGTAAATTGCAGAGAATGAAAAGGAACAGTGTTTGCAGTTGGTTGTATTATCAGTGTAAAAGAATGGACCGGGGTCCACAGTTCACTAGTGGTGTCTCTCCATAAAAGATAACTAACATGCTGGGTGAACAAATTACAGCTGGGCAATGGACAAAATATTGAGCGCATGACAATGCATATATATGACATGATGATTACTATGATATTCATGTGGGCATTACGACAAAATACATAGACCGTTATCCAACAGCGTCTATGACTAATAATCCACCGCCAGGTTGTCATACCGAGTTCCCCATTGGTATTAAGTTGCAAGCAATGGATAATTGCATTAAGTAATGTGCGTAATGTAAACAAATGCATTAGACCTAATGGCGCACCCTTAAGCTAAGCATCGGTTATTTTATCCCTAATGGCAACAGCACATCCACAATCTTAGAAGTTGTTGTCACACTCCCAGATTACCGGAGGCATGAACCCACTATCTAGCATAAATACTCACTCTTGGATGTCGTGGGTTTGTCACGTCAGGTGTCATAGATGACTTCGTAGGTGTGGGATTACGCGAGTCAAGCATCTCCGAGCTTGGGATCGCAGGAACAAAGATCAACACAGATTTACCCAGGTTCGGCCCCCTCAATGTGAGGTAAAAGACCTACTTCCTGCCTACCCTAGATTGGTATTGATATGATAATCGAGGTGTTACAATGGAGGCGATCCGATCTGGTACTCGCCGTATGAGCTAGGGTTTGGGGCTTGATAGCTTGACCCGCTCTAAGTCCTGCGAGTCCTCTTTATATACACAGAGGCTCGCTAGGTTACAAAAGGAAACTTCCCCATAAGGAATACATCCACAGAGGCCTACTCGGAGACTACTTGGTCTTCACGTCCTCCGGGATTTGTCTTCTAGATCTTTCTCCTTATGGCGGTTCAATATTGGGCTTGTTCCCAAGTGGGCCTTCATCCGTGCGAGTAAGTTAAGTCGCACTGGGCCGCGGGTTAATCCAGAAAGTATTCCCCCGACATTAGCCCCCAAGATTGGTTAGGACTTTACGGTGAGAATCTTCTGGCCTCTTGAAATGGTCTCTGAGCCGCACTGTAAACGTTCTGACCAATCTCCTGACTCATGCGATTCAGCGCTGTGACTCATCCGCGCGACTCATCTCTCCTTCTGGAAATATTCTGTTTCCTTTAATTGCGGACCGTTACTCTTTTTGCGGGCGCAAATTGTGCCGTTGGTTGCGAGCACAGATAATGCCGTTAGTTGCGGGCCCCTTCAGTTATAAGCTGCGGCCACCTAGGTCATTATCCATTTGCCCTTGCAATCTTCTCATCCCTAGCCGCGCCGTCTTCTTCCTCGACCCGAGCCTAGTTCCCCAATCCATCTCCCCCTCGCAATGGCGCCCAAGGCGAAGCCATCTGACAATAGGCGCCAGATCTCCTGCAACTGGGAAGGATCCTGGGTAACAGAGGAAACTCTTGCGGATCTGGCCGAGGCTGGCTTCTTGCCGCCGAAGGGGGACGGCGTCTGGCGGGCACCAGGCGATGAAATCGAGCCGCGCCCCAAGCCCAACGAGCTGGTGATGTTCGTGGAGCACGTGGAGCGTGGATTCACGCCGCCAGGTTCTCCCTTCTTCCGCAATTTGCTGCAACGCCTAGGCCTCCGTCTTCACGACATCGGGCCCAACTCAATGCTCCAGGTGAGCAATTTTCACGTGCTGTGCGAGGATTATCTTGGCATAGCCCCCAACATCGATCTGTGGCTGGCCTCTTTCACCTGCAACAGCCAACTTGTCTCCAAGGGTGGCGCCTACGTTCAGGTCGGCGCCATCTCTCTTCAGCGCCATAGGAATTCTTGCCTTCCCAAGCTAGCCCTGGCGAATCGACCCAGGGCTTGGCAAAAATCTTTCTTCTATTGCCAAGATACTTCACCGGAGGGCGAAACTCGCCTTCCCTCCTGGTCTAACACCCTCTTCGTGCCTACCGAGGCACTGAAATCAAAACCCCGCGACTCATCCATGTCCTTCATCAATGAGTCGCTGATCAAAGTCCGCGCCTTAATAGGTCATGGTCTTACTGGCCTTGATCTTCTCTCTTGCTGGACCAAATGGCGCATTCAGCCCGTGAGTCCACGACAGCGATCCTTCCTTGAGTGCACAGGCACCTCTGCTGACGTTGATCGTATCAAGGCTTCGGACTGGAGGCCTGAGGATTGGGTGGAATTTGTCACCCGCGTGACTGAGGAGAAGGACATCTCCTTCGATAAGGTGGGGCTTGCCCCTTTCAGTGTTAACAACAAGCCTTTTGAGGTAACTCCTCTTCTCTGTCTTTTCGCCTTCGTAGTTGAGTCGCATTCCTTTTCTTAACACTGCAACTTATATTTCTCTCATCCAGGCTGACGAGAACTACTGGTCGCTGCCTGCGACTGTCGCCGGCACTGCTGCTCCCAAGCGTGCCGCACGAAAGAAGCTGCTGCCCACTCTAGAGGGCAGCGAGACTGCTGATATCCCTTCTGTTGCCTCTGCGGCCTCAGATGATGAAGAGACCGAACTGGACGAGGACGAGAGTCCAGTGCCAGCCGCGAGTTCTGTTGCCGCGGCTGAACCAACTCCCCGTAGAGCCTCCAAGAGGCTATCTCGTGAAGAACCAGAGGTTGATGCTCTGGAAAACCCCGAGGCCACGAAGCGTCGCAAACCTGTTACGGGCGCGATCTCCTTCGTTGCCAGGCGTGCTTTCAAAGCCACCGCCTCTGCTGAAGAAGACATGGGTCCCCACTCTGGTAATTTCTGCTGTCTTGTCATCTTGAATGCTTATTCTTTTTCCTCTACTGACACGTAAAACTTCTACTCGTAGATTCTGGGACCCAAGGCCTGTCCTCACCATCAAGTGGTGAACTTATGGCCTTTGTGAAGATGGCTCCAGAGTTAGTAACTTTTCCCTGTACTTTCAATACTTTTATTCTGGCTTATGTTCTTCTTCTTCACACAATGCCCTTGCTTTTTTCAGAAGTGCGGCTGAACCCGCGACTGAGCCTGGAGCCGCGGTTGAGCCGCATTTATCACCTGCGGCTCATACCGCCATGGTAGAGGGCGTGGCCACCACTGATGACCTGGCCACGGTCCCTGTTCTTGACACAGCCACCCAAGAGGTGGCTCTGGAGGATAGAACGGATCCCCTTATGATCCAGGACGTGGAGAAGGTCAACCCCTCCTCCATAGATGTAATGGCCAAGGATGCTGATACGCCAGTGGTTGAGTCGCCAGCGGCGACAATCTGCGGTCGCCAATTCTACATGCTGAGGTTGCTTCTTCCTCCTCCACAAGCCGCGCTGAGAAACTGTCAGAGGCTATCATTGCCTCAAATGACAAGCAAGCCATGGAGCTCCGCAAGGCACTATCTGACCTGTCTGCGGCTTATAAGGTAAACTTCTATCTCCAGTTATCTGTCTCTAGCCCCCAAGGATCAAGTTTCTTCTTTGACTGTAAAGGGAGACTTGATGCTTCTCTTTTAGCTGTTGATATATACTTACTGACTGATGTTCCCTTCATAGGAGGAACTAAGCTCCATAACAGCTGCCAAAATTGCCTTGGAAAAGCAGCTGGGGGATACTCCCTCTGAACTGGAGAGGCTACGCGAGCTCCTTGGCCAGCGTGACGCTGAGCTAAAGAAGAGGGAAACCAGGATGGGCGAGCTATCTGATGAAAGCTTCAAGTTTTCTGAGCAAGCCAAAAATACCGAGCTGCGACTTAAAACTGTTGAAGAGAAATTCCATGAGAGGGTCCAGCAGCTGGAGCTCCAAGTCAGTGCTCAGAAAGACGCCATTGCTGATGTCAATGAGGACGCAAGGCTTAAGGCTGTTTCCATTGGCGAGCTTGAGAAAAAGTTGAAGAAAGTTTCTGATGCCCATAACCTCGTCCACGCCAAAGTGTGCATCATGACTCAAGAATTAACTGGTATGTATTGCGACTTGTAACTGCATCTTTTTTCTCTACTATCTTTGCCTGTTGTTGTAGAGCTGACGGAGACATGCCTTGATGTAGGTGAAGATGCCAAGGAGCAGCGCGGCAGTACTCAGGAGCAGCTGGAGTATATCCGCGATTTTTCGCGAAGGCTTGTGACGCCATGAAATCACTGTCTAAGTGCCTGCTGCCGACCAAGCCAGTCCCGGTGATTCTGAAGGGCTGCTGAAAAGACTGCTTAGGGCGCCTCAGTTCTTTTTGGACTGGAAAGAGTCCTCAGCTCGCACCGGCGCGGCTCATGTTCTTGCTTTGGCCAAGACGTACTATCCTTCTTTTGATGCTGCCAAGGTTGCAAAAGGTAGGCCCTCGAAGAAGGTGGATGGCACCGAACTGACGGCCTCAGAATATGCGACGACTTGGAAGGATATGCGCGGCCATGCGACTGAACTGGTGGAGGGGATTGATCTTGCGACCTATATGGGCAAGTATAACGCAGATGGAAGCAGATGGGAGAAGTTACCCGCTCCGTCGTCCAGCGCGGTGATTCCGCAGGACAAGAACCCCTCTCCAGGCGTATCCAGCTCTGCAGCCCCCAAGCCCGCGACTGAAGAGCCCTCCAGCGAGCCTGCGACTGCTCCTTCTGGCAAGCTTGGTAAGCCGCCTGTTCCTCCTTCCCACCGGCCAAAAGCTGCGCACAAGTGAAGAAGAGAAAACAATGGTTTGATGGCCTTGGCCCTTAGCGGTCTGTAATAATTGTTAGAGTTTATGTGTCATAAGACAATATTATGGTTTGCTTAAGTACTCTTGGCAGTACATGTTTCGACCAATAGGCTGGTCCTTATGATTTGTCTCGGTTTTTCCTCACTTAGGCCCTTGCGCGGCTCAGTATTTCCCAGGTAAAAAGTGCGTGTTCAGGGTCGAGAGCGGCCATGATAGGCAATCAAACTCGATTGACGCCGCACCCCCAGTACTTTGGCCGCATAGTGCAAGTCGCATCCAAGAGAGGTTGAGTATAATCACGATAAATGCCACTTGTTTGGCGATCCCAAGGAATAGGCCGCGCTAAAAAGCTGCCGCACCCCCAAGGGACCAATGATTAAAAAATAAAAGACTCACAACTCAATTGGTAGTTTGAGATGCTTTATTTCAGAATCATTATATGATACATAGGGTCGGTCGCGCCTAGGTGGCGACCAGAAGTGATGCTTGGGTCGGTTGCGCCTAGGTGGCAACCAGAGATGTTACATGGGTCGGTCGCGCCTGAGTGGCGACCAGAATTGGGTCGGTTGCGCCTAGGTGGCAACCAGAGATGTTACATGGGTCGGTCGCGCCTGAGTGGCGACCAGAATTGGGTCGGTTGCGCCTAGGTGGCAACCAGAGATGTTACATGGGTCGGTCGCGCCTGAGTGGCGACCAGAATTGGGTCGGTTGCGCCTAGGTGGCAACCAGAGATGTTACATGGGTCGGTCGCGCCTGAGTGGCGACCAGAATTGGGTCGGTTGCGCCTAGGTGGCAACCAGAATTGGGTCGATCGCGCCTAGGTGGCGATCAGAAGTGTCATATTGGGTCGGTCGCGCCTGAGTGGCGACCAGAATTGAATTTTTAGCCCTGAGTGGCCAGCTTGATGATGTAAACTCTTAATAATTTTGCTGCGGCTGCTGATGGCAACTCGCGACGCTTGGGATGTGTCCTTATTGGCAATGGCTCGTAGCCTTTGACTTCCTTGCCTCCCTTGCGGCTGTAATCTGAAGTCGCAAGTCAGGCAGGTGCCTCTTGGCCTTCACGATGTCATCAAAATTCTCCTGCGACTCGTGCATGGTCGCGCTCTCTGCGATGCAAGCTGCTCTGGCTATGGCCTTGTCGCCTTCTTCACATCTTGAGCTATTCTTTTGTCGCCATTGATGGTGATGACACCTCTAGGGCCTGGTATTTTAGCTTTAGGTACACATAGCACGGCCTAGCCATAAACTTTGCGAATGCTTCTCTGCCAAACAGCGCATGATATGGGCTCTGGAAATCTACAACCTCGAACCAAATGTACTCGCTCCTGAAGTTGCTTTGTGTCCCAAAGGCGACCTCCAAGTTAACTCGCCCCAATGGCTGAGCTGATATGCCTGGCACGACACCATGAAACGTTGTTCTTGATGGGTGTAGCTGCTTTTCTTGAAGGTTCATTCTTTTGAAGGTTTCATAGTATAATATGTTGATACTGCTGCCTCCATCCATCAGTACTTTGCTCAACTTGTACCCTGCGACTTGAGGGGCAACCACCAGCGCGAGTTTTCCCTCTTCATTTATTTCTCCTGGGTGATCCTCGCGGCTCCAAATTACTGGTTGTTCGGACCACTTTAGCCATTGTGGGACGGCTGGTACTATGGCGTTAACAGCCTGATTGCGTCGTCGCAGTTTTTGTTCCCTCCTTGAAGTATTCACCACAATGGTATGATACTGACCCAACTGTTTTGGGAACTGTGGCTGATCTGGCTGCGGATTTGGGACGGCGTTGTTGCTGTTGTTGCCTCCGCCATGTTTACCTTCCTCGTTGTTTTGATGATTGAAGTTTGTGTTGAGTGGCTGTCCATCCTTCCACTTTTTGTAATGATAACACTGTGCCTTCGTGTGGTTGGGTGGTTTCCCATCTTTTCCTATATGGATGTCGCAGGGGCGGTTGAAAACCTCTTCCAAATTAACTGGATGAAAATTCCTTCCTCTGCTGCTGCTTTGTTTGTAACGAGTATTCGTATTTGCGACTAACCGAGTTTCCTTCCTCGTTTTTGCGCTTGTTATAACTCGCATTGGCATTGCTAGCTTGCTGTTGTTGAGGCTTGCTACTGGCCTTCTTTCCCTTGCCAGTGCTTTCCTCTTCCTCTCCATCAGATGCGTCCCTGGTTTTATCCGAGCTAGCATACTTGTTGGCCGCCGCCATTACCTCGCTTAGGCTCTTGACTTTATCCTTCATGCGACCTAGTTTGTGGACTAGCGGCTCAAATTTGCAATTTTTCTCCATGACAAGGACTGCTGAACTGGGTGGTATATTGTCTGAGGAATGTATGATCTCTGCGACCCTTCTCATCCAGTGGCGACTTGACTCGCCTTCCTTCTGTACACAACGCTCTAGGTCCTCTATGCTGCAGAGTCGCTTGCATGTTCCTTGGAAATTCTTGATAAAAGCTTCCTTCATCTCATCCCAAGAGTTTATCGAATTTGGTGGCAAATTTTGTAGCCATATGTGGGCTGCGCCTTCTAACATCATGTTTAGGTAACGTGCGCAGATCTCTTCGGATGCATTTAGGATGCTCATGCCCATCTCGTAATTGTTGAGCCAAGTAACAGGGTCCATGCTGGCGTTGTAGTTGGCGACCTTGCGAGGTCCTTTGAAATCTGCAGGAAACGGTTCAGACCTGATTCTTTCGCTGAAACAGACTGGGCCTTTGAGTCGCGACGATAGGTTGGACGAAGCTGGCCTTCCTTGGTTGGCCGCCGGCGCGGCTGCACAATCTCTATGGGTTGAACTTGCTGAGGTTGATTTTGAGCCGCAGGTTGATCTTCCCTTTGTCGCCTAGCCGAGCTTGAGGTCGCAACGTGTGGCGACTCCGCGTGGATGCTTCTCTCCGCCGTTGCTCTGCTATTGTAAGGGGTGGAGTGCAGCCGTCCTGCGTGTTCGGACATATTCGCCTGCTGTATTACTGCTGTGCTCAGCATCTCGATGGCGCGCCGTGCCTCTCTGTCCATTGGCGTGTTTCCTGCTGGCGCTAATCTGGCCAAGATGTTTGTGGCCGCAAAGAGATTCTCCACTGGGCTAACATAATGCCCTTGCGGCGTGTGGAACCTTTGAGGCTGCTGTGGCGATTGCTGAACAAAGGTTGGCTGCGTCAGGCGGGGGCATCATGGCCCTGTTGTTAGCCTGTACTATGGCCCTTGACCAGGTATCTCTGCTACTCTTGGTGCTGCGAAAGATGGAACCGCTGGTACGATTGATGGTGCAGCGAGTGCTTGAACCGCGGGCGCAGCTAACGGGGCCGCGGACCGCATAACCATGGCAGATGGTGCCATGCGTGCGGGTACCGCGACTGAGGTTGTGCGACCCCTGACCATGCGACCGGGCCGTGTTGGTGGCGACTGATGGGTAGTGTTGGTGGCGGCTGACGGGACCGCAATTGCGGTTCAGGGTAGGTGATTGGAACAGCTCCATAGGGTTTACTGTTCCTGGCTGCAGGCGACTCGCGTGGCGCCTGTGTGGCAAGGTGGCCTGTATTCCTTGCAGAGAATTGGTTTCCTCGATGAGTCGCAGTTGCTCCTGTTGGAGGCGCTGTTCCTCACGCGCCAGCCTGGCTCTCTCATCTGCGATTCTCTGGACTTCATCATATAGCCCATCCTGGTAGCCTCCAATTCTGTCACCCTAGCAGCCGCGTTAACCGCAGATATTGGTGTAAACAACACACTTCCCTGTGGCGGCGTGACCGCTGCGCTGGGGGTTACCCTTGCCCTGATTCCGCAGGCGCGACTCCAGGTGGAGTTTCTCTGTTTGCGACTCCTGAGGCCGCGACTCCTGGCGTCATCGCAGCGGATGCCGCGACTCCTGATGCATCTAGCGCGGCTTGTTCTGCTGCTTCCGGCGGTGTGGGGGCTAAGCTGCCTGGTGGCATGCCCAGCCCTTCGTCTGCTTCTGTGGTCCTGTAGACCCCTTCCACGTGCCGATCTTCTACAGAGGGCGAGCCACTGTCCACAGGGCCTCCGCATAGCCTTTCCTCAAGGACATACTCAATGGATTGGCCTTCTTCGTCTTCGAAGGCAGCGACTCGTGGTTGATAGATCCTTCTTCTTGGTCCACTGTTACCGCACTCCTTCTTCTGAGTCGCCATGCTGCGATGGATCCTCTGACTCGCCGCCAATGAAGCCGACGAAGACGTTGATGGATCCAAAGGGGATGACGTGGCCGGTCTCCAAGTAATCTGCTTCCGGCCCCCAGCTTGAATCGTCGATGAGGGGTGTGCCATTGACCGTGATGATACGGCCAACAACAAGATCTTCAGCTCCCTTCATGGATCCTGCGCGGAACGTGACGCTCTTGACCGCAGGCCCCACGGTGGGCGCCAACTGTCGTGGGTTTGTCACGTCAGGTGTCATAGATGACTTCGTAGGTGTGGGATTACGCGAGTCAAGCATCTCCGAGCTTGGGATCGCAGGAACAAAGATCAACACAGATTTACCCAGGTTCGGCCCCCTCAATGTGAGGTAAAAGACCTACTTCCTGCCTACCCTAGATTGGTATTGATATGATAATCGAGGTGTTACAATGGAGGCGATCCGATCTGGTACTCGCCGTATGAGCTAGGGTTTGGGCTTGATAGCTTGACCCGCTCTAAGTCCTGCGAGTCCTCTTTATATACACAGAGGCTCGCTAGGTTACAAAAGGAAACTTCCCCATAAGGAATACATCCACAGAGGCCTACTCGGAGACTACTTGGTCTTCACGTCCTCCGGGATTTGTCTTCTAGATCTTTCTCCTTATGGCGGTTCAATATTGGGCTTGTTCCCAAGTGGGCCTTCATCCGTGCGAGTAAGTTAAGTCGCACTGGGCCGCGGGTTAATCCAGAAAGTATTCCCCCGACATTGGAGTTACAAGCATCTACTTGGATAAAGCATCTACTAGTAACGCAAAGCATGCAAGATCATAAATAACATATAATAGATTGATAATCAACTTGACATAGTATTCAATATTCATCGGATCCCGCAAACACAACATAGCATATAATAAGATGATCTTGATCATGATAGGCAGCTCACAAGATCTAAACATGAGCATAAAGTGGAGAGACAACCATCTAGCTACTGCCATGGACCCGTAGTCCAAGGATGAACTACTCACGCATCACTCCGGAGGTAGCATGGTGATGTAGAAGCCCTCCGATGATGATTCCCCTCTCCGGCAGGGTGCCGGGAAGAGCTTCTGAACCCTCCCGAGCTAGGTTGACGGCGGCGGCGTCTCTGGAACTTTTCGTGGATAATGGCTCGGGTATTAGGGTTTTCGCGTCGGGAAGAATAAATAGGCGAAATGACGGCGCTACAGAGCCACGTGGGCCCCACACCACCCCACGGTGCGGCAGGGGCCCGCACGGCCCCATGGTGTGGGTGCCATGTGGCCCTCTCTCCGTCCCTCCTCTGGACTCCGTCTTCATGTTGGAAAAAAGGTTCTGTCCAAGTTTCGTCTAATTCCGAGAATATTTCCAGACTAGCTTTTCTGGAATATGAAAAACAGCAGAAAACAGGAACTGCACTGTGGTATCTTGTTAATAAGTTAGTCCAGAAAAAGCATAAAAATGATATGAAGTGTATATAAAACATGTAACAATTGGTATAATATCAGCATGGAACATCAGAAATTATAGATACGTTTGAGACTCAACCTCCTAGACGAGACTATACCCCTACGCTATCGCGGATTCCGTCTCCACAAAAGATACTTCGCCAGCCAAACAGGCGGTGTCGCTGATCCACACGCTCAGTTTCCGAGGACTGCCAACCACGGCACCAGTGATCGGCGGCAAAAAACACGTGTTCATCACCGAGCCTATGTACAGCCCATCCATATTTTATAGCCTACAACCGTTATAGAAGGCTGCAACCATCTTTAAAGCTCTGCGTAGCCATTCACCGACTATGCACTCGTTTTGTTGGAGGCACACTTACGCTCTATCTTGGCAAACAACTGTTCGCGCACGAGACGAGTGGCACAAATGATCTCGACACGCAACCTTTGTTGGGGACGCGCACCCTAGCCTCGAGCGGGGATTTGCTCCGGATAGTTTCACTTACCACACGTGTAGCAGTAGGTGATCAATAAACAGCCTACATTCACCTTGCCGTGGCCTTTAACAAGCCATGGTCGTACGTACGATGGGGAGTTCTTGTCCGAGCGGTGGCGAGTAGGAAAAACGGTGAATAGTAAAATGACGGAAACGTGCTCTGGCAGTGCTAGTTTAATACGTGGCAACCGTCTCCTAGAATTCACCGTGCAATCTGGTCTGTCCATTTAGAATCAACGGGCTAAGGTGAATGTCCTACCATTATAGGAACTTGCAGAGAAGCCGATGGAAAAACTTATTTACTACGGGTTGTGCAACCTATACAAACACTAACTGGACGGAGTTAAATAATTGTTTTTCAGGGACGGGGTCGCTGTGCTCGGTCTCACCGGTTCCCTCCACCCTGTTTTTTCGTTGATTCAATTTCTGTCACAAATCCCAAAACAGCTGCGAGCCTCTATCGTCGATGACAGGCGGGATCCAGCCAACAAACACTCAGTCGCTGCTAAAATTTTTGGTCAAAACTACCTGGAAGATAGGCCTAACAAAACACCTAGGAGTAGCCCTCTCACGCAAACAACTGTAAATTACATAGTGTATGACATGTGGGATTCAGTATCTCGCCCGCTTGCCCGCTCTCTCGCCTCCCTCTCGTTCGAGCTGGAACGCCCGTGTCGTCCCCGGATTAGTCTAATTCCTGCTGCCCTCGCCGCTTGTCAATTAGAACACTGAAATTATGAATTTAGATCATAATTAGACGCACGCTGAGTAAACACTGAAAGTACGATGGACACATAAAACTCCTAATTACGAATTTAGATCGTAATTAGACGCACGCTGAGTAAACACTGAAAGCGCGACAGACCCACAAATGGAGTAATTATTAAAAGCACTAACACCAATACAAACATCAACGAGAGGAACAGCGCCAAACCCAATGATACGTCTCAAACGTATCTATAATTTCTGATGTTCCATGTTGATATTATACCAATTGTTACATGTTTATACACTTGATAGCATTTTTATGCATTTTCTGGGACTAACCTATTAACAAGACACCACAGTGCCAGTTCTTGTTTTCTGCTGTTTTTGTATTCCAAAAAAGCTAGTCTGGAAATATTCTCGGAATTGGACGAAACTGGACAGAACCTCCTATTTTTCCAACACAAACACGGAGTCCAGAGGAGAGACGGAGGGGAGCCACGAGGCACCGACATCATGGGGCCGTGCGGCCCCCCCGCCGTGCCTTGGGGTGGTGTGGGGCCCACGTGCTTCTCCAGCTGCCCTTTCGCCTATTATTCCTCCCGACGCGAAAACCCTAAATACCCGAACCATTATCCACGAAAGTTCCAAGACGCCGCCGCCGTCAACCCTAGCTCGGGAGGGTTCAGAAGCTCTTCCCGGCACCCTGCCGGAGAGGGGAATCGTCACCGGAGGGCTCTACATCACCATGCCTGCCTCCGGAGTGATGCGTGAGTAGTTCATCCTTGGACTACGGTCCATGGCAGTAGCTAGATGGTTGTCTCTCCACTTTATGCTATCATGTTTAGATCTTGTGAGCTGCCTATCATGATCAAGATCATCTTATTGTAATGCTACATGTTGTGTTTGCTGGGATCCGATGAATATTGAATACTATGTCAAGTTGATTATCAATCTATCTTATATGTTATTTTGATCTTGCATGCTTTCCGTTACTAGTAGATGCTTTGGCCAAGTAGATGCTTGTAACTCCAAGAGTGAGTATTTATGCTAGATAGTGGGTTCATGCCTCCGGTAATCTGGGAGAGTGACAATAACTTCTAAGATTGTGGATGTGCTGTTGCCACTAGGGATAAATAACCGATGCTTAGCTTAAGGGTGCGCCGTTATGTCTAATGCATTTGTTTACATTACGCACATTACTTAATGCAATTATCTGTTGCTGCTCGCAACTTAATACCAACGGGGAACTCGGATGACAACCTGGCGTGGATTATTAGTCATAGACGCTGTTAGATAACGGTCTATGTATTTTGTCGTAATGTCCACAAGAATATCATAGTAATCATCATGTCATATATATGCATTGTCATGCGCTCAATATTTTGTCAATTTTCCAGCTGTAATTTTTTCACCCAGCATGTTAGTTATCTTTTATGGAGAGACACCACTAGTGAACTGTGGACCCCGGTCCATTCTTTTACACTGATAATACAACCAACTGCAAACATTGTTCCTTTTCATTCTCTGCAATTTACTACTGTTTTCCACACCATACGTTTAATCCTTTGTTTTCAGCAAGCCGGTGAGATTGACAACCACTGTTTCGTTGGGGCAAAGTAGTTTGATTGTGTTGTGTGCAGATTCCACGTTGATGATCATAAACGGCGCCACCAACAACCTTCAGAAGTGATTTCTTGCTCCTACTGGTCGATTAAACCTTGGTTTCATACTGAGGGAAACTGCTGCTACACTGCATCATACCTTCCTCTTGGGGTCTCCCAACGAACGTGTGATCCACGCAATCACCCAACACCTAGAGACCATTCACACCTAAAGAACCATCGTCACTCCTTAGTCCTTACAAAGGATCGCCACCAACACAAACTCAAACGAAAAAGACAAAGCCACCTCACGAGCCAAAAACCATTGCCTAGAGCACCCCCGCCGCTTCCAGAGCCTGACGCAGGGCAGCGTTCACCACCTTCAGAAGAGCCGTAGCAACGTCAGCCTCCTTCTTCTCCTTCTGCGTGGAAAAAATATTAGCACCGAGAAAAGGACAACCACTCCGCACAGACGAACATAATATAAACAGCCAGGAAACGCCTAACCTCCATAGCTTTGCCCCACAACTCCATCAGATCGGCCGGCTCAGCACCGCGCATCTTGCTCTAAAGAATCCGGAGTATAACAGCGCTATCGGGGATACACTGAGAAGGATACATGTAAGAGGGAGCGTCATACATCGTCTCCAACTAGCACGACAGTTCCTCCAGCCAATAAGAATGCGGAAGAAGAAACTGCGGGCAACAGACGACACCGTCACCTAGGCAACAAGGATAGATAACATACACGCGGACAAAAAAGGACTCACAAGCGGAGGCAGATTCGCAGAGGAGTAGGCGGCCCGACCCTCCTTAAACGGATAGCTCACACGAAGACGAGAAATAGAGCTCACCCAGCCAGCCAACTGATGGTGTGGAAGTGCCTCCCTGGTCATCCGAGTAGGGTCATCGATAGGTGACCACTCTCCGATAGTATGCACATGAAACTGCGACGCTGCACACGCCGTACCTTCCAAGTAGTAATTAAGTCCAGCCCAGTAAGCTCCTCCGCCACCAGCTCATCCAAACGCCTACCCATGGCATCCAGCGCATCAGGATCACCGAACCCTCCCAGGCTCCAGTTCTGCCTCGATAGGGGAAGGCCGAGATGGAACGACGGGAGGCTAGCTAGGGCCGCCCAACGACGTCGACAGCCCAGGAAATAGAAAAACGTGCGCTCCCACCCAGCGGGGACCCCAAGCAATCCAAGATCAGGGTAACCAGAGCGACGGGGCACCACCCTAACGACACCACACTCCAAATTGGCATCGCCCTCACCCGCAATCCTTCCAGTAAGGAAGAACAGGGAACACCACAGACCAAGATGAGGATGAACATTGAGGTACCCCTCACAGAGAGTAATATAGCAGGAAAATGCGTTATGCAATCCGGAGTGAGATGATGAAGCTGGATAACGCACAAAGTAAGAACCTGCCCAAGAAAAGGATGAAGCGGCGGAGATAACTCCCTCTCCAAATGGCTAGTGAAAAAACACACTCGTCACACCGAGGGAGGCGGATGCTCCGCGATGGGAACCCGCCAGGAACACCGGCTAGCATTGGGGATAAACCCGACGGACGACAGACGCCTAGATCCCAAGTCGTCACGTGGGAGCCCGTCCATGGCAAACCACCTTCCCCAGACATGCGACGGAGCACCGAGTTCGCCATTGGAAACGAGGGACGAACAAGAAAGCACAGCAAGGAAGAAAAAGGGCAAACACAGAGAACGGAGATGCCCACACAGAAGAAACCCACGCAAATATATCACCCAGGCGCATATTAACTACCGCACGATCACAAGCGGAACCACCAGCCAGCTCGTAACCCCATACACCGGACGCCTAGAAGGCCGCGTAACACCGTGTGACACCCAGTAGACAACTACTCGTATCCACGGCCACACAGGTGGACCCGCCCCTAGAAGCGACGACTACCCTGTCACAAGACCCACACGCACCCCGTACCGCAGGGCACCTGGTGCCGCAACCAGCTACTACACACCCTGGTGCAGCTTGGAGCAGCTCGGACAGGCAACCTTTCGACGCAGCATCCGGCACCCCGACTACCGCGACAGAGACAACAGACGCGTGTATCACGAGCCGCCATCTTTCCACACACAGACTCGGTCGACACAAACCAACTCGGTCGTCACGGACCAGCGCCTACGAGCCCACCTACGACGCCTCCACCACCACAAACCTCCGCCTCCAGCACAATCAACACCACGAAAAGGAACACATAACGCCGCGTAACCAAGCCCCACACCAAGAGCACAACACAGAAAACAACACGGACCCTATCCGCGGGAAAACGCGTAAATAGAATCAGACAGGCAAAGCATAGAAAATCAGCGGCACGGCCTACCCAGAACCCACGCCGTAACACACCCTGCTGAAAACACTACTACTCTGCAACAAGACAACCAAACAGACATCGACAAATCACCGCGTACACCGTCTCGTGGGAACAATAGGACCGACACCATCTCCCCGTGTTTTTATCATGCCCTTCCTGCTTCCTCGGCGTCCTCTTTTCCGTTCCTCCCTCATTTCGAATCATGCATACAAGTGGAAGTCATATATACAAGTGCTCGGGATGCACCAACCATGGAATCTTCTTTGCATCAGAAAAGACATGAGTTATATATACAGAACAGGAAAAAAAATCCGACATCACCCAAGGATGATCTTTTAGTACCACCGATCATGCAAAAAAAGATCTTCCTTCACGATAAGTGATACAGAGACATCCACTAAGTAAAGACATGAAACAACAAAAGAAGAACACACCACCGAACACAGGAAACACGACCCAAACAACGAAAAAGCGGTAATAGAAAGCACCCAAGCAAACACAAAACCGGCAGAAGAATAGAATCAACACAGGGGCAAAAAACAGAAACGAACGATCGACCATGAAACACAGCCCGAAAATAAGAACACAAAGAAAACAAGCAGGAGGCGAACAAATAACCTCAGGATGAAGAAAGAAAAGCAGCCCGAACCAGCCGCCGCCAAAAAGAACCAGCACCGATATCCACCGACTCTGGTGCCAGGGAACGAACCAAGGAAGTGACCACCGAGAACCACACGCGGTTGAGGAAGAATCGAAGCAAAACAACGAAGCGAACGAAACACAACGGAAGCAAAGCAAAATGAAGAATTCACCAACGACGGCACCGGAGAACGAGCCAAGGAAGTGACCACCGAAATCACACGAGGTAGAGCAAGGAACGGAACAAAACAACGAACGAACGAACAGCAACGCAAGCGAAGCAAATGAAGAACATGCGAGACCAGGGGGCATATATAAGAGGAGATGAAACAAGCCGAATGCCGCCCCCAAACAATGCGAAAACCTACGGGAGGAAAGATACAGACATAAACTATACAGGCAGTCTGCAAACAAAGATACACACAGAAAGACAAGACTGGGAGCAAAGATACACACGGAAAGACAACAGGCAAACTCCACCGACGCGCAAAGCATGCGTAGCCAAGGAACAACCCCCCCCCCCCCCCCCCCCCCCCCGATATAAGACAAAAGAGAGAAAGGAAAGAACAAGGCAAAGAGTCGCACGAACGGTTCAACCATCTCCCACCAAAAGACAAACCAGAGCAAGCAGCGACAACTAAAAAGGAGCAACCGGTCACAAGCCCAAACAGACAGAGAGCAACCGGGAGAGCATCAAGTAAACAATCGGCACTACTAGGAAATAGGCTATAGGTGGATCCACTTTCTGTGGCGCACCTTTATAGCCATGCGCCACAGAAAGTATTCAGTGGCGCACCCGATGTGGTGCGCCACAAAAATCGGCCACTTTCTGTGGCGCATAACTCGCCATGCGCCACTGAATACAGGCTTTCTGTGGCGCATGCAAACTCATGCGCCACAGAAATATGATGGGCCCCCCCACCAATGGATGGATTTGATACTCGGTGCCTTTTCTGTTTGAAATTAGATCCCACCCACCCCCCCCCCCCTGGATCACCTTTTTTAGTTTTGTAGAAATAAAAGAAAATGATAAAACCTTCAAAAAATAAAATCCTTTGAGATGTAATTAGGTTTTAGTGTCTAGTTGGTATAGAAATTTTGAAATATGAATTTTGACCTTTTTGCGAAAAAAACAGGAAAAAAAATTAAAACGGGCATAACTTTTGCATACGACGTCGAAAAATGCCAAAAGGAAAAAAATATATTTCAAAAAGAAGATTTTTTTTCTACAAAATCAAAAAAATTCAAAAAAGACAATTATGTGGCGCATATCTACATATGCGCCACAGAATTGTTGGGCGGGATTCGAATTTGAATCCCGCCGGCGCACCCTTCTCCCTCTCTTTTCTCCTTCTCTCCTTCTCTTCTCCACCACCTCTCCACTTATCCTCCCTCCTCTCCTCCACACTTCTTTCCTCCACTTCTCCACTTCTCTCCTCCACTTCTCTCCTCCACTTCTCCTCCCTCCTCCACCTCCGGCGACTTCCTCCACCACCCCAGCGACCTCCTCCTACTCCTCCACCACTCCGGCGACATCCTCCTCCTCATCCTCCACCTCCGGCGACATCCTCCACCACCTCCGGTGACCCCCTACTCAACCACCTCCAGCGGCAACCTCCTTCTCCTCCACCACCTCCGGCGACATCATCCTCCTCCACCATCTCCGGCGACCCCCATCCTCCACCCACCCACCTCCGGCGACCCCCTCCTCCACCAACCTCTGGCCAAGCCACCTACGGCCATGGCCACGGGCACCACGGCCTCCGACGAGCTCGACGAAATTCTGGTGAAATTCCGGCGGCGCTAGATCCAGATCTAGATTTGGCCGCCCTTTTTTTTAATTCAAAAAAACAATCCTGTGGTGCACGGCTGGGGGTGCGCCACTGACATAATTCTGTGGCGCACGGGGATAGGTGCGCCTCAAAATCTTGGTCTTTCTATGGCGCATGTGCCGTGCGCCACAGAAAAAAAATTTAGTGGCGTGCATTCTGTGGCGCACCACCATGCGCCACAGAATGCTAAAATAGGTGCGCCACTGATAGGCTATTTCCTAGTAGTGCGGCCACTAATGGAAAACCCCACAACACTGGCGTGACCGGCTGAGGCGAAGGCTGGACCGGCGTCACGGCAAACGGAAAGCATGAAATGATAAGTACCGGGGAAAGAAAGCACGGGCAGCAACCGGCAGAGACGCATGCACGTACGACGAACACGAAGAAGAAGACAAAGAAGGCACGAGCGGCACCAGCGCAACCAACCAGCAGCACACGTCAGCCGCAAAGGCGTACACGTCGCCCAACGATAGGCCAGCGGGGCATGAGGCGCGCAGAAGGCCAGAAACCCACGAGCTTTGTTATAGTGTAGTATTTGTAGGCAGTAAAAAAATGATACCCGGTACACCTAGCAATAGAAACTCATGTGATTGGATCAGGATCTCATAAGATGAGTTGTACCCCTGAATCTTCTATAGCCATATAAAAATATTATTTAGAGGTACATGCATATGTCTAACCACAAAAAATCACGCGAATGGATCGCTTGAGGTGACAAGATCTTCTGCGGCCATATAAAAAGAATATTTCTATACACACAGATGCGCCAAGCCGCAGAAACTGTAGAGTCGATCGGCTGTGCACGATATGTGTGCCAGTTCGCCGCGGGGGTGTGTCACACCACCGAGCCTACCTCGAAAAATGGGGGTGTACCCGGGTGACAGACACATTTTTGGGATGCCTCTATGGATGGGGGCAATTTACCCCCATTAAGCCATTCGTGTGTGTGTGTGGGGGGGGGGTGGGGGGTGGGGGGGCTTTCGAGGGTGCCGGTTAAGGTCGAGTCCATGGGGGGCATAATCCTCAGACACTACTTCCCCCATGAAGCCCCCATGGAGCAGGGGCACCCAAGCAATTTATGGGCTATGGGAAACCCACTCTGGAGCTACCCATCGCTCCGATCGAGTCATCTCTACCAAGGCCACTTCGCTTCGTATGACGTTAGATAGCAGGGTCAGGCTGCCCATCCGGAAGGCTGCCGCGACAATTGGGTAGCTACAATCGCCGCCAATGCCGGAGGCCACCCAACGACGGGTCACAACCATGACGACCATCATTGGCATGGATCCGAACCACATTTGTCGGCTTCGTTTCAAGCTCCCCATCTTGGGCAGCTAGAGGCTCTAATCAAGTAGCTCAGTTCACTTCGTGTAAACTTACACGGAGGAACCACGACCTCCGACGAAGACCGAGCTCACTCCACTAATTTAGGGATATATTCAAGCAAGAGGAAAAAGGGGACGGAGGTCCCCTTATAGCCAGGATACACCTTGATTCGGACGACCGGCTCCAACCCGACTTGGACTGGAAGCCCGAGCTATTGGAAGAAGCTTTTCAGCACCACTTGGCTACCTCTAGCCTAAGGAGGGCAGCTTGAGCCATATGCAGCCGAGTTGCCCGAATCAAGCGTCCCAAAATGCTCAAGCGACAACAAAGATGGTCTCACGAAAATCCCGAAACCGGTCCAATGGACGAAGAGGAGGGGTAAGATTGGTGTGATCCTCTGTGCGAATCGACCGCCTTCGCACGGAAAGACGTCCTAGCATGTCGGACCTTTTCCAGAGTCTGTCAAGAACACCTTCGGTCCGATCAGGTTCCGGGGAAAAAGAGACCGCCATCAACCTGCCGCAAACTTCGCTGACGACATCCTCCTCGCCTTGTTCTGGACCAAGAGTCCAAGATGGTGGAGGTGAGCAGTGAGCTCCATTGATCCACCCGTGCCATTTTCTCTCGACTTAGCTACATATCTCCCTCCACTGGGCCAGTATGAAATGATTTCCGATTGATGGAGTTGACTGCAGAAATGGTGATATCATATGGAATTGGATATACCATACATATAGATGAGTCACGGACAGACTTTGTTCGAGAGAAACGATTCATGAATAAACTAGCTAGTCTTAATATCAGTTCTCTATCAGCTCGAATTTGCATAGAGTGGCGGCATTGGCGGAGCTATGTACACTTTAGGGTGCCGCCCCCCCCCCCCCCCAGCCCAAGCATTTTTTACAAAAAAATCAGTACTATTTGGCCCTTCCCCCCCCCCCCCCCCCAGAAATTGATGGTATTCGGCCTATTGCTTCCATGATGGTTGAGAGTTCATTGCACTCAAATTTTAGGTGGCACTCCCAGTAATAGTTTGAAGACTAAATTTCCATGTAGCGGTGAACTGCACACTTAACTTACTCTAACTTAGCATGGTCGGTGGTCTTACCTTTCTTGTGATTTACGTGACTCAAGCTAGAGCAACAGCACTTTCATGTAAATGGCTGATGAGCTCATGTTCAGTGAATTATGTGACACTGCCTAAAGTCGATCAGGAAAAAGATCTTCTTCTTCAAAAAAGCTCAGATGAGCTGCAGGCCTGCAGCCACGCCCCCCGTCACTCCTCCCCGTCGCCTCCATCTCACAGAAAAAGAACAAAAAGAACTGAGGGAAGAGAGATACCACACCGAAGCTGATCCAGATGGAAGAAATACACAAGCCTCCAGCAGTTATCTCGGTGCAGTGCAAGATCCAAGGCTCGAGGTTAAATCTTGAAAAAAACTTCCTCCCCAGCAACATGGAAATTCAGACAGAAATTTGTTTTATCTCTGAAAAATCAGCAACTTCATTTCCAAAAACTCACTGACAAAACATAAGCTAGAGATGGATCAGCATGGATATAGGAGCAAAACAAGCACGCATTAGTCATACCAGCTGAAGGTAATCATCTGCAAAATTGAAAAAGAAATGAAACTATGTCTTCCAAAAACTGTGTTCGTACTACACTTTCATGTCTTTTGGTATGAACACTCGAACATTCCCGAGTTCACATAGAAATGACAAAAGAATGAAGGGACAAAAATGCAGCATTTATAGAAAAAACAAGACACATATAGTGGGTTCTTTGCAAAAATACAGACAACACTGACAACATATATATGGTTCAACAAAAGAGCAACAAAGGCAGCATTAGGATGAACTGACATATCAGCCACACAAAGTCTTGTTTCAAAGATAGATAAAAGGACATACAAGCCAACCAAATATATGGTTTCTGGCATTAAGCCAAACTAGAACAACTCCCCATGCTGAGGTCTAGAGAACATCGAAAGAGACAATCAGGCGGCCGTCATTGTCTTTGTCAAAGAGGATCAGCACAACAGATCCATCGCCTATGTTGTGCAGAGTGGCAAATTGCGGCCATCTAGGCCTGAAGCGGATCCTTTTATCTTTGCAGGTGTAGTATGATGCTTGATAGTTGACCCAATCAGGTCCATAGATGAGAAACGCATTTCCTGCCTCAGATATATTCTCATGTCATAGTCGGCCAATATCTTCTCATATCCAGGACAAAAAATGTGTGTCTTGTTATATTCCTTCTTCACTGAAACGCGTACTCATCTTTTTTGGGAGAGACATGGCGCATGATCTTGCCTAGTACCATATGCTCATCTATGTTCCCATGAAAAACGGGATATTGCACAATGCAAAGTTATCAAATGAGAAACCATTAGCTATACAAAAAGAAAGAACATAGAAAAAATAGAGAAAATATACCATTCTCAAGAAACCTTTTCCCAAATACACATAAAAGAAAGAAGACTTCCTCTTCTCCTGCAAGGTCCATCTGGCCATCCACAGATTCCGCACCATCTGAATATATGAAAAATAATTAAAGACAGCAACAAAGGAGAGAATGAAACTGTCCAACAATGATACACCTAGGAGATAGTTACACTAAACAATCATCATGGCGCACAAAAAACACCTTTTCATTAAAATCTATGACTACTACAAAAATCCACAACACCATGTTGTGCAAAACTATGACTGAATAATAATATAGAGAGAGATAGAGATCATATGTGAGAAATGATAATGAGACAACGATAAGCTAAAACATAATAATGAGATTACCACGGTATAGTAACTGAATATGACTGCAACATTGCATACAAAAACATTGGTGAATGAATCAAACATGAATGAGACAACCCTAGAAATCGAGGAAAATATCAACTAATCACAAATATCATCAGCATCTAATTTTATAGAGACAAAAATCACATAAATTCCACTGAATATAATGTGCATCTAACTTAAACAGATTGAGACAACCCTGGAAATCTAGGAAAATAACAACTACTCACAAATATCATCAAGCATCTAAATATACAGAGACAAAATCACATAAATTCCACTGAATATAATATCTAACATACAGATATTGAGACAGTAAGAGATAAAAACAGAGAGAGAGACAACTGAATATAATCATGCATCGAACCATGCATCAAACAGAGACAGAGACAGAACAGCAAGATATACACATACAAAACTGAAATAAATTCTGAGAGAGAGAGAGAGTTAGACAACACTAAATATTACATAATTAAAATAGATAAAACCCTGAAAATATGAGAGATAAAGAGAGAGATAGAGACTACTGCCATATGTCCAGGAAGAGAGAGAGAGAGAGAGAGAGAGAGAGAGAGCAAAACAGATAGAGAGAGACAAATGATGAAAGACAGAGAGAAAAATGCAGGGAAAGAGATGAAACAAGAGAGAAATGGAGAGAGAGAAAGAGAGAGAATATCAGACTGAGAGAGAGAGACAGAGATATGAAGATTTCACATTAAACAACCATAACAATGCCTAGTTGTTTAATTTAGCACGGTAACGCCTTCACATTCATCTTGAAATATGAAGATCTTTCTGCATTTAACCTGATCACACGGCTCATTCGATCACCATGGGTTGGTAACCAAAACTTGAGAGTCAAGTCTAACAAATCCAAGTGGAACACGGCACTATAACTAGATAGGATGATAAAGTGATGACTAGAAGTGTTGCAACAAAATATACTTGAGTACTACCAAGGCACCTAGCAGTCTAGCACAACTAATCTGCAAGAGTTCCAAAACGACCACGGTAACAAAAGGTATTATAGAAACATTGAGACACAAAACAACATATTGGAAACATTGTCTGACCCATATTTCAAGATGTTTGAGAGTAGATATCTCAAATTTTTAATTCCAACCTGGATATAATATTAAATAATGCACGAACACAGCCTACGAAGGGTACAGGCGTATAACACCATTGATGGAACCAGCTACGAGTTACTGCTTGTCTGTCCTGACTGACGAACTTAACTAGGATCCAAAATTATCAAACATTTTCAAAGTACACCATTGTTTCTGTAAGGGCACTCGAGCACTAGCCATATTGTTCACAGGTGTATGTAGACAGAATGTGTTTATCCTCAAGTATAAAAAAAAGGGAGTTGAGAAGGCTCAGGGACGGAGCCAGGAATATACTATCAGGGGGGCCAAGTGAAGGCTACAAAACATGGAGGGGGCCATATGGATGATTTTGGACAAAATTTAATGTCAAATCCACATAATATAAGGGGGTATTCAGAAATTTTCCAAGTTGCGGGGAGCCATGGCCCCAGCACGCCCCCCTAGCTCCGTCCCTGAGAAGGCTGCACCCATAACCAGCATAGCTCTAAACTTCAAAGGCTCAAGGCACATTCAGTTGTCTCTCTCGTTATGGCTCACGAGGCCAAGTAGCCGTCCCTGAATTCAAACTACAACTTTGCTACCAGAAAAAACAGAGGCGCCGCGCACATCTCAAAACCGATCGGACGGCCAGAAAAAAGACTGAGAGTGAAATGAAAAACAGTCGGCTGCCACACAGCAAAATCCTTGAATTATGGATATGCACTTCGTCAGGTATTCGTCGAGAAGTGCAAATGTTTGGAGGATAGCAAATGCCTTGGTATTTGTATCAACACTTGCAAACTGCCAACACAGGTGTGTTCATGCCTATGTCCATATTTTTCCTTTTTCCAGACTTTTTCATCATATATCTCCCAAAAGGGATCGTGAAATCAATTCAGCAAACTGGAGTTGTATAATCTGCCTACTGAAACATGCATGAGCACTGTCAACTTTGCATAATTATGAATGTATCTTGAAATAAAACTCCGCATAAACAATGTATCTTGAAAACCTTTTCGTCACCCCAAATTATACCAGATCTTTTTCAGAAATGATTCATTGAAGAAAAATAAATATTTCCTCCACCTAAGAAAAATCCATTTGGCGCTTAGCGGCTCTTTCTACAAGGTGATTTCTCTCTTTCAGACCTTCTTCAAGGATCACATGGGCGTCGATTTGTATATGGAGCCAAATTTCGAAGACTATAGCTGCCAGGTAATATAGATTCACGAATTTGTAACTTGTTATGGTATTGTAAAATGTCACCATATGCCTGCTCATTTTCGTCCTTCTTGCAACCAAACACCATAACAAAACACTGTCAATTACGGTGTTGCTTGTTTCAGTTCAACTTCGGAGTGCCACCTCCGCCTCTCGACACCGACAAGGCCCTGAAGGAGCCCTGCTTGGACATATATATCCATGATCGTGAGGCGCCGCAGAGAGATCGGCAGCAACAACGGCGGCCCTGATAGTCTTTATCCCCAAGTTATAGATGTTAACTGTGATGTATGCAACCTAATGAGAGCAAATAACAAAGCTGGCGTTGCGCACACAAAAGATCGACGGTGTATGAATCTCTTATTATGTGCCTGCACAAGTAAAGCAAAGAATTAGCACTGATCTCTTCACTTTTTCCCCAGCTCATCTTTATCTCTGACGGAAGCTACGTATATATAAATGTATAAGCATATACATCATCAGGAGGATCCTGTTGTTGACAGTCAGATATATTCTTGCGTGTCCATTCCATCATGGATCGTCTCCAAGCTAGCTAACGTTAGGTGTGCTCAGATTCCGTTCTGCCGCTATATATATGTAGCCCAGCTGTGCATGCATTTCATGGTGATCACTGATCACGAAGGAGCACTGTTCCGTCCACCATCATGGATTACGGTTACGGCCCACGCATTGGTAGGAACCGAGGCAAGGCGATGGCAGGCGCCGGCGGTGGCGGTGGAGACATCACGGTGCACGTGGAGCTGCTGGCGCGGAGCCTCATGCGGAAGCAGGAAGGCGCGGCGGCGGAGGAGCAGCACCGAGCCACGGCGAGCAGCCACCGGCTGTCCCGGGTCCCCGTCCACCTCCGCGACATCAACGCCGACGCTTACACGCCGGGGTTCGTCGCCATCGGCCCGCTCCACACCCGCGAGAACCGGCGCCTCCGCCCCGCGGAGCGGCTCAAGGTGGCCTACCTCAACGGCCTCATCTCCCGCGGCCACCCGGACCCGGCGCACCACCTCGCCGTCATCCAGGACTACGTCCGCATCGTCGCCGCCCGCGAGCAGGAGGCCCGGGCCATGTACGTCGGCGAGGAGCTCACCGACATTGGCGCCGACGATTTCATCCAGATGATGGTGCTCGACGGCTGCTTCATCATCGAGCACCTCGTCAATGTCGCCACGGGCGTGACGAGCCGTCCCTGCACGCCACGCCCTTCGGCCCCGTGCAGCTTTCCGTCGACCTCGTCCTCGCCGAAAACCAGATCCCCTTCTTCGTCCTCGTCGACCTCATCACCGCTTCCAAGCTGCCGGAGTTCGAGACCACCGGATACGCGCCGCCGGCGCTCCTCGTGAAGCTCGTGCTGTTCTACCTCGCCGGCGAGAAGGGCCGCGACATGAGCGACGATGCGCTGCCGGCGGCGGACGGCGTCTCCCATATCCTGCACCTGCTCTACGAGATGGTGACCGCGGCGCGGACGCAGTGGGAGCCGCCGCCGCGCGCGATCCAGGACGGTGCGGTGATGGAGACGGCGCAGGAGGCGGCGCGGCTGCTGCGGCGCATCCCGCTGCTGCTGTTCGTGCCGCTGCTGTACCCGATCCTCCCCGAGGACAAGAAGTGGAGCGCGAGCTACGGGAAGGAGGACGTGCCGTCGGCGAGCGACCTGAAGCGCATGGGCGTGCAATTCAAGAAGGCTCGCGGCGGCGGCTCAGGGAGCAAGCCGATGGTCGGCATCGCGTCGGTGCTTGGCGCCGTACCGCTCGCCGTGAAGCTGACGCAGCACGAGGACCGGCTCCACCTCCCCAGCTCCGGCTCGAGTTCCGCACGGCGCCGCTGCTGCTGAACCTCATGGCGTTCGAGCAGTCGTCGTCGTCGTCGTCAGCTTCGGCCTCGACGACTACGGTGGCGCCGACGGTCGTGTCGGCGTACGCGTCGTTCATGGCGAAGATGGTGCAGTCGGCGGAAGACGCGGGGGTGCTGTCGGCGGCGGAGGTGGTGCAGCAGCAGGGCGGCGCGGGCAACGAGAGCAAGGAGGAGGTGGCGAGGTTCTTCCGGAGGATGGGCGCCGCCAGCGAGGCAGCGGGCGGCGAGCTGCTGCTCGAGAGGAGCTACCTGGGGCAGCTGCTGGAGAAGCTGCGGGAGCGGAGCAGGCACCCGCTCTACGTCATGTGGGCCGACGTGCAGCGGAACTACTTCACCCTGCCGTGGGCCGTCGTCGTCGAGTTCGTGGCGGTCGTCACATTTGTCTCCAGCATGGTCCAGACCTACACCTCCGTCAAGTACCATTGACTGTCAGCAGTCCACGAGCGCATGCCACTTGATCTATGTGTATATACGAAGGGATTTGCATTTTTTCACACTTACATTTAATTTGATTTTATTGTTGGAAATATCATCTACTATACTTGAATACCAAAAACATGAATCCGATGGCATTTACGGATTTACC
>CAMZMU010000090.1:25243077-25546956 GCA_947311845.1 Poa pratensis
GCAGAGATACTATTCTTCTCAATGAGATTCATCTTCATAAATCCTCACAAAGTAGAACCGACTCAAAAACAAATATAGGTAAGCACTTATAAAGTTGAGTGTTAAAGGTTATTACATCAGATCACCTGGATGGACTTGACAGCAACCAAGCTAACTAGTACTTAGTACAAAGTTCCTTTAGATATACTACTACATAAAGTTGGCAGTGTGAAAAGAAGGAAAGAGTTGTAACTTGATTATCTGGCCATCATATCAGGAGCTTAATACATCTACATTCTTCATAATGGTAAAGTAACTTTGTTTTTACAGAATATACTAGAGCAGAAACAAGAAAACAAGTCCAGATTATCTGCTGCCACACACGGACAAAACTGTTTATAAACCATAAAGGAACAAAAGGCAAACTAAATCCTATAACTACCAACATAATGACCTCTAAATCTGTAGCAAACAGAACATCTGTACAATAAATTTCTTAGTAGTACAAGTTAGCAACAAAAGAAACCTGATATCATGTTCCGCAACTAGAGACAAAACTATTTCTAAGTTGTGGAACTATTACTGTATTAACGAAACTTTCAGCTAAACACTACCAACTGAAACACCAAATGACAGCACAGAAATGTTTCAGTTAGCCATGAGATAATAATTGTATGATACACTACCAACTCAAACCATGGGTATAATTAAATGATGCAATGATGCACACATCAAATTTTGCTACAAAAATGAAAACTCCAAACTTCCACAAGCTGCAGACAAAGAGTAAATTTGACAGAATGCTCAGCTAGCCATTTGAGTGAACCAAGTTTTCCAAGTAACCAAAGTTTCAGTTACTTACAGAATAGGGCCTTTCCATTTACCTAATGAACAAAAAAATGGAGTTCCAGATTTTCAGTTCATCCAATCCTAGACTCGCAATTCCAGGCTTCCAGCCAATTTGGCAGTGCCTTCTAATCCACCTGCATTTCTTGCAAACTCAGTCTAAATCTAAGTGACACTGTTCATCCAAGAACGTGAGAAGGGGCCGCCTTCTACTACTTTCGGATTGCGCAAGGTAGAAAGAGGCTAGGATCTGAAGAACAGGAAGGATGAGTATGAGGGAGATACTGGAGGTACTCTCGCTTGGTGCGTATGTGTAGTTGTGTACGTGAAGGGAGAGGCATAAGCACCGCAACATCAACGTGAGGCTGGAGGCAACATCTCCTCACTGTGAGCATGATTTTGGTCAGCAATGGTACATCGAGAAACAGAGGACCAAGAAACAAACAGAGAAGGCAAAGGTCGCAGCGGCGGGAAATTTAGGGCACAAAAAAATCGGAGAGAACTGCACAACTGGTTGTGTTGGTGCCTTGCAGACTGAAAGGAAAACGCACACCGATGAATTGTTAACCATACCTTTTCCTATATTACGAAGCAGGAGGAAAGTAGTTGAACCTTCAATGAAGTGAGTTCTCAATAACAGCAAGAAAACCTACTGGCAAGCTCCATCGGTGCTACTGACGGCATAGAGCATGACTCGTCATGAATCTCGAATATCCGCTAAATAACATAGCATCGGACATCTCAAATATACCTTTTTTTCAGGACCTGCTTGCCCTGACATTTACCACAAATTCCTCACTCTTAACGGTAAATCCACCTTTGCATGGATAGCAAATCAATGAGAATGACATATGCTAAAATAAGTTCAAATGAAGGAAAGTGACTATTTTAGAGATTAAAAAACCTCAGGTGGCTGGAACAAACCAGGCTAGAAAAGTTTATATCGTCATGCTTCTTGCAGAAAGAACACATATCTATGCCTTCCCAGTTCACAATCAGAAGCCATTATCACTACAAATGCAACCAATTATGCTAGACTACTTGGTCCAACTTTCCTCCTCCAATGTATGAACTCAACGAAAGAATGAAGGACCGTCTTCTACAAGCAAGTATTTTGCATTTATTATACCGGTAAGAAGGCCAGATGGCAAGCAACTAATCAACTGTAAATTCCGAGGATTTATCGCATATGAATGTATCATCTACTCAACTGAGGCTGACTCCACCATAAATTGATACCTTGCCGGGAGCGATTTTATGCTGCCCGATATTTGCCGTCCAGTGAAAATAGAGACATCATCAACAAACTAGTTTTAGTTTCAAGTGAGATGCTCTTCCCATCAACTTTAGACAAATAATTTACGGCCTTCACGATCTCACCTTTTCCCAACAACTTTCTGATAATAGCATTTAACAGAACAGAGCTGGGAGTACAACCACTATTCTCCCATGATGTAAACATGCGATCGGCTTCTTCCAACGATCCTTCTTTCAGAAGATTTTTTATCATTACTCTGTAAGTAGGAGCATTAGGTGCCAATCCGTTGGCAGATATCGCAGCAAACATAGCATTAGCTTCTTCTCTTCTCTGAGCCATGTACATTGCCTTAATCATGGTATTGTATATATTAACAGGGAACTTCATATTCATTGCACCCAGTTTCTGGAACAAGACGATTGCTTCATCGGTGCACTTATCTCTACAAAGTCCTCTAAGAATTCCACCGTATGTGGAAGGGTTCACTGTCGTTCCACTTTTAGTCATCTCCAGGAAAATATCCGCAGCTTCTTTGCTTCTTCCATGCTTGCAAAGGGAGAGCATGAATGAGGTGTGAGTAGCAATATCTGGTATAATACCCTGGCTTGTCATTTCTCTGAATATTTTAACTGCCTCTCCCCACAAGCCCAAAGAGGAATATCCATCGAGCATGCAATTAAATGTCACGGCGTTGGGTCGAATACCATTATCGACCATCTGCCGAAGGAACGACTCTGCCTTGTCCATTGATCTGGCCTTGCACAATGCATCAATAATTGAGTTATGTGTCACCACATTAGGCACAACCCTTGCCCCAACATCTCATGGAACAAACTGCATGCCTTGCTTACTTCCCCTTCTTTACAGAAGCCATGGATGACTGTGTTATATGCCACCACATTGATGGAGAGGCCAGCTCCTGCTTTCCTCATCATCTGGAGCCAGTCGAGCGCCCGCTGGCTCCCGCTATCTTCACATAATCCCTTAATCACTGTGCTGAATATCTTACTAGTGAACGTCATATTCATTGCACCCAATTTCTGTAACAGGACGATTGCTTCATCAGTGCAATTATCTCTACAAAGTCCTGTAAGAATTCCACCGTATGTGGAAGGGCTCACTGTCGCTCCACTTCCACTCATCTCCTGGACAATTTCCGCAGCTTCTTTGCTTCTTCCCTGCTTGCAAAGGGAGACCATGAATGAGGTGCGAGTAGCATTATCTGGTATAATACCCAGGCTTGTCATTTCTCTGAATATTTTAACCGCCTCTTCCCACAAGCCCAAAGAGGAATATCCATTGAGCATGCAATGAAATGTCATGTTGTTGGGTCGAATACCATTATCGATCATCTGCCGAAGGATCAACTCTGCCTTGTCCATTGATCTGGCCTTGCACAATGCATTAATAACTGAGGTATGTGTCACCACATTAGGCACAACCCCTTGGCCCAACATCTCATGGAACAAATCGCACGCCTTGCTTACTTCCCCTTCTTTACAGAAGCCATGGATGACTGTGTTATATGCCACCACATTGATGGAGAGGCCAGCTCCTGCTTTCCTCATCATCTGGAGCCAGTCGAGCGCCCGCTGGCTCCCGCTATCTTCACATAATCCCTTAAGCACTGTGCTGAATATCTTACTAGTGAACTTCATATTCATTGCACCCAATTTCTGTAACAGCACGATTGCTTCATCAGTGCAATTATCTCTACAAAGTCCTGTAAGAATTCTACCGTATGTGGAAGGGCTCACTATCGCTCCACTTTCACTCATCTCCTGGACAATTTCCGCAGCTTCTTTGCTTCTTCCATGTTCGCAAAGGGAGACATGAATGAGGTGCGAGTAGCAATATCTTTCATAATACCCAGGCTTGTCATTTCTCTGAATATTTTAGCTGCCTCTTCCCACAAGCCCAAAGAGGAATATCCATTGAGCATGCAATGAAATGCCACGTTGTTGGGTCGAACACCATTATCGACCATCTGCCGAAGGATCGACTCTGCCTTGTCCACTGATCCGGCCTTGCACAACGCATCAATAACTGAGGTATGTGTCACCACATTAGGCACAACCCCTTGCCCCAACATCTCATGGAACAAATCGCACGCCTTGCTTACTTCCCCTTCTTTACAGAAGCCCTGGATGACTCTGTTATATGCCACCACCACATTGTTGGAGAGGGCAGCTCCTGCCTTCCTCATCATCCGGAGCCACTCGAGCGCCCGCTGGCTCCTGCTACCTTCACATAATCCCTTAATCACTGTGATGTATGAGAATTTATCATGCGGAAGGCCAAGCTCGGACATCTTGTTAAACAGCACGTCGACATTCTCATCTGTTTGCTTTGCGTAGCAGAGGCACTTGAGGAGGGTGGAGGCGGCGGCCTGGTTTGTCTCGAGGCCCGTCCTGAGGATGCGGCCGAAGAAGGCGAGCCCTAGGACCGGGCAACGCGCGCGGCGGCAGCAGTCCATGAGGATGGCGTAGGTGCAGATCGAGGGCGCCGCCACCACCAGGCCGCCTTCTTCTCGGCCGACGCGGTTGAAGAGCGCGACGGCGAGAGCGGGCCCATCTGTGAGAGCGGCGGAGGGCGGAGCACGGGCGAGGGCGGCAAGGAAGTTGTTGAGGGGGCGAATGGGGACGGGGTCGGCCTGCCGGAGCAATTCGTCGAACAGGTGGTGTGCGTCCTCCGGGCGGAGCGCCCCGGCGCTGACCCGCTCCGTGGCCTCGGCAAAGGCGGCGGTGGGAGTCCAGCAACCTGAGGGAGGCGAGGTGGCGGCGGAGGAGGAGAGGGAGGGGGTGGTGGTGGAGGAGGAGGAACGGCGGCCGCAGCGGCGGGACTTGAGCGCGACGGAGTAGAGGCGAGGCATCGGCGGAGCAGCACTGGGCAATGGGACCTAGACTGAGCGGATCGGCAGAAATAGTTTGGTCAGCTGCTGGATTGTTTTCCTTCTGAGAAAGCAGTTTTTTTTTTTGGAAACTGGGACGTATCCGGGCTGCATCACACACAGCCTAAAATTATTGCAAAGTTTTAAAAGTTTCTCAAAGATTGCACAAAGTGGCCATGAATAAGCCGACGAAAAAGTAAAAGCAAAAGACGACTACCCGTGGGCCATCAATCGGGTTCATTCAAAATCCATATGACTCGAATGAAGCACATGTGGATCTAATAAATATCTCGATGATAACCTGTAAAAATTGGCCAGCTCTTGTTAAACACAATATCATTTCGACAATTCAAATTGCCCAAAAAAAGTACAAACACCCTTTTACATATATTTCTTTTCATGAAATTTTGTACGTGTAGTTAAGCTTTGCCACATTGTCTCTTGAATGTATAGAATGAAAATTTGTCATCGCCCTCGAAAGACTGAAAAATACAAGAAAAAATATCACTACACCCCCAAAAGGAAGCCTCTGAAGAACCTTCTTTCTTGCCTATCTTCAGGCCCACAAAGTCGGATGGTGCTTGGGATCTTTAATTCAGTGTGTCTTGTTTTCATTTGTCCCTTCATCTTTTCTTCTTAGTATAGTTGTTTGTGGGCCCCCTTTCGGACCCCCCCCCCCCCCCCGCCGGTGCTGCGTATCTATAAGTGGTACAACTAGTGAATCGCATGGGGACATGAAGTTGTCCTAGCTGTGTGGGACATAGCCCTTCTCCTCCGGCTACGGTCCACTCGGGACATGGCGGGTCGCCTCCCCGATCATAGAGGGCTTTTGCAGCGGCCATCAGTTGATTATGCGGTTCACACGAAGAGACGGAGGGTATGGAACGATTCATCGTCACAGAACCACCGAAGACGCAAATGAACATGCATTATCCGAAGAAAAACAAGAATTGACGGCGAAAAGGGCAAGAGCACGAGGAAAATCAAAATGCTTGTCACAACTGATAATAGGGCGTTTTGTCATTTGTGACAAGCCTTTTGAGTTTTTCATCTATACATATATGATCATTTTAGCTTGTTACAACTGTCATAAGCTCTAGGAAGCTCGTTTTCAAAATTTGAAATGGTATATAATTTTTTTAAATATCTTCGTTTTTTGGGTACCCCACATCTGCCTTTTATGTGTATATCACAACTAACATCTATTTCTTTGAAAATATATATGGCACTACTAGACATGTATATGTTTTTCATATCTCTTTAATCTGTAAACGGAAGTTGTTAAATTTCTTGAAAATCGAGCTCCCTCGAGCTCGAGCTCCAAAAGAGGTTTTCACAACTTATCAAGCTTTTTTATTGTACTGTATGTTACCAATACCAACCATGGTTTATTCTTCTGGTGTATGCATGTGTGTCGTGTACATCAGTTTTTGTATTCATCATCGTATAGTAAGCTCCAGCTAAATCAGGGTGGATCATTCTCCTATGGTGCTCTACGATCCAACATCCTTAATAATGAGAAAATAGAAATAGATGATAGAAAAAGGTCGACACCCCGCTTAACACGAATCTCCTTCCGCCAGTGTCACATAATTTACAGAACAAGTCAAATGTATGATGTATCACAAGAAAAACAAGAATAGTAAGTAAATCTTGCAATCGGTCCCCTACAGCCTACAGGAAATTGTTGATCTGTAAAGAATCACCGGGATTGGGTAAGCCGATTCGACAACTTCGATCATGTCAGGCTCAGCACTTCAGCTAGCAGGTTCAGTGAACCATTCTTCAGTAAGCAGCTGTCGAATTCTTCAGTTTACAGTTCAAGGGATTAAGCGGCATCTTTCAATCTGGAGCGTCCAATAAGTATCCAACGATGGAGGTTTATTTACAGGAAGAAGAACTACTTTTATCCCACCCAAATATCCTAGCAAAAATACTCCTTTTTGTCTGTGATTCTGATTCCTGTTGGTAGGATTATCTCATAACAGATCAACAGCTGTAGCAGGATTCTGAGAATCTCATGCAACCTCCTACTGCCTTTTTTCTTTTTGAGGGTACCTCCTACAGTACGGAATGACAGAAAGACTGTAAAAAAAACACGACAGCAGTCAAAATGGCTAAGATTTAGTTTGGGCATATAATTACGTCAAGCCATCTGAATCCGAGCAAAATAAATTATGTTGTTTAGATTTGTGCTTGAGCTATGCCGTTCCAGTTATTCGTTCGAAACATAATGTTTGAATCGTGTGTTTGAAATGTTTATGCATCAATTCTTTGATGTTGAGTACTGATGACTGGTTTGAATCATACTGATTTCAAAATTTATTCTTCTAGTATAGTTCATATCCAAAGAGATGTGACAAATAGAGGGAAATAGTCTACGAGTACGCACCGTGGTATCTGCTACGGTTGCCCTAAGCAGCAGTTTACCTGGTCAAGACTCAAAAGTGACAAGCATAGCGAGCCATCTGACAGGTGCTTTGGGATGCCAAAAGGCCATCACCTCCCATCCATCAGTTACTTATAATACGGTCAAAAAATAGATATTCAAGAAGCAACACAACAAAGATTCCAATTCTCACACCTGCCCACACACAGCTCCTTCAGGCTTTCCATGGGAGGGATGGATGGCAGATGGATAGAGGCAGCAAGCCAAGTCATATCAGCTGAAGCATGTAGGCAGGCTGCAGCAAGCAATTGCAAGTACACACAATGCAAGCCAAGCCAGCCATGACACATGCATATATATAGTCGTACGATGCATACATATGATCTAGGAGGAGCTGCTGCTGATACATTTGCATTGCGAAAGCAGAAAGCGGCACAGTACCTGTCCTCGTCTTACCACTGTACTAGGCCATTGCCATGCTGCAACCTGGGCAAAAAATTAATGGCGTCTTGGCTGGTAGTGGTACTGCCTGGGGTTGATGTAGACGGTACAGATGGACCGATGACCAAGAAGAGATCTTCTCCTCATGGATTCTGATCCAAAGCGTGTCAGCCTCAGCTCAGCTTCTTCTTGCTCAACCTTGGGTCGCTTCTCACTTGTTGGCGCCATCTCTTACTTATGACTACTAATAACGCATGCTAACTGGGACCACGCTACACACGTCGATGCTGCAAGTAAATAATTGGCAAAACAAAAGCATCTCAATTAGCTGAATGAATTAATGAATGTATTAGAGTGTGGTTGATATGCAGACTAATCGAGAGGTAGTAGTAGCAAGCTGCAAGAGCTTACCAGATGAGGGCTTGTTCTAGTCACACTGCTGAAAGAAGCTCATCCAGTGATTCAACTCCTCTTCCTGCTGCTTTGGCACTTGCTGCATCACAGGGCCGGCGCCATCCTGCAAAGAAGAGGAAATTGATTTATTGTTGGGTGGCTACAACTTTCAACACAAAATAGCATGGGATCGTCCATGACACAAATGGATATTTGATCTTTGACCTGAGCAAGCCCTGTTGCTACTTGAGCCTCAGCAAGTGAAGCAGTGTCAGCGGCTTGGCCCATCCACTGCACAAGCTCATGTGGGGGCATCTCTGCCATTTTTACCACCTGAATTTCAAACACAAACACCACCGTTAATAGTGCACATAACTGATGTAGCCAAAACAGAAACGCAAAAAATTCTTCAGGTCTAGATAGATGTCTGCTTTTATTTGTTTCAGGATGATGCTATCACAGAGGGGTGTACTACCATATTCTGGTGCTTCAGAATCTATGTCAAGTCTCGTTTAATTACCTGTGGAGCATCTGGGTGGCACATGTTGCCGATGTCCAGTCCGAGCTCATACACCATCATTGGGTTCAGAGTGGCGAGCCTCATCGACAGAAACTGAATCCAAACAGTTCAAAATTCAGTTTAACCTTGAAACGTCGTTACAAAATTGCGTGTTGTATGCTATATAAATTTCTTATTTACCTCCACTTGCCTCTGCAGCGATTGCACGTAGCTGATGATCTCATCCAGCAGAGCCTTCCCTGTCAGCTACATATGCACGCAATTTAATCATTAGCTACAGGTAACTCAGAACAAAACTCTGGCCAATCAGGGCCTACTTAATCAATTGATTACCTTGTCACAACCAGGAACCAGGCTCTGCAGCATCTTCATTTTCTCACTGATCTTCTCCCTTCTCAACTACATCATTTCAGAGAGCTTATGCTACCACTCAATCTTCCTTAACATGACGAAGAGCTATGATTTTGTATGTTTGTTTGAGCATGATTAACTAGTGCATTCAGATTAGGCAAGAGAATAGATAAGCAGACGCATACCCTCTCTGCAACGCTGTGGCTGTCTGTGGCTTGGCCCCTCCTAGCCCTCACGTGAACGTACCCAGCTGCCTCCTCCTCCACCTTGGCATCATCCACATCAACTACACCACCATGTCCCCTGCCTTCCCTGTTCCCCTTCGCACCCGCCACATTGGCATTTCTCCTCTTGTTCTTTCTACTAACCATCTTGCCCCCACTTCCATCCTGAATGGTAAAAAAACAGAGCTCCAAGATAAGGATATCTAGCTGCTTGCTACAAATGCAGTAGATTACAAACATGCATCAAGATCCAACCAATGAGATGCATGGGGCCCAACATGCATGAACACTTGTGAAGAGGAGGCAGATGCTTCCATGAGGGGAAATGTCACTAGCACATAAATGTGTTTTGTACTTTCAGGACTTGGTAGGTTTCTACTTGTAGCGTGTATATTTAAAGTTTTCCTGCCAGATAATTTGCACAGGGACTTGAGACTTAATTAATTAACCCAGGATGGACACAATTAAACTTTATAGAAAACAAATGGCAGATTATTTTTTCTCATTCCATAACCAAGATTGGGAAGTATACTAATGGCAAATGAGCAAGAACCAAGCTGAACCATTTCTATCAAATGCGAAAACATGCTGAAAGTGTCAAAGGGAATAGGAAAATCTGCACAGGCCAAGCAAGCTAAGATGCTTACCATTTCCTGAGCTGTGCCCAGTGAAGCTTCAACAGAAACCATCATTGTTCCTTTGTCACCACCACTAGCAGCAAAAGCGGCTTCAGCTCCAAAGGAGGGAGGGAAGCTCTCCTGCAGCTGCTGCATCACCATTGACAATGGAGGCTCATGAGGGAAGAAGTAGGAGTGGTGCTGGGTTGAGAAGCCTTCCATGGTGGCGCACCAGCTAGCTAGATACCTTGCAACAGTAGTAGTCTATATGTGCAAGAGGTGAACTGAACTGAGCCGTGTTGGCAGCTTAATATAGGGTGAGTTCAGCATTAACTGACTACTCACTCCCACTCACTCTTTGGCCATCTTCCTGCGGTGGTGGGCACAGCTGTACAGTAGCTAAAGCTGCAACTTCAGGCATCTTGCCATTTCAAACCCATCAATCACTCACACACGCTGAGTAGTTGATATTACCACACAGGAAGATTTACTCATGCACATCTGGATTTGGTCCAGCTCAAACATTAGATAATAAAACATCCAAACTATATTGCAATCATATTGCCTGCTTCTCTTCTAAGGTTGAAAGAAAGTGTTTTTTATAGCTACAGGTTATGCTACTTCTTGTGCCCTCGTGAAATTTTAAAAACTAGCATGAGGTTCAGTGCTCCTAACCTTTATTTTTAATGTTTGACTTCACAAAAATAAAACTGAATGAATCACATTCACATGTATCAAAATATTAAGTTTAAACGTAACTTTTGTGTACAAATACTAATTTTAGCGAGCTGTGCAAAAAGACCAAATTCTAAACACCAATATTTGCTATATTGGTGTCTCTTCATTTTGTTTCTCTGCAGAGGCTACGTACATATTTTACAGGTTTATATTTCATCCCCTCAAATACACATGTGAATTATTTCATATTTTCGAATAAAATCAACAAAAGAAAACCTAGAGTTTATCTGAACAGTTTGCAGACAATATGTACAGAACTTAATTCGTTCAACAAATGAATGAAATCCAGAACGAACCTTCACATGTATTTAATTAGAGTGAACTGATCAAAGTCGTGTAAAGCCTTACTAATCTGATACTAATAACTCATATGCCATTACAATCCTTGACATAAAAAAGGTATATTCAATTTGATGAGTCTACGAGGCAAACAATGTGTCTGCTAGCTCATCTTACCATAATGTACAACACTATGAAGTTAGTACAATAAAAAAATGGAGTCTAGAACAACCCTTCGTGTTACTAGTCTGATCTGTCTTAACAACACATAGAAAATTGCAAATTAGTTCCACACAAGTCATACCAGTATGATTTATGCCTAACATGTAGAACATTACAGACATAGTTTCAGAAAATGGCGCTATCTAGATAAGTGTTTCACATGTAAAGTGAATAAGATGAGTCATTACCAATTATTAATATTTCTTGCGAGTCAGATGATACGTGCAAGGGCGAAGCAACTTTGATGATTAATCCAAAAAACTACATTTGTATGTAGTGCCACCAAACACAAATACACAATCAGTGTGGCCAGCGTCCAGCGGTCATATAGTTGCAGGAAGATATGGGACATGATCTCTTCCCATGTTCAAAAATAAAATTCAGATTTCTGAAGCTTAAAAAGATCAGGCCTAATGGTCTCTTGACATTAGTGCCATATTAATAGGAAGTAAATTTACAACAGCTATTATGATAAAACCAAACGTATCTTGATATTAGTATATGCAAGTGCAAATCAAACGCATGAAAGAATTGCCGAGTACATCCCTAAATGACTGCTCGCACACTTCGACATGCAAAGCCTGTAGGTTAAAAGAATAATAATCTCTACAATGAGTTCTATTGATCAACAATTTGCATCCAGAGAGCTTACCCTTATAGATTTAGCGGTGGTGATGCTGGCCATCTTCATAAGTATTGTTGAGATTTTTGCAGGCTTGCTGTACCGACAACTATACTGTCGGACTTTTGGTTTTAATTTTTTTTTCATAATTTCAAATCCTGTTTTAGAGAAAATTAAGAAAGCACATTACCGTTGCATGAAACAGGAACATATTTTTTCTAAATCTAGCAGCATCACCGCTGTTGCTATGTGCCTATCTGCCGCTGGTTTTGGCCTAACCGTCATAGATAGAAGAAAATGAACACGGAGAGTTATCCTCTGATGGTTTCTTAGTCTTTCTGCATCAGGCAATTTGCTACAGTAGTATTTTGCTGTTGCTATCTGCCTATCTGCCGCTTATTTTGGCCCAACCATCATAGATAAAATAAAATGAACACGGAGAGTTATCCTCCATGGTTCTTTAGTCTTTCTGCATCAGACAATTTGCTACATTAGCCTTTGCTGCTCGTTGAATGAAGAGGACATTGCAAATTTACAAGTTTTAATCACTGTTAGGAGTACCATTTATTACTGCTAAACTAACATGTTTTTCTACTGGAGCCAACCAGGCAACTTAACCTGAACTTAATCAGAATATCAGAAACCATCAGAGTTCAAACGGATCCAAATAAAAACCTGGGAGCAGACCTCACTTACACGAAGATGCAGCCACAGTCCATTATAGATCATAACAGCTAAGCAGATATTAGGAACCAAATACATAGAAGGAAAGTGACTGTTTTAGAGAGATTATAAAAATCTCAGGTGGCTGGAATAAACCATGCTAGAAAAGATTGTATTAGTATTCGTTATGCTTCTTGTGGAAAGAACCCACCTATACCTTCCTTGATGACAATCAGAAGCCATTATCACTATAAATGAAACTCCCCTTTTGGTGGAGTGGTGTTTTTGGCACATGTGCATAAACGCGTTGTAATCGGCCTCTTGACCTCTCCTTGTTGAAACCGATACGTCGCCTTATTACTATAAATGAAACTTGGTCCAACGAAGATTAAAAGATGCACATATATGAAACTCAAGGAAAGAATGACAAGCAACTAATCAGGTGTAACTTCTGAGGAGTTATACTCATCACAATGTATCAACCACTCAACTGTGGCTGACTGCACCGTAAAATTGATACCTTGCAGGGAGCAATTTTGTTTGCTCCTGATATTTGCCTTTTGATGAAAATAGAGACATCATGAAAATACTAGTTGAAGCTTCAAGTGAGATGCTATTCCCATCAACTTTGGACAAATAATGTCGGGCCTTGAAGATCTCACCTTTTTCCAACAACATTCTGATGATATCCTTTAACAGAACAGAGCTCGGAGCACAACCACTCTTCTACATTGCTGAAAACATATAATCAGCTTCTGCCATCAATCCTTCTTTTAAAAGATTTGTTCATTATTTCGTAAGTAGAAGCATTAGGTACCAATCCATTGGCAGATATTGCAGCAAACAAATCGTTAGCTTCTTCTCTTCTCCGAGTCCTGTACATTACATAAATCATGGTATTGAAAGTTGTAATATTGAACTTCACATTCATTGCACCCAGTTTCCGGAACAGGACGATTGCTTCATCAGTGCAACTATCTCTAAAAGTCCACCAAGAATTACACCGTATATGCAAGGGTTCGTTCCACTTTCAATCATCGCAAGGGCAATTTCCGCAGTTTCTTTGCTTCTTCCATGCTTGCAATGGGAGACCATGAATGAGGTGCGAGAAACAGCATTTGGTATAACACCCTGGCTTGTCATTTCTCTGAATATTTTAACTGCCTCGTCCCACAAGCCCAAAGAGGAATATCCATGGATCATGCAATTATATGTCACGCTGTTGGGTCGAACACCATTGCCTATCATTTGCCGAAGTAACAACCCTGCCTTGTCCATTGCTCTGGCCTTGCACAACGCTTTGATAATCGAGGTATATGTGACCACATTAGGCTTAAACCCTTGCTGCACAATTTCAAATTTTCAATTAATACAGTAGATTGCATGCCTCACTTACTATTCGTTCTTTACAGAAGCCATGGATGACTGTGCTATATGCCACCGCGTTGGGGGCGCAGCGACGTCCTTGTTTCACCATCATCTGGAGCAGGTCCAGCCCTCGCTGGCTCCTGCTATCCTCACATAAGAACTTCATAACGGGGGAGTATGACAAGGCATCAGGCGCGCAGCCGAGTTCAGGCAGCCTATGGAGCAGCACGACGGCCTCGTCTGTCCGTTTCGCGCCCAGAGGCACTTGATGAGGGTGTAGGCGTCGATGCCATTTGTCCTGAGGCCCGTCCTGAGGAGGCGACCCGCGCGGCAGAAGCAGTCCATGAGGATGTCGTAGGCGCGCGGCCGTCACTGCAGGCGGAGCAGTCCGCAGCGCGGGCGACGGCGGCGAGGGAGCCGTCCAGGACGGGCGCGCGGACCGGGGTGTCCTGCACTCCTGCTGCAGCAGTTGGTTGAACAGGTGGTGCGCGTCTTCCGGGCTGAGCGTTCCGGCGCGGACTCGCTCCGTGGCCGCGGCAAGGGCATCGTCGGGGTCCCAGCGGCCGAGGTCTTGGCGACTCGCGCAGCAGGCGGCAGCAGCAGTCCATGAGGATGCCTAGGCGCGGGCCGCGAGAGGCGTTGTAAAGTGAGAATAAATTTGCTTCCGGCCTGGCGAGAAAACCGAAAGCCGTATTTGGAGCTCCGGTGCTCCTAAGTCCTAACCTTTATTGTATTCTTTTACTTAACAATTTTTTAAGGAACCACATGCCCATGTATTAAATATTGTATAGTCCTTCGCGGTGCCCCTCCCAAAAACAGAAAGGAGCAGGTATTCTATGCCCCGCGTTCCATAAATAGAAATCTCTGGTCCCCACGTTTCCTCTGCCCTCACTGCCGGAGTAATTTACACGCTACTGTACCTGTTTTTCGTCCAAAAAACACCATAGCTGGACCAGATACACTACCCGCCGCTCCCCAGCCATTCGCCCGCCTTCTACCCCACTTTGGGCTGCAAAGGTCATGACCAGGGGAAAATCTACGAACTTGAGCTGTAAAAAATACACCCACATTGCTTGCCTCCAGGACAAAAGTTAAATACAGGAGACAACTATTTTAGAAGTTTCAGAAATAATAAGAGATAACTATTATATCCAGTCACAGAAGTTACATAAAGGGAGCAGATTGGTTTAGTTCCATAAATAAGTAGCAAATTTACATCCAGGGAGCAGATTAATTTTAGAAGTTCCACCTATAGCATTAACCAAAAAACTTACATCACAGTATACACGCCCGACATCTCTATCAAATACAACTAGCCACACATGTCTGTGTGGTGTGGTGCAGCACATCAGCCTTCGGAGGGGGAGAAGCGGAAGGGAAGAAGTACAAGACTGGGATCAGAGAGCAGAAATATCTCGGCAAAACAAGCGCAGAGGATGCTGACAATGAAACGGTGGCCGGTGCTCTTTGTCCAGATTTGGATGTTAGAGGGGAGTTAGGGTCTCCTGATCATTGGGGAAAAATGCATGTTATAACTCAAAAGGAAAACTACAGGCATAAATTCATTTTATACAAGAGAACATCTATATTTGAACAAAAAATACATCTCTAACACAAGTGTAATAGTTAAATTAGTAATTATTTTGAAACATGCAAACACCATCATATTCCTAGAAGGATCTTGACATCATGTATGTAACAACAACATATAATTCTGAATATAAACAACATCCCTATGGCAGAAAAATACATCGGTGAGACGGGGTTAAGAAAATCATGCTGAATTAGACATGACATGAGAGACTAAAAACGTATACATGTCATCTAAAAAGGATCTAACGAGGACAACCGTACTTGGGCAGAACTACATCTATAACACAGGGAAAATGCAATTTAAAATAATCGAATCAAACACTGCTAATTTTGACAATGGGAATTACATCCTACATGAAAAATCTTCTAAAAGAAAACATGGATGCATCAAGACCTACGAAGCACCACCCGACAAAAAATGAGCTGCCCCGTCTCCCGGCTGGTGAGAACATATGGTTCCTTCAAAGTTACGGATGGCTTGGCAGGAGCTAGCATGGTCCTAGACCGTTCTGTAACCCTTAGTTGAACACAAATTACATCCTAAAAAGCAATAACTTACGTCAGACATCCATTAAATTCGAATAATGTACTGATCTCAACATGGGGAAGTTACTTCCTATACATAATCATCTAGAAAAGAATCTGGATTTAACAAACATGCTTACACTTGAACTAGAAACTACACCCCTGGCACATGAGAAACTTATCGAGTTTGTACGAATCAAACCGTTCTGATTCAAAACAATAGAAAACCCTACTGTCTAATCTGTCCAAAATGTCAGGGACATAAAAGATACATCCTATGAGTATAAAATGCATCCCATATGCAAATTTTACTTATAGAAATACATCGTGTTTGTTACATCTATAAGCACACTTTCGGGCATAAAATACATCGTATGAGTACAAAAATATATACATCCATATCACATTTTAAGCATGAAAATATACATCCAGCTGAGGTATAGAAACATTCGTAAGCATGGTTTCTTCCCAAATTTTCAACATAAAACTACGTATTGTTTGAACAAAAATATTCAAAGAACCCTACTGTTGAGATCTCAAAAGAATAAACTGCATCATGGATTCATGGGTTACTACATCCACATGGCTTACTACTGTCTATTCTAAAGGGAGAAACTGAACTTATCGAAGATAAACTGAACCCTATCAACATCACCGTGACTACTAGACCAGCACCACGTGACCAAATGGGGGTAAATCAAACGCTAATCTAATTGTCCGTTAACCGAGAGTTTGCGAAAGCGAATTTAAAAACATGCATATAATTGTGTTAAATTGTACTAATTTCAAACATGAAAAATGCATTCTGTGACCCTAGAAAAAAGTTACATCTACAATTTTTAAAGTGCCCAAAATTAGTGCTAATTGAAACATGATAGCTACATCCTAAGATGAATTACTGCTAATTTGAACATGAGAGGTACATTCGGTGACACAACACAGTAGCACAAGACCACCACCCCTACTACGGTCCAATATAGCATCATCAACACTGCAGAAAAAATTCAGAGAACACAGCGGCACCATCCCTATGGTTAGGAGACTGCATCTAGCAAAACTTATGTACATGTAACTATGGCTTCTGGTGTACATGAGTAAACAATTAGTACTGCCAAGATTGATTTCAGGCGATCTACATTAGCAAACTAGTACTACCAAGTTTGATTTCAATGGATTTACACATCCACGAACCCATGCTGTACATTAGCAACTAGAGCTGCACATGAACACTACAGCACATCCAAAGTGACGGGGATAGGCAGCTTCAGCTATGAAAACGCCGGCGCAATTACAGGCATTGGTAAAATACACGAGAGATGGAGATTAAGGAAGTCACGGCACAGAATCGAAATACGTACGCCGGCACCTAGGGCGAAGGACCTCGCCGCCGATGCTCCCCGACGTCATCTGCTCTCAGCCTGGCCCAATCGACTGTATCGCCCCTACAAATCGGTGACAATGGAGCCCTGATTTCCGACGTAGATGTAGAACAGCCGCTCCGGACCACAAACACGAGCCACCGCTGCTTCTCGATGCATCTTCCGCCGGACAGCTCGCCGGCGACGAGCGAGATTGGCACGAGGAGGTGAGGGAGAGCAGAATCGCCTGCGCCGAGAAGATGCGGGAGAGACGAAGAAGTGGAATGGGGAATTTTGGACACGTGCCGACGAGCGTTCCGTGTCTGTCGCCTAGCGCCGGTTCGCTTGGAAAGAATAGACCGCAAGATGGAGATCCGATGGACGCGAGCGGTGAGCACTGGTTTTGGACCAGATCGTGCGCGCACATGAAATAGATATTGCGTAAATATTATTTTGAACTGTATTTTTTTGTACAAATACTAATTTTTGCGAGCTGCACAAAAAGACCAAATTCTAAATATTTAGCCTTTTCTATATTGGTCTCTATTCATTGTTTTTTCTCTGCATAGACTACGAATTTTATAGGTTTATATTTCATCCCCTCGTGTAAGTATTTTGATTATTTCATATTTTCTAATACAATCACCCAAAATAAAACCTAGGGAATCATCTAAGGAGTTCGCAAACAATGTGATTAAACCCAGATTGAACCTTCACATGTATTTAATTTGACTGAGCATATCAGATTAAATCGTGTAAAACCTTTGTAATCTAATATGTATTCTAGTATGACTCATTGGCCCTTCAAATCATTTACATACAGAGCGTATCATTCGATTTGATGAGTCTAAGAAGTGAACAATTTGTCTACTAGTGTCAGAAACCACCATTGTTGTTTAGTCGATGCAATAGTCTATGCAGAAAATAAAGAAAGAACAGAGACCAATATATTACCACACGATAAGATTTACTCATGAACATCTGGATTTGGTCCAACTCAAATAGTAGACGATAAAATAGCCAAACTAATGCAATCATGTTTCATGCGTATGTTCTGAGATTTAAAAATGTGTTTTCCTATAGATATAGTTTATGTTGCTTCTTGTGCACTCATGAAATGTCATCCAAAGATACCACATATCCGTTATAGTACTCTAACTTGGAACAACTAATGTCGCACAAAGAGACTTAGTTTCCTTATTGGAAAGAAATCAAAAACCGTTTTTTGGAGCTTGAGCTCTAGTGCTCGTAACCTTTATTGTATTTTCACTTAACAACTTTTTAAGGAACCACATGCCCATGTATTAAAATATTAACTTCATTTTTTGTATAAATACTAATTTTTGCGAGCTGTGCAAAAGACCAAATTTTACAGGCTTATATGTCATCCCCTTGTGTAAGTATGTAGAATTTTACAATATGAATTAAATCCAGATTGAACCTTCACATGTATTTGATTAGACTGAACTGATCAAAATCGTAAATCGTGTAAAGCCGCCCTAAACTGATATGTATTATATTATCTTATTGGTCATTGCAATCATCGACATATAAAGTGTATCATTCGATTTGATGAGTCTAAAAAGTGAACAATTTCTCTGCTAGTTCCGAGAACCACAAAAATGGAGGCCGAGATCCATGGAGCCCTTTACTTTAAAAAAACAAAATAATATTTTTGAGTTCTAAAAAGAATCTGACATATTTGAAAGACTTGAAAAATTGACTTTGTAAATTTTTTGCAGACCAAAATATAAGACATTTCTAGTTGATATTTTACACGTTGATAAAATACAGCATTGTCTACATTTACAATTTGTTTCAGATATTTTGGAAACTTCAAAAAAAAATTACTTATTTTTAAAAAGAGCTCCCGGAAAGGTCGGCCTCCATTATTCCACTCTCGTGGAATTCATCTTACCATCGTTTACAACACTATAAGTTAGGCCAAAAAAATAAAATAGAGTCTAGAACTGCCATTCATGTTAGTAGTTTGATCAATCTTAACAACACATAAAAAATTTCCAAATTAGTTCTGCACAAGTCAAGCCAATATGGCTTATACCTAACACGTACAACACTACAACCCAGTTTCAGAAAAACACATTATCTAGATAAGTGCTTGACATGTAAAGTGAATAAGATGAGTCATTACTAATTATCAGTATTTCCCTTGAATCGGATGATACGTGCAAGCGTAAAGCAACTTTGATGATCAATCCAGAAAACTACATTTGTATGTAGTGCTGCCAAACACAATATACCAAATGAAGCATTAGATAAGCATTCCATCACTTTTATGGAAAGAAAATGCAAAGATAAAAAGAAACCATGCCATAGAAGCTATAAATAGGCCCACACCATGAAGATCCTCCTCCATCCTTCACACATCTAGATCAACAACATCAAAGCCAGACAAGGAATAGTAAACACAAATTCACCATGAAGACCTTCCTCATCCTTGCCCTCCTTGCTGTGGCGGGAACCATGGCCACTGCCAGTGTGAAGTTTGACCCTAGCGGCCAATACCAATCGCAACATCAATTTCCGCAACTACAACAACCATATGCGCAACCGCAGTTATTTCCACAGGAACAACAACAATTTACTGAGCAACAACAACCTTTTTTCCAGCAACAACAACCTTTTCTACAGCAGCAACAACAACAACCTGTGCAGTTTGATCCTAGCGGCCAATACGAGTCGCAATAGCAATTTCCTCAAGTACAACAACCATTTGTGCAACCGCAACCATTTCCACAAGAACAACAACAATTTCCTAGCCAACAACCTTTTCTTCAGCAACAACAACATGTGTCATTTGATCCTACCGGACAATATCAGTCTCAACAACCATTTTCGCAAATACCATTTGCGCAACCGTAGGCATTTACACAGGAACACCAACAATTTCCCGAGCAGCAACAACCTTTTCCGCAAGAACAACAACAATAACAACCATTTTTTCAGCCATTTCTACAGCAACAGTTGAACCCGTGTCGGCAGTTCCTCATGCAGCAGTGCAGCCGGGTGCCGCTGGTGTCGTTCCTCCGGTCATGGATCTCGCAACAAAGTAGCTGCCAGGTGACGCGGCAACAATGCTGCCGGCAGCTGGCGCAAATTCCCGAACAGCTCCGTGTCCCCGCCATCCACAGTGTAGTTCATGCCATCATCGAACAACAACAACAACAACAACAACAACAACAACAACAACAACAACAACAATAGTTCTTCCAACCTCAGCAGCAAATTGGTCAGGGAGTTTTCCAGCCTCAGCTACAACAAATCGGACAGGGCTTCATCCAACCTCAACAGGTAGCTCAGTTCGAGGCGTTGAGGACGTCTGCGCTGCAAACCCTATCGGCAATATGCAATGTTCAGGTCCCGCTCCGTCGCCTTGTTAATCTTAGTCGATAGACCAGTCGATGTAACAATGACAAATAAAGTGCCATGCACTAACATGTGTGATCCCTGGCCGGTACTAGTCCAAACTTGGGAATAAAAGACAAATATATATTCTTGTATGCATAATACGGGTTGTCGTTTCTATTCACACGCATATTTAGATCTTCAGTCCTCTGCACAATCTTATGCATGAAAATCAATCTGAACATAACAGAATGGCTGAATGGGAGCGGAACTTGGGAAGTACCACTATAGTAGGCGAGCCTTCATCCAAGACGCTCTACCATAAATAGATAAAGTTATGTTTTTGGTTGGATTGGGGATACTCTAGTCACTTATAATACATTGGGAACAATTAAAGCTTCAAAAGACTGAGATAGGTCATTACTTAGTGGAGCATGACCAATCCTGAATCGGAGTCAAATTCGGATTTCATCTCGTCTCGTATCGCGTTGAGACTAGCCATAGTGGGGAGTATCATATATTGGTATCATACATATGATACTTTTGTATGATACTACCTCTATAATGCATAGTAACATATAGTAGTATCATAGCCACACCTTATTTATTGTTTTGTAGAATCTCAATACAAATATGTGTACAAGATTTACTGGCTATTAAAATATCTTGTTTTACGTGTCATGATACCGTAACATAGTTAGATACCACTATCATCTATTTTCTCATTAATTGTTGTGCCACGTCGGATTTTTGCCAACATGTCATGCATTATACTGGCTATGATACTCCCACTATGGCTTCCCACTATGGCTAGTCTGATAGAAGTAGGAGGGTGTTGACGAGTGGAGGCGTGACCGAGCCTCTGTTTCTATGAGAAGGCAGAGTAAATCTTTTTTTGGAAAACAATAGGTAGACCTTGTAGTGCCAAAACAATTAAAATTAGGCTTCTGTCTCACTCGATGCTTTTTTTTTTACGGGATCTCACTCAATGCTTGGTCCAACAGGCTCAGTCCGTCTTGGTTGAAACCAATAAATCACTCGCACAAGCCAAGCGATTTATATTACCACACGGTAAGATTTACTCATGCACTTCTGGATTGGTCTTACTCAAATATTACTCCTTCCGTTCACAAAAAGATGTCTCTACCTAAATCAAATTTACATATATCTACACACTAAATCATGTCTAGATACATGCAAATTTGAACTAGGTTGAGACATCCTTTTGTGAACGGAGGGGGTAGATGATAAAAAGATCCAAACTACTCCCTCAGTTCCATAATATAAAATGTTCTAGCTTTTTTCCACATTCACACGTACACATATGTATGTAGACACGTTTTAGTGTATATGTTCACTCTTTTTGGTATGAATCTAGACAATATGTGTAACATAAAACGTCTTACATTATGAAACAGAGGGAGTATAATACAATCATGTTTCATGCACATGTTTTGAGATTAAGAATGTGCCTTTCTATAGATCTATAGTTTATGCACCAGCTTCTTGTGCACTCGAAAGATACCCTATAAGCCCTTATAGTTCTTGGAACAACCAACGTTTTGCAGAGGGATTAATTTTGCTTCTTGGAACATAATAAAATATTATTGTTAGAGCTTGAGCTCCGATGCTCCTAACCTTTTTTTTACTTAACATTTTTTTAAGGAACCACATGCACATATATTAAATATTATTTTGAACATTAATTTTTGTACAAATACTAATTTTCGTGAGCTGTGCAAAAAGACTAAATTCTAAATATCAGCATTTGCTATATTGGTCTCTATTCATTGTTTTTCTTTCTCTGCATAGATTACGAATTTTACATGCTTATTTAATTCCCTAGTGTAAGTATGTCAAATTTACAATATGAATTAAATCCAGATTAAACCTTCACATGTATTTGATTAGACTGAACGGATCAATCGTAAATCATGTAAAGCCATAAACGGATATGTATTATACTATCTTATAGGCCATTACAATCTTGACACATAAAGGGTATCATTCGAGTTGATTAGTCTAAAAAGTGAACACTTTGTCTGCTAGTTCCGAGAAGCACAAAATGGAGGCCAAACTTCACGGAGCCCTTTAATTTGAAATAAAAAATTAATATTTTTGAAGTTTCAAAAGAATCTAAAAAATCTGGATGTAAACAATGTTGTATTCTACCAACATGCATATTTCAAATTAAAAATATTTCACATTCTGGGCTACACAAAAATAATAAAATCTGACATATTTGTAAGAGTTGAAAAATTGACTTTGTAATTTTTGTGCAGCCCAAAATATAAGACATTTCTAGTTGATATTTTACACGTTGATAAAATACAGCATTGTCTACATCTACCATTTGTTTCAGATTTTTTGGAAACTTCTAGATTTGATTTTTGACTTATTTTAATAAAGTGCTGCATGGAGGTCGGTCTCCATTATTCCACTCTCATCGAATTCATCTTCCCATCGTGTACACTATAAGTTAGGCAAAAAATTAGTATAGAACAAACCCTTCATGTTAGTAGTTTTATCAATCTTAACAACACATAAAAAATCACAAATTAGTTCCGCACAAGTCAAGCCAATCGCTACTCTACTATATAATACGAGTAAACGACCGTGGTACGTCGTCGGATATTTTACATCATAGTCCTTGCATATTCTGGAAATCAAACCTGTCGTCCAAACTTATAGGGCCGAGCCGTTTTTTCCACGTCTTTGAAGTATTTCTCTATCTCTACTATATAATACGGGTAGTGTTTCTTCCTTCATCCGTCGGTACGTCGCGCCATTTTGTGTTTTGCACCCTGAAAAACATTGAACTCAACCCCGCAGTCCACAAAGTCGACACTTTTGCATCTCAGCCCTTGACCCTATCCACTCACCACCCAGTCATCTCCCACCTCTCTCGACAGGAGAAGGCGGCGGCGTCCCGAGCGAGTTCGAGGGGAGAGGACAGAGGAGGCCGGCGCCGTCCAGATCCCATTCTACGCCAGTAGGGATGGCACCCGCAGGGTATGGGTAAGGGTGGAGTCACCCCATACCCTTACCCGTCGACCACGATCTTACCCGTCACCCTTACCCATACCCGTCAACGGGTACAACTTTTTCCCATACCCGTCACCCGACAGGGTAGATGGGTACCCGCGGGTAAAAATACCCGCGTTTAAAACACGTAAAATTGGGCAGAAAATAGTCGTAAAAACAGCACATAACTCATGTAGAAGAGTTATATTTCATTGTTTTGCTATATCAGGAGTCGAGACGTGATCACGTGAATCAGATAGATTAGATATAATATTAGGAATAGCTAAATTATCGGTATAGTGAGGTAGTCACCGGATGGTGCGCCATCTGCGGAGGGTTAGCGAGCAATCCCTGCCTATATCTTTGAATTACGATTGTAGCCTCATGCATAGACCCTACTCATATATCCGTGCGTGAAAGTTTAGACTCACTTGTCAAATATTATGTGGGTACATGGGTACGCGGGTATGGGTTATACGATCTCATACCCATACCCTCTCTACCCGATGGGTATGATATTTTCTCATTTACGTACCCATGGGTAATTTTTTATCTCATACCCTTACCCTAATAGGGTTTTTACCCACAGGGTAAAAGGGTAATGGGTACCCATTGCCATCCCAATACGCCAGAGAGGAGGGGGTGGAGCTGGATGTTCGTCCACGGGCACGTAACCTCCCGTTCCTCGCCTTGACCAGCTCTCCGCCCAGACGGGCGTCCATCGGTCCATGGACACGGCGGCAGGATGGCGCACGCGGCGGAGAAGTCCGCGAAGCTGCGGTGCACCACGGCAGTGGGCATAGCGAGGGGCCAACATCCACGACCAGGCCCCAACCACCGTCCGTAGACAAGGGAATCTAGGAAGCTGCAGGTTTGTGCGACACTCATGCTCGCCATGTGTTTGGTGAAATGCTCCAGATGCTCCAGTGTAGATATATATAAGTTTATGTCTGTATTTCTTTGGTCAACCAATAATTATGGCTAACAAGGAATTATGTTCCTGAAAAGGGGAGATTTTCTGAAGTAACTTAATATATCATTGCTTAAAAGTCGTGGATCTTTTCTTGCTAACATTTTGTTCATTACGTGTTTCAGCATTGTCTTATTATGATTGATCTACGTGTATCTTTCAGTTGGGCGAGGGGATGGAGCGGCCACAGGCAGGGAGACCGGCCGTGGCCGTGTGCAAGGAGTTTAATCTCACCGACCTCCGCACATCGCCCCCGGCCACGGTTTCCGGCGGTGAATGGGAGGGAGGCCCGAGTTCTTCTAGCTCCTGTCCGATGTCGCCGGGAGGGCAGCGATTTGAGGCGGCCAGGACCTCGGATACGTGGTTCCACACCGGGATCTGGTTCTTACCCTGCGGGTGGTGTCGTCCTCGAGAAAAAGTCCAGTCGATCTGATCTGCGACTGGTCCGTCATAGCAGTCTTTTCCTCACCATGCTGGAATTCCTGCGGTTGGTCCAGCTTGGCTGTCGGCATATCCTCCAGCATTTGCTGAGCCTCGCTGAATGATGTGCTGGTAGGACTTGGGGTTGCAGCATGCCCCGGAGACGGATGATTCCTATCACGCGGCGGCTTGCAGGCTAGACTTGGTGGTGTGCATCACGCTCTAACTCCAAGCTACAGTTTTCGAGCTGAGCCATTACGGCAGGTGGTGCGCACCATGCTCGCCTGAAGAGGAGCCCGATGACTTCAGTCTGGCAGCTGTGTATGCAGTGCTTTTCCTCGGTCGCACCTCGGCTGAACAGATGGGTCTTGTGGCAATGCTTTGCGGAAGGATTTGCGCCCATGGGTGTACTGCTGAGCCTCTCTTCCTCATTTTTTTCTGCTCAGTTTGATGCTGCTCTGCGTGGTGCACTTCTATGCTTTGGTGCTTTGGGCTGATGACTGCAGTGTGCAAAAGTCAAGCCTTCAGAGAACACACGGGTTGTTCAAATATATTGAGAGAGAGTGCACGTGGCTCAGCTCATAGGGATTCAGAGAGAGAAACTCTTCAGAGATGGAGGTGAACGACGGGGCCAAGGACCGTTTGGCAGAAGTAGGGCAACTGCGGCGCCAGGCAGGCCACCTGTAGAACTTGGGCAGTTCAACGGCTAGACTTTTCTGTCCCGTTATTCTAATTAATACAATGTACATTTCAATCATTTTAGGTTGAATTATTTGAGGTTGCTCCAAATTACACTTATATTTTCTTACTCTAAGAATAATTTGGTTGTGGATGAGATAAAATAGTGGGTTCGGGAATATGGTTTTGGATACCCATGATATATGCAAAGAAGATTAGAAAGTGGTCACTGTTTGCTTTACTTTTGTGAGGATTGTTGTGTAATGAGACATGTAAGGGAACTGAAATCAGGGAGAAAGGTAACATACTTTGAAAACTATGATAGAACCAAATCAAACTTTATTTCAACATAAGATATTTGATTTATTTTAGACCCGTTGCAACGCACGGGCAATTTGCTAGTATATATAATATGAGTAAACGACCGTGGTACGTCGTCGGATATTTTACATCTTAGTCCTTGCATATTCGGGAAATCAAACCCGCCGTCCAAACTTATAGGGCCGAAACGTTTTTTCCATGTCTTCGGAGTATTTACAAATATAATGCCACCGAGCGTCTCTCTCTCTCCTCCTGGGCCGAACTGCCCGATTCGCCATCGTGCGCAGTCAGGGTCGCCAAAGAATCGCACGCACACGACCAGGCAACCCCTACGTCGCCGCCACCCTTCTGCTCTGTCGCCGGCAGTTGGTCCCCGACGCCAAGCCATCCCGCTGCCCTAGTGCGTCCCTGCACTATCGTGGCACCTCGCCCCGCCTAGCATCGCGACCGTGTCGGCTCGCCCTCGCCCTGCATCCCCGTCGTGCGGCCATGGCCGCTCCTCCATGATTCCCTGCACGCTTAGCCTCGCCGCTGCAACAACTACTAGATCGCTAGGTGCGGAACCACCTCGCCGCCCCTCCCCTCCTTCCCTCCTAATTGACTGCGCCAACGACGGGTCATCCGCAATTCCGCATAAGGTGCCGAGGCTGTCGGGATTGTGACAATGTGCTACTCGGGGCTTTCGAACTGGACCATGGACCTCATCTCCTCGCTAACCAGATTGAGGAAGATGTGAGAGGAGAGCTTGAAGTGCACCATCGATGCCCGGCCAACCGGCCTAAGGATGTATTCGTATATGACCTTCAGATCAGAATTTGTTTTCCTTTGTTGTATGTGTTGTAGCCTCATGTTCTGATTCTGTGTATGGGTGGTTCACTTGGTATTTGGGTCAGCAAATAGCCACATCAGTGGTGTCTTGAAAAATGAAAGATTACCCATACTGGATTCGGAAGCTGGAAAATAGAAATTGAGTCTAACACCTCTTAGCGGCAATGGACTCCATGATGCTATCAGTCAGAACAAATTGACAAATTGGGACTAGACCTTCATGGTTCCTTTGGAAAGAATCTGCCGCTGTCATTGTAAAAACTTTGTTGAAAAACGCTCCAATCAAACAGAAAGAAAGCTAAAGCTGATTCTCATGTAATGTCCACCTTTTCCTGTTTGATTTTGTTGAATCAATTATTTTGAGATACTCCCGTTTTGGATCCGAGTTCAAGTCCTCTACGCCTCTACGGTACCACGTCCAAATCCGATATAAGTCGACATGATTCGAATCCGCTACCATCCAACTTCCAAAACTGAACTGTTTTTATCGATACATGTTCGTCGCTACAGTGAAAGAAATATGTGCTATAGAAGACATGTTACCACCTATATAGAAAATAAGTCGTATGTATTTGTTACGTTTCTGTACTTTCTTGATCATTCATGTTTTCACATTCGTCGCCCGTTACAAACGCACGGGCATTTTGCTAGTATGGTTTATACCTAACACGTAGAACACTACAACCCAGTTTCAGAAAATAACACCATCTAGATAAGTGTTCGATATGTAAAGTGAATAAGATGGGTCATTACTAATTATCAATCTTTCCAGTGAATCAGATGATACGTGCAAGCGTAAAGCAACTTTGATGACCAGTCCAAAAAAAACTACATTCGTATGTAGTGCCACCAAACACAATATACCAAATGATGTGTTAGATAAGCATCCCAACACTTTTATGGAAAGAAAATGCAAAGATAAAAAAGAAACCATGCCATGCCATAGAAGCTATAAATAGAGGCCCACACGATGAAAATCCTCCTCCATCATCCATCCTTCACACATCTAGATCAAAAACATCAAAGCCGGGCAAGCAATAGTAAACACAAATTCACCATGAAGACCTTCCTCATCCTTGCCCTCCTTGCGGTGGCGGCAACCATGGCCATCGCCGCTATTGATGGATAGCAGGGACGGAGCTGCCTTGAGGGGATTGGGCTGACACCAATAAAAAGTGGAAATGAACCGGTACCTCTAACTAATAATTCATTGAACCCGCCTGGATCGATCGCGAGCATCGAAGCCAGCTCCTTCATCAACAAATAGTGCAACTGCCTGATGTCCTAATATTGGGCGTATGTACATGCGTATATTGTCTCTTCGTTCAAGACTATTGTGCAAGCCGGCGTTCTAGAGAAGAAATATCCTGTTCATCCTGTACCTGATCCCATCCCGACCCCGTACCTGATCCTTTGCCAAACGTGAAGACAGAACTGGAGAAAGCCAAGGAAGATGTCAGAGAGCTGACGGTAATAGGAAACAAGATCCCATCCCGACCTCAAGACCTGCAAACAAGATTGTGATGACTGCAATAGGAAACTCAATGGCTGTCAGGCAAATAAGAAACTCAACAACCCAACACATGGCCCAGGTGACGACGACCACTATAACTGCGAGGTCTACCATGGGCCATCGCTAAGAAACTAATGTCATCTGATCGGCAATCGTAATTGATTTTATCTCCAGTGTTTAATCTCGGCTGTGTAGTGATAAGCTATGCAGCGAATAAAGTATGCATTTTTTCTCTTTTGCGCTCACATCCATGCACGAACCATTACCCAGCTTATGACCACACACGCCCCATAACCTATTCCTACTGTCTATAAGCACTTTCAAGAAACAGAGCCGGCAAACCTTAAGAATGACTGACGAAATCACCACAGACACCTCGTGATGGCATGGCAGCGACAATGCAGCTGAATCCGGCGGCGTGCATTTCTCCATCTCCACCTCCTCAGCGTGCCTCTCTCCAACCTCCCCTCTCCCTCATTGGTACTATGACCATGAGTCTCACATAGGAGGAAGTCTTCTTGCAGCAGCTGGCAAGGAGACATACCAAGAGCACCACTACTGGCCTACCCCATTTCCTCATCTCCATGGGTAGGCAGGCTCCTGAGTCTTCTCCGGTTCTCCCAGATCACCCTTCCACTTAGTCCATCTGAAGCAAGGTTTCGGTTACCGGCCGGAATTCCGTGGAATTCCGCGGTAAGGTAACCGGATTTCTCGGACCCCCCCGGAATTTACACATCTCGGATGAAAAATCTCGGATTAGTCAAATTTAAAACAAATTTGTGCTCGAAAAATTTAAATTTTGAAAAAATTCGATGTTTTAAGTTTAAATCCTGAATTCTTGCCGAAATATTGGGCCGGTTACCGGCCGGTATTTTCCGGTAACCCCAGTTACCGGAAATACCGGCCCCCTCCGGAATTTTTTTTTGAACCGGTATCCGAAACCTTGATCTGAAGACCAGTGGAGCTGTGGAGGAGGGTGATGCCTGTTATGAGGTGAGCAACTAACTCATATTCCAGGGGGCCAAAGGCCTTATATACACCCGTCTACAGTAATCATCTACAGTAACTACATTACATGTCTAACACCCCCCCTCAAACTCATGGTGGATCAACAACACTGAGTTTGGAGAGAAAGAACCCATGCTGCGCTCGAGTCTGTGCCTTCGTGAAGAAATCCGCTAGCTGTAACTCGGAGGGCACATAGTGAAGAGCAAGAATCTGATCCTGCACAGCAGCACGCACAAAGGAGGCATCCACGCCATGTGCTTGGTGAGCTCATGCTTCACCGGGTCACGCGCAATGCTGATGGCACCTGTACTGTCTGACAATAGAGAAGTCGGTGCAGCAGCAGAAACACCAAAGTCTGCTAGCAACCATCGCAACCAGGTCACCTCAGCCGTCAACATAGCCATCGCTCGCAACTCAGCCTCTGCACTGGAGCGGGAAACTGCCTTCTGTTTCTTCGTCTTCCAGGCAATGAGAGATCCTCCAAGAAAAACACAATAGGCAGACAGCGAGCGGCGATCAGAAGGATCACTGGCCCACGTAGCATCAGAGTAGGCCTGGAGCTGGAGAGAGCTGGAGCGAGGAAAGAAAAGGCGGCGGAGATCGTGCCACGAAGATATCGTAGAACACGGAGAAGGTGACTATAGTGGACAGAACTGGGAGCAGATACGAACTGACTCAGAATGTGGACAGGATATGATATGTCTGGACGAGTGACAGCCAGATAGACAAGACTCCCAACAAGATGGCGATAGCGTGTCGGGTCTGTGAGGGGATCACCATCGGTAGCACGAAGCTGAACATTGAGCTCCATAGGAGTCTCAGCAGTGCACTCATCACCAAGAGCGGCGCGAGCAAGAAGATCCTGAATATATTTTTCTTGGGAGATGTAGAAGCCATCAGAAGTCGAAGAAACCTCAATCCCAAGAAAATAGCGAAGAGGACCAAGATCTGACATCAGGAACTGCTCACGGAGGCGGGCCTTAACAAAGGCAATGTACTCAGAGTCATCGCCAGTAATGATCATGTCATCAACATATAAGAGGAGGAGCGTCCGACCACGAGGTGAGGTGTGGACAAACAGCGCAGGGTCATGGTCGCTAGGCACAAAACCAGCGGCAGTCACCACAGAAGCGAAACGCTCAAACCAGGCGCGAGGGGCTTGTTTAAGGCCATAGAGAGAGCGCCGAAGACGGCAAACCATACCATCAGGAACAGAGTACCCCGGTGGTGGCTGCATATAAACCTCTCCGCAACTCACCATTGAGAAAGGCATTCTGGACGTCAAGCTGAGACACAGACCAATGACGAACAGAAGCCACAGCGAGAAGAGTGCGAACAGTGGTCATGTGGGCAACAGGAGCGAATGTCTCATCATAATCACGTCCCTGCTCCTGCTGAAAGCCACGAGCCACAAGACGAGCTTTGTAACGCTCAAGAGAACCATCGGAGCGAGTCTTGATCTTATAGACCCACTTGCAAGTGATGGGCGAACACCGGGAGGAGGAGAAACAAGATCCCATGTGCCGTGCGCTCAAGTGCAGCAATCTCCTCAGCCATCGCAAGCTGCCATTCAGACTGAGCCATGGCATCCCGATAGGAAGTGGGCTCAACAGCAGCAGAAAGACTGTACTGGGAAGGAGAATAGCGATCAGGAGACCGTAATGAGGTCCGAGAACGAAGGTTATGAGCCGGTGTACACGGGGAAGGAGGCGCACCGGAAGTGGAGGGCACGTCAGAAGGATCATCCACAGCACGAGGGCGACGAGTGTAGTGGAGAGGAAAAGGAGAGAGGGGACGATGTAGCGGGGAGGAAGGTGGAGAGGTGGATGACGAGGAAGGAGAGGAGGAAGGTGGGGAGGGTGGCGTGGTGGTGTATCAGGAAGAGTGGGACCCATCGGAGGAGGAGGTGGAGGAGGAGGAACATGAGGCACAGAGGGAGAGGTGTCGGGAAGGATAAGGAAGGAGATATCCTCAACCGAAAAGGTCGAGGCAGTAGGACGCGGATAGTACGAACGAGACTCATCAAACGTCACATCACGGGAAATACGTAGCCGACGACTAACAGGATCCCAACATCGATAGCCCTTGTGCTCATCACTGTAGCCAAGAAAAACACATCCACCGACTGAGCGGTCAATTTGGTGCGTTCGCGGGGAGCAAGGAGAACATAGCATACACACCCAAACATGCGAAGAGCGGAGTAGTCAGGAGAACGACCAGAGAGACGCTCCATAGGAATACCACCCTGCAAAGCAGCCGAAGGCTGGATATTGATGAGATAGGTGGATGCGGAGACAGCCTCAGCCCAAAAGTGGGGTGGAAGAGAGGCGGCGATCATCATCGCACGAGCCGTCTCAAGAAGGTGGCGATGCTTGCGCTCAGCAACGCCATTCTGAGCGTGAGCACCAGGACAAGAGAACTGGGCGAGAGTACCCTGTTCGGCAAGAAAACCACGCAACATCTGGGAGATATACTCACCAGCCGAGTCAGCACGAAAGACACGAATGGGCGTGGAAAACTGGTGTGTACCATGGCAGCAAATCGCTTGTATATAGGGAGAACCTCGCTGCGAGATTTCATAAAATAGAGCCAAGTGTAGCGAGAGAAGTCATCAATAAAAAGAACATAGTAGCGATGACCACCTTTCGAATCGAAGGGAGCAGGACCCCATACATCAGAATGAACTAAGTCGAAAGGACGCTGAGAGACTGACTCACTCGTAGGATAAGGTAATTGAGTCTGTTTGCCAAGTCTACAACCATTACAATGTAAAGATACATCGCCAGAGACAGACCCTAAGACACCTTGATGCACTAGCGAGGACAAGCGAGAGCCACATATATGACCAAGTCGATGATGCCACTGTTGGAAGGACGCAGCAAGAGCATGGAGCTGGCGGGTGTGGTGGCAGCGGAAGGAACACAAAGCCAGTCAACCTCCCAAAGGCCCTGAGCCTCACGGCGCCGAGGGCCAGCTCCAACTAGAACCTGGGTGCGACGATCCTGAACAGAGCAAGAGTCGGTATCAAGAATGACACGACAGCCAGAATCAGTAAGTTGAGCAGCGGAAAAGAGATTCATGGTAAGACGGGGAACATGAGAAACACTAGGAACAGAAAAAGAAGGAGTAGAAAGAATGCCACGACTAGCAACAGGAAGAGGTGTGCCATCGGCAGTAAGAACATTGACAGGAGAATCAAGAGGACGAAGAGAAGACAGAGCGGAAGCATCAGAAGACATGTGAAAAGAAGCTCCAGAATCCAGAACCCACGGAGATGTACCTGACTGTGTAGGCGGTGGTGGCGAAGTAGCAGTAGTGGAAGCAGTCAGCGAGGCAACGGTGCCCGTCGAAGAAGAGCCAGAGGAAGCCAGCATCGCTTGAGCCGCACAATGTCCTGATCAGTGAGTGACGAGCTCGGTGAAGACGTACGACCCACTGTAGAGGAGCGAGCTAAGTCACGCTCCTTCTTGAAACAGGTGGACTCTAGGTGGCCCGGCTTCTTGCAGTAGTCGCAGAACATGTGAGAGCGAGGCCGACCCCCCCCCCCTGCGAGGGCCGCCACCCACCCCCCGTGAAGGAGTGGGTAGCAGTGGTGGAGCAGACGACATCGGAGCACGGGCAGCAAGCACAGTGGGAACCACAAGTAGACCAGCAGACGGAGGCGAGTCTCCTCAGCACGAAGCTCGGCAAGTACCTCTGAGATGGGAACACGTCGACCACGGGCAAGCAAGTGAGCACGCCGAGCCTCAAACTCAGGACGGAGGCGAGACAAGAACTCATGGACACGCTGAAACTCCAAGTCTGACCTGACTGTCTGACAGCAGCGACAAGTACCACAAACAACGGTCCTCAGAGAGTCAAGCTGACGCCAGATGGCAGAGCACTGTGAGTAGAACCATCAACAGTAGAGTCTCCTTGCTGAAGATCATGCTCCTGACGGACCACAGATAGGTAAAGAGCATCACCAGATGGCTGATAGCGCTGACAAAGATAAGTCCACATAGCAGGGGCAGTGCCTAATCCCATGAACTCAGAAGCAAACTGAGGCAGAACACTAGCAGTGAGAACAGCAGCAGCACGGGCATCATCATTGCACCACTGAGTGTAAACAGACAGATCATCCCGGTAAATAGAAAGGGACTCAGAATAATCTGATACCTGCTGGTCATAGGCTTCAACTGCATGATCATCAGCATCCTTGGCAGCATCCCGATCAGCCTGAGAAGCATCAGCAGCAAGAACAGGTGGCACCGGTGGAGTAGGAGCCACAGGAGCAACGGGGCATGGCGGACAAGAGACCTCGCCAGAGAGAACGCCCCACAACATGAGGCCGCGCATGTGGATACGCATAAAGCCCACAAACTCGGCGTAGTTGGTGCCATCAAATATCAGAGCACCGAGGAACAGCAACATAACCCGACGGAGACATCGCGGGCTCTCTGATTTTTTTTTTCAAAGTCAACTACTGGAGAGAGAATATAGATCGAGCCGGCCCGAGCTCACCTGCTCGAAGCGGCGCTCGGCAGGAGCGGCCCCGAGCTCACCTGCTCGGAGGAGAGGCCGGGGAGCTCGGCGGGCGGCTCACCTGCTCGGAGAGGCCGGGGAGCTCGGCGGGCGGCCGGCCGGAGGGCGGCGGCCGCGACGGAGCAGGGGCGGCGGCGGCCGTACCAGGCAAGGGCAGCAGCGGCTGCAGGCCGCGACGACGAGGAGCGGCACGGGAGCGGCCGGCGACGGAGATGGAGAGCCCGGCAACGAGAGCGGCCGGCGACGGAGAGCCCGGCAACGAGAGCGGCCGGCGACGGGGAGCGGCACTGGAGCGGCCGGCGACGGAGATGGCCGGTGCGGCTGCAGCAGACCACGGGGCAAAGATGCCCGGGTCGAGGACGGCAGGCCACGGGGGCGGCCGGTGCAGCGGCAGGCAGAGGGGGCGGCCAGCGACGGGGAGCGGCGGTGCAGCAGGCCGGAGACGACGGCGGCGGCAGCACGGAGTTGCTCTATGTGCGGGAGCGGGAGAGAGGAGAGCAGAGCCTGCGCTCTGATACCATGTTATGAGGTGAGCAACTAACTCATATTCCAGGGGGCCAAAGGCCTTATATACACCCGTCTACAGTAATCATCTACAGTAACTACATTACATGTCTAACAATGCCTTCCTCAGGTTATCAATGTTAAATACCGTTTTGAGCATGCTTGTCCTGGATCTGAACAATGCTGACAGCTCCAAGTGTTCCATCCCCTTGATTTGCATGTTGAATCACTGTGCGATGCATGATGCTGCATCAAAGCAGGACTTTCAGCAGAGGTTGCATATTTAGATACATACCCAGATAAATCATAGCAGAATGTTCCAGATTTACATCCTTCTTGTGTCCAGAATCTCCATGAGTGCTTCATTTCGGCAATCCCTTCCCTTGTGCTACCTGGACGACTACACAAACCATTCTTAGTGCAGAAATACACCAAACAAAAGGGTACTAGGCTACTAGCTAGCATAGAGGAAAACTACTTTTAAATATACACTGTTTTAGGTCGTAAGTAGAATGGTACGACTAGTGAGAGTTTAAGTGTTTTACACCTACCCTTCACCTCTTGGAGTTACAAGGTGATCAAGATGGACTAATAATATCAGCAACGTGGAACTTGCCGTGAAATCAGTTAACAGAGAACAATTCCAAATTAGAGGGAGCAAAGGATTATATTGAACAATTTAGTCTTACCCGCAGGAAAGATATGTTTCTCACGATAGGTTTACCATATAAATAGCAACTATGATCAAACCAAAAGTCCATAACTTTTACAGAGCCATACTAACCAAATGTGAATTTGTTACAAGTGTCTAACTGAAAATCTAGGTAACAGCACACAAGAAGAAGCTGGGCCATTGTATCATCATGTCAAACGCATGTAAGTCTCCTCCTGCCGAACTGGGGCATCTGAAACAACTAGTACCATGCTTTTGTTGCCCAGAACATTAATTGCAAGACTTAGGATCATAATGGTTACTCGAAAAAAAAATCATGATTGTATGGCATTGTAGGTGCGTTGTATTTTCTTACTGCACAATGAAGAGTTGTACAATTCAATGATAAAATACATTATGAGACAAGAAAATTCACCTTATAGGTTTGTAGTCTATAAACTTGGACATTAGAATACAATTGCATCATATGCCTCACGGGTATTCTAATCATCTGGTTAACATTGTTACTCTTGCAAATGGGGATTCTCAGTCACACATGCCTTACAAACCAGGTAGGTTAATTTGCTTACATTAGTTCCTATGCCATGCAAATACACGTTTGATGTACTTATCAATTGCAGTGACAAGACCGAATTTCAATACTTGACAAGAAAATATAAGCACATGAGTTGAAATCATACTCTAATTCAATTAGGATAGTTTCATCCTGCAGCCAGATAAGAAAATATATTGGTTTCTCAAGGGATTGGCCCACAAACGAACGAACAAACATACCACAGTTAGCAAGCGGAAGGAGTAACCAACTTCATAAATTATGTACCAATTCCTAGGTTCTCCATCATCTGTATTGCAACTCAACGTCAATGCAATTTTTTCTTTATCATCTGCCCCGAACAATTTCCAAATGCTTTTTGTATATTGCTGACTATGCAGTACCCAACAATCCGTGAATTAGATGTAATAAGATCAGCCCTCTCAATTATGTTTATAACCAAGTCAAAGATATCATGTGAATAAATAACCTTTCCATCTTTCCATAGATTGCTTATCGTTGAACTGAAGAACACAATATGAGGACAAGAAATCCCTCCGTTGATCATTTTGAAAAAATTGATAAACAGCTGTGCTCGGTTGTACTCCCGTAGCCAACATCCGACTGATTTTCTCCATAGAACCAGACCATTTTGCAATTACAGTGGAACAATTGAATAGATCAGGACTCACTCCGTGCTCCCGCATTCCACATTTAGAATATGCATCAACTAATATGTTGAGAAGATGGCAACTGGCTGATTAAAGAGATTAATCATATCAACAAAGCCTCCTCTAGTGGCATTCCCACGAAGCAGAATATAGCACGTGAAGATATCAGGTTTGTGGCGCTTGTCAGTCATGGAATCAAATATTCCTGCAGCTTCATTGCGTCTTCCATGCTTGCAAAGGGAAGTAACTAACTAGTTGAAGCACCAATATTTGGTATAAGATCACGGCTTATCATTTGTCCAAACATTTTGTGCGCCTCTTTCGACCGGCCCAAACAGGAATATCCATGGAACATGGCATCATATGTCACTTTATCCGGTTGAACATCATTGTCAACCATCTGCCGAAGGACTAACTCTGCATTGTCCATCGCTCTGGCCTTGCACAGGGCATAAATAATCGAGGTATATGTCACCACATCAGTTACAACCCCTTGCCGCATCATTTCATGGAATAGATTGCATGCCTTGCTTACTTCGCCTTCCATACAGAAGACGTGAATGACTGTGTTATATGCAACCACGTTGAGGGAGCAAGCACCTGCTTCTTTCACCACCATCTGCAGAAGGTCAAGCGCATGTTGGCTCCTGCCATCGTCACATAAGCACTTCAGAACAATGGAGTATGAGAAGGCATTAGGTGCACAGCCAAGCTTGGACATCCTATGGAGCAGCATGTTCACGGCCTCATCTGTCCGATTTGCGTAGCAGAGGCACTTGAGGAAGGTGTTGGCAGTGATCTGGTTTGTCTTCAGACCTGTCCTGAGAAGGCAGCCGAAGATGGCAAGGCCTAGGTCAACCAGACGATAAGAATACTCTTGAGGCATATGATGGAATTGTATTCCTGTATAATGTCAAAGTTTTTTAGACTAGAAGCCTATAAGGGTGAACATTCTTGTCTCCGAATGAATTTTATTATCGAATTGTACAATTCTTCATTGTGCAATAAGAAAGTACAATGCACCCGCAATGCTATACAATCTTGAAATTTTTCTAGAGTAACCATTGCAATCGTAATAATTACCTTGCTGTCTTGGAATTAATGTTCTGGGCAACAAAGCATGGTACTAGTTGTTTCAGATGCTCCAATTCGGCAGGCGGAGACTTAAATGCGTTTGACATGATTATACAATGGCCCAGCTTCTGTTCTTGTGTGCTGTCACCTAGATTTTCAGTTAGACACTTGTAACAAATTCACATTTTTGTTTAGTATGGATCAACTGTAAAGATCATAGTTTCTATTTATGTGGTATACTGATCACGAGAAGCAATATCTTTTCCTGTGGATAAGACTTAAGACTAAAATTGCTCAATATAATCCTTTGCTCCCTCTAATTTGGAATTGTTCTCTGTTAACTATTTCACGGGAAGTTCTGTGTTATTGTTATTATTAGTCCATCTTGACCGTACTTGTAACTCCAAAAGGAGAAGGTAAGTGTAAAACACTAAAACTCTCATTTGTCGTACCATTCTACTTTACGACCTCAAATAGTGTACATTTAAAAGTAGTTTTCCTCTATGCTAGCTAGTACCCTTTTGTTTGGTGTATTTGTGCATTAAGAATGGTTTGTGTAGTCGTCCAGGTAGCACAAGGAAAGAGATTGATGAGATGAAGCACGCACAGAGATTCTGGAAACAAGAAGGATGTAAATCTGGAACATTCTGCTATGATTGTCTGGGTATGTATCTAAATGTGCAACCTCTGCTGAAAGTCCTGCTTTGATGCGTCATCATGCGTCACACGGTGATTCAACCTCTTCCTCTTGGTATGCTTCGAATGGACTAATTGGAAGGGTGATCTGAGAGAAGAATCAGGAGCCTGCCAGCCCATGCAGACGAACTGGAGTGGGTAATTTTTAAAGCAGCGCCCCACTTCCTCCTGGTATGTCTCCCTGCCAGCTGCTGGAAGAAGACTTCCTCCTCTGTGAGACTCATGGTCGAAGTACCAATGAGCTCCAAGTTTAAAATTTCTCTTTCCGTCAAACTACATTCGGTGCATGTGAGTGGTGATTCGGCAAAATGTTCATACATGTCTGTCCCAATGTTGTTGGTACAGACCGGACACGCTCACCTGTAGAGAAGACACACCAGATGCAATATGCGCTCTCTGAAGATCAACCTTTGCACTGTCCAATACTGTCCAATACTTTTTTCTGTATGCTTCTTAGAAAGAACTAAAGAACCCAAATCACATGGGACATTTCTACAGGCAAATGGGAATGCAGTTAGAGCTCGAGGAGGAAACATGGGTATGATATCTTCGTACGGCATGTTTGTGAAATGTTGAAGCATTTGCTCCTACTGCAGATGATCAGATAGAAACGGAACCTGAGCTTCAGAGAAGGTGCAGAATTCTCCTGAAATTCGGACAGAATATGTGACGTTTTCATATTTGCAGTCAACCCTTTCGAATTTGAAAATAGATATGTATATTTTTTCATTCTAAAAAAATGGCGGAGTTCGAACTAGACAGATGCAGTATACGTGGAAACCAGGTTTGACCAGGTACCACGACCGGCGTCTGCATCTAGCTCCCGTACCAAAATTTACCAAGATAGAAACGGAACCTGGGGTCAGTGTTTCAGAAGGTACAAAATTCTCCTGAAATTTGTACAGAAGATGTGATCATGTTGTAGTTTCCCCGTCGTTTGGAAAATGGATTTTGGGCATTTTCATATTGGTGTTCATTCAACATTTTCGAATTTGAGATATAGATATGAAACTAAACCTGCATGCAGAAACTAACCACATGGAATTAAAGAAAATGGGAACTAAAGGGAGCTCATCTCCACGGTCACCCTTTTTTCTTATTGAAGGATCAATCTCAGAATAGTCACCTTAATGTCGAGGTATCACATTGTTATTCTCAGAAATCACAGAGTTCACCCTCTGAACTAGCCGGAAGAGCGGAAAATGGAAACTGGCAGTCGAGGGGTTGGAAGCAGCTATCTAGCATGGGGTTCCTTTGGCACCGTCAAGAGAGAAATCATCAGCACCGCTCAGGTTTCGCCCCACTTTTTAGCACCGCGTATGAAATTTTGAACCCGGTTTCGCCCCATTTTGCCATTCTGCATATTTCGTTAGAGTAGACCCACATGTTTGGTCTATGTGGTGCGACAAGATATGAATACGTCGGAGGATATCATCGATGATCATGTCAAATTTGAAGACGGTTTTACCCCTATTTTACTCTATTTTCTATTTAAGGAACACTCCTTTTTTATAACTTCTAAAACATCATCTCTGAAATGTTTCTATGCAACAAATGTTTTTAATGAAGCAAAATTATATACCTTTTTTCCAATAATGTATTTTTCGCACTAACTAAAATCAATTCATAGAAGATTACCATCGTGTGTGACGGTTTCGAGTAAGGAATACTGTGAGCTAGTTTCTCAAGAGAGGAAAAAATAATAAAAGAATCGTAAGCTGCTGAATGCAGCAAACCGTTCCAGTACAACAGACCGAGCTGCAGATCAGACCACCAGGGGGAACACGAATGCCATGCCTGATGTCCCGCCTCTGCTCCACCACGCCGATGCCCCGCCTTCGCCTCCGGCGCCGTCTTTCCTCCGCCGCCACCTCGCCTGCCTCACGCCGCTGGTCTCCTGATGAAGCTTTTGCCGTGGCCACGGAGCGCGTCCGCTCCGGGACTCTCACCCCGGCGGACGCACACCACCTGCTCGACGAATTGCTACGGCAGGCCAACCCCGTCCCCGAGCGCTCCCTCAACAACTTCCTGGTCGCCCTCGCCCGTGCTCCGTTCTCCGCCGCTCTCAGAGATGGACCTGCCCTCGCAATAGCCCTCTTCAACCGCGTCTGCCGAGAAGAAGCTGGCCTGCAGGTGGCGGCGCCCTCAATCTGCACCTACAGCATCCTCATGGACAGCTGCTGCCGCGCGTCTCGCCCTGACCTAGGGCTTGCCTACTTCGCCCGCATCCTCAGGATGGGCCTCAAGACAAACGAGTTCGTCGCCACCACCGTCCTCAGGTGCCTGTGCGACGCAAAACGAACAAATGAGGCTGTCAACGTCCTGCTTCATAAGATGTCCAAGCTCGGCTGTGTACCTGATGCCTTTTCATACTCAATAGTACTTAAGAGCTTATGTGATAGTAGCAGGAGCCAGCAAGCGCTCGATCTGCTCCAGATGGTGAGAAAAGAAGGAACTGGTTGCTCCCTTAATGTGGTAGCGTATAACACAGTCATCCGTGGCTTATTTAAAGAAGGGGATGTAAGCAAGGCATGCGATCTGTTCCATGAAATGATGCGGCAAGGCTTTGTGCCTGATGTTGTGACATACAGCTTGATTATTGATGCACTGTGCAAGGCCAGAGCAATGGACAAGGCAGAGTTGTTCCTCCGGCAGATGGTTGATAACGGTGTTCGACCCAATAAAGTGACATATAATAGCATGATACATGGATATTCCACTTTGGGCCAGTGGAAAGAGGCAACAAAAATGTTCAGACAAATGACAAGGCAGGGTACTATACCAGATCATGTTACTTGGAACACGTTCATGGCCTCCCTTTGCAAGCATGGCAGAAGCAAAGAAGCTGTAGATATTTTTGAGTCCATGATAGACAAGGGCCACAAACCTGATATCTTCTCGTACTCTATTCTGCTTCATGGGTATGCTACTGAAGGATGCTTTGCTGATATGATCAATCTCTTTAATTCAATGGCAGGCAATGGTATTGTAGCCGACTGCCGTGTTTTCAACATCTTAATTAATGCATATGCTAAACATGGAATGATGGATGAAGCTATGATCATATTTACCAAAATGCGGGAACAAGGAGTGAGTCCGAATGTATGCACCTATTCAACTGTAATAGCTGCACTTTGCAGAATTGGTAGGCTGGGTGATGCTATGAGCAAACTAAATGAGATGATTGCTATGGGAGTACAACCAGACACAACTGTTTATCACACCCTAATTCAGGTTTTTTGTACACATGGTGATTTGGGGAAAGCGAAGGAGTTGGTTGCTGAAATGATGAACAAAGGTATTCCTCGTCCTAACATTGGTTTCTTCAGTTCAATAATGAACAATTTGTGCAAAGAAGGAAGGGTTGTGGATGCACACAATATTTTTGACTTGGTTATAGACATAGGTGAGAGGCCTGACGTTATTACGTTTACTTCACTAATTGACGGATATTGCTTAGTCGGCAATATGGAGAAAGCATTTGGATGACTTGATGCCATGGTATCATTTGGCATTGAGCCTAATGTTTATACATATAATACACTTATTAATGGCTATTCTAGAAATGGAAGGATCGATGATGGCGTGACTCTCTTCAGGAAAATGATGTGTAACGGAGTTAAACCTACAACTGTTACATATAACATCATATTGAATGGGTTATTTCGTTCTGAGAAGAGAACTGTTGCTGCAAAGAAAATGTTCCATGAGATGATCACAAGTGGAACAAAAGTGAGTATTTCCACATACGCCATAATTCTTGGAGGACTTTGTAGAAATAATTGCACCGACGAAGCAATCGTCCTATTCCAGAAATTAGGTGCAATGAATGTGAAGTTCAATATTACAATATTCAATACCATGATTAATGCAATGTATAATGTTCAGAGAAGAGGAGAAGCTCAAGATTTGTTTGCTGCAATACCAGCCAATGGATTGGTACCTAATGCTTCTACCTATGGAGTAATGATAACAAATCTTCTAAAAGAAGGATCACAAGAAGAAGCTGACCATGTGTTTTCATTAATGGAGAAGAATGGTTGTGCTCCGAGCTCTCGTCTGGTAAATGATATCATCAGGACGTTACTGAAAAAAGGTGAGATTGTCAAGGCCGGAAATTATTTGGCTAAAGTTGACGGAAAGAGCATCTTACTTGAAGCTTCAACTACTTCGTTGATGATGTCTCTATTTTCACAGAAAGGGGAGTATCGGGAAGACATAAAATTGCTCCCTGCAAAGTTCCATTTTTTTTCAATGGATTCGGTTGAGTAGTTGATGACACATTGCATATCAGCTTAACACTTCAAATTCCATAAGACCCTGCTGCCGGTATAAGAAATCCCATTCGCCTGCTTGTAGAAAGTAGGTCCATGATTTTTTCATCAAGTTGGTTTTGATTTGCATCGAAATCACAAGAATGTGGAATATCTTGGAATCTTGTGATCTTCGATGGCGAGGAATGGGAGACCAAGTCATGAATTGAGTTCATTTGTTGCCCTTCTTGATCCCAATTAAGCTCAACCCCTGACCAGGTTGGTGGTGGAAAAGTATACGTCAAAACAAGGAAGGGTGGAATGATAAAACTTTCACCAAAATGTATGTTAGTATGCCAGTGGCTTGGCCCCAGTTTGGAAGCTAACCCTTGTACCTTATTATGATCTTATTGGATTATCAAATTAATTTCTCCAGTGGATATAATTTCATGCTCACACTATTTGCAACGCCACTAGACCTGGAGCAGTTTTTAATAATTTAGCTACTGTACTTAAGTTGACTAGTTTCTGGTTCGTTTGAATTTGGTGTAATATCACTTCCTTGATGTTTTATTTCGATAATTTTTTTATTGTTTTCATCTGAGATTAGAGATATTTTTTATAAAATTATCTGAGCTTATCATGTTACAGTTTTAAAGATCTCAGAGTAAACCTGGTGTTCTACTTTTCATATGAGTTTTTTTCATCTGAGATCTGAGATGTTTTTACGAAAATATCTGAGATTACCATGTTTTCGTTTTAAGGATCTGAGAGTAAACCTGGTGTGTTTCTTTTTCTTTTCGTTTTTGTTATTGTCCCTCGCTCCATCTCTTATGTGCTTGCTGTGCTCATTTAACAGGCCTGTGAAGAGAACCATTTTGGTACTTGTAGCTATGCTCGTTTGGTAAACTTTTTACACCTCCTTGGATTAAAGGAACTGGTAATTCTGTGTAGTGAATGACCTTTCCACTTTTTATGTTATGCAATATTGCAATGCATGCATACTTGGAATTAGCCCGTATGGAGCAATTGTTTTATGCTTAGATTATCAAATTTGATCAAAGAAAGTGATTGATACTTCCCTTTTTGCTTAGTCTGCGTTTTCTTTCTCGTATTGTGTATATTTTTGTGCAGGACAAGACAAGTGGTAAGCATGAATTCTTCTGACGAATAGACTTGAAGATTAGCTTGAAGGCTTTTAAGATTGAGTATTCAGATATCCAAGACTGTTAGTGTACATGATCTGGACGCCAGGCTAAGCAGGAATGCCACATCACTCTGCACTTCCAGAGTCCTGATTAGCTCTAGTTAACTGCTTAAAGGCAATGTTCGTCACATCACTATCAGCTTTATGAAGTCAGATTCTTCGCAACCTCTTCTCGAGGTCCTACCTTGATGTATATAGCATGTTGTACACCAGGTGTCACTCATATTGGACAGATAACAGTGAGAAATTTTATAACATGGCCCGCCCTTGTGCATCATACATCGTACCCTAATTCAACCGGCAAGCAAGAAGAGGGAACAAGGGTATCTTCTGACCTCATGTATTTAAACAGAACCTGCACTTGAGGGTTACAGAATGGGCTTATCTCTGACAAACCAAAATGTAACAGAAGGTGCAATGTTCTGCTGAACTTCTGTTCAGAAGATATGAATCGGTGTCTCTAAAACAGTGACTAAGTTCGAGTTAGACGCCTTGTTTCAACTGCATTGCAAAAGGACCGCGAACTTTGTGGGTTCTTCCTACGAGGTTTTTCCGGCCTCACCGTGCCGCAGTTTGGCAGTTGTGCACGTTAAAAACAGCAGCAAGGCGATATTGTTAGCTTCCTTCTAGCTTGGAAAACAGAGTTTTGTGCATTTCATATTTTACGTTCAACCTTCTCGAATTCGACAACACGTATGACAGAAACTAACCCATGTACCGGCATGCATCTTAAATCCTACTTTCGGAATAGGGGTATATTCACGCAGCATGTTTTTAAATGTTAAAGCAATGCTCGTACTGCAGATAGTCAGATAGAAGCGGAACCTGGGCTTCAGTGTTGCAGAAGGTGCAAAATTCTCCTGACAGATGCAGAGTTCAGCTTCTGAACTAGACAGATGCAGTATAAGGTGCATGTTGATATTACATGGAACCCGTGCGAGTTTTCATAGTTAATATATTATGTTGAAATTTATCACATACAATTAAGAGCATCTCCGCCGGGCTGTTAAAAAATGTGTCCGCTTCACCCCGGTGCCGAACACACGTCCAACCCATAGAAAGCTGCCCCTAGTGGTGGTGTCCCCAATTTTTTGGCCAACACTAAGCGTCCCGGAGATTGGAAGCCCCGCTCCCCTGCCTTCAAAGCCGTCCGATGTAGATTGCATCATCGTCAGATTAAAAAGCAACGAAATGGTTTCCCCTGCATATTCGCTCCCCGCACATGGCTCTCGGCACCGGGTTTAAATTCTGAAAAAATGATTTTCATACAATTGATATCTTTTGTTTCCATGCGACATCCGAACATAAATATTGGAATTGGAGTTAAATTCAAAATCTACTTAAATTGAATATGGGGTCAAGTTGAATTAACTGAATTCAGTTCTTGGGAGACAAATGAGGTGTTAGGTTTTTGGTTCTAGTAAAAATAATAAAGATAAATACGAAGAAGATGAACCAAAAATGGTTTTAGACCTATAAATACAACAGCAAAACACAATTCCTCCAAATCTTGCAGGCGCCTTGTCTTCTCTCCGGTGTGATTGATTAGTGTATGTTACACTCATCCTTTCTCAAGTTTAACTTTGATTTTGGGTCAAAGTTAAAACTTTACAAAGTTTTATTAAGCATATATGAAAATATAAAAAATATCTACAATATCAAATGCATATAATATGAAGTTTTATTTCACGGCCTTCTAATAATAACGATTCGATATTATACGTGCATGTTGATATATTTTTATATATTGGTCAAACTTTGTAAATTTTACTTTGACCAAAAATTATTGGAAGCCAATAGAGTGTATCACCACTAATAATATAAAAAAAAAGAGGTGGCAGATCCAATAAATCATGGACGTTTAACCGACTAATCAAACGATTCAAAACGCAACCGTGATTTGCGCTAAACGAGGGCGGATCGGAGCGCAGCGCAAACGCTAATCAATTGTTTCCAATAAAAAAAGCCCCCGCCGCCTGCAACCTCTCCCCACGCGGACGCTCTCCTCCTCAAACTGGCAGCGCCGTCCGCCGCTTACCGTCCGCCGCCTGCCGCCTCCACTCCTCTAGGCGGGAGGACGACGCCACCGCCGCTGGTCGTTTCTTGCAAGAGGACGCAGCCGCCGTCGCACTGCCCCGTCCGCCGCTGTCGCACTGCCGGGATAGGACGCCGCCGCCACCGTTCGTTGGTTGCAAGAGGACGCACGGGAGGACGCCACCGCCGCCGGTCGAGGACGCAGCCGCCGTCACACTGCCCAGAGCAGGACGCCGCCTCCGCACTGCACTGCACGACACCCGCCGCCGTTGTCTCACTGCACGGGACAGGACGCCGCCTCCGCGCTGCCCCGCCTGTCGCCGCCATCGGCACTGCCGGGGCCGCGGCCATCCAAGGTATCTGAATTGCATTCACTTGTATCTGAATCTGAATTGAACTTAAGTGTTGTTCGAACTCATCTGAATGTAGGGGTTTTCAGATTGCGAACGTATATGTTTACAGAAATTTTTCTCATTTTCTGCTACAACTACCTCTGTTAATCAAGTGGAGTTTGGTCTCAACTTTGATTGTGAACGGAAAATGTGTCTCAACCTCTTCATTCTGTAGTGGAAAATCATCTAAATTCTCTGTACAAAAACCACAGGGGATTTGGTTTCACTTGGGTTATGAACTAATTTTAGGAGTAAATAGTAGCCACCGGGGGATTTGGTTTCGAGAATCTTGCTGTTCCATTTTCTGTTATATTGTTCCATCAATGAAAATTAGAGAGTACAAATGTGAAACATGCCTGCGTATCGATTAGAGTACGTTTCTGGTTCATGGAATATTTTTTTTTACCAGAACCTAATAACAGCCGAGCATTTGTTCCATTTGGGTTCAGCTTCAAACCTGTAACAGCTAGTGTAATGTTTTTCTGAAATAGGAACAAAATTTGCTAACGGAAAGGAGAGTTTGCAATTTAGCAATCTGTTTAGTTCACCAAGTATTCTGCAGTTAATATGCATATAGGGTATATATATTCATATACTTGTGCCAAGATTTCTTTGTATTGCTACTTGTCAAAATATCTGATTTATTTGTTATCCAATTAATTTCTGTAGCTCTTACAATATCTGATCGGCACCTAAAAAACATCTGACAGTGTTGCTCTTATTGAATCCTATTTTCCAGGATAAGATGGTCATGCCAGTGGAAAATGAAAGCAAAGCAGATGTGGGAAGAAGAGCTGCAAAGAGCTTGGCATGAAATGCATCACTGACGTAAGCCATGTCACTGTGAAGAAAAACAAGAATGTGAGTTGTTGCAATTGCTCACGTAGCTTGGTTTATTTCCCTTTGTTGGTCGGCTAACACGGCTCTTTTCAGTATTGCTGACCAGGCTTATGAAGAGGTATCCTCTCTTACTGTTGTAATTTTCCAATGCCCCCTTTTAATGTAATTTATTCTTCTTATTTAATTCAGGGACAACAACTGAAGTATTTGATTTAATTCCATCATTGTACGGAATTATTTAAAAAGATGTGATGCTGGATAATTTCGATAAAACCTTGTGGAATGCATGTAGACTTGCATTGGTAATTTGTGCAATTTACAAAGAACACATATGCGGCTATGAAAGTTCATAACGGTGTACTTTTTTGTTAAAAGAATATGTTTAATATTTTCCTGCTAATTAACAAGAAATAATTCTTTTAAATTACACGTCCGTTGCACGTGCACCTTTTTTATTAGTGTTGAAAGAAGTGCGAGGAATCTCGATGCAAACGAGCTAATTTTTTTTAAATAATACAAGAAAATTATTTAATTCTGGAAATAATACGCGATTTTTTTTTTACAAAAATATTATCCAGTCGGTCTTGGCGAAGCCGACAGGTGCCTGTCGTCCTTGGCGAAACCGACAGGTGCCTTGTCTTCCTTGGCGAAGCCGACTAGTGCTCTGTCGTCTTTGGGGAAGAAGACTAGTGGCGCACAGTGACAAAACACGTCACTGGTAATATTTACTAGTGGCGTGCACGAACATATACACGCCACTGATAACACATACACGCCACTGGTATGCCACCAAGGACTACAGGCACCTACTCGTCTTCGCCAACAACGACAGGCACCTGTCGGCTTCAGCAAAACCGATTGAAGAATATTTTTGAAAAAAATAAATTTTGCGTAATATTTCCTGAATTAAATAATTTTCGTGTATTATTTAAAAAAATTAGCTGCAAACGAAGCAATCAATTAATTTCAAAAAAAAAACGTAGCAATCAATTTGCGGGGACCTGACGAGCGACGTACGTGACCGGGCCTAGAAGGCAGCAACACGTGCGGCCTGGCCCACCATCCCAATGCGTCAAACAATGTAGCTTTCTGACGTTGAAGCCAAAGCACAAATTTAACAATGATGGAAAACTCTGTCATCATCCGGCTGCAAACACGGTGTGCCCCATGCCTCCGTCTAAAGCGATGCTAAACAAATCAGGTTGCTTGACACTGCGCCATCAGTCTTTTCCAGCGTCTCTGGTTTTCAAAGATACACAACTGCTCAAACACACAAGATTGATGCAATCCCTCGGTCAATTAGATGTGGCACCAGCCCAGTCGACGTGGAAAACTGGCATGGTGCACCATTGATACAAATTGGACATGAATTTCTTTAATTGGTATAGTAAATGGCTATATGTGCCATTGATACAAAAGCCGAAGGTAACGAAACTTCTATATTCTGCAAAAATGTAAATAAAGTGAGTGTAGAACTTTTACTAAATATAGTAACTGATCACAATGGTGACTAAGAAATATTGTAAGCCTTCACCAGTTCTGTTCTTACATGATTGTCATATGAACTTGCCACGATAGATTTCACAGTCCACGGCCAGATGGTCGGTAGGCTGAAGCGCCAAGCGTCGGGTTGGGGTTCGAGTCACACTTCTACCTTAATGACAAGTCAGGGTGACGTCTTCCCCCTCGGTCTTGTTATTAAGGGAAAACAAAAGGGCATAAACTCGATCAAGGCATTGACTAGATTAAAGTCAAGAACCTGGTTTTTCTAACAAAATGAAAGTACTACACGGGAAACTAAAAAGGGCAGGGACACAACCACCATATTAACCATCCGACCAAAGGTAAGTTCTAAGGATACAAAAGTATCCAACTCCTAAATCCTAATCTCAAGCACACGATGTAGTATGTATCTACCTTTTTTATTAAAACATTATATTCACTTAAGAAAAACTCAGGTTGAATATTCATATAGTATATTTGCAAAAAAATACATATAGTTTGACATGGGCACCATAAACTCCCAATGGAAATATGTCTCGCACGAAGCTGTCAAGTTAGCTTTGCGCCTCGACCTCACATGTAGGCTCAACTATAGTAAAGAAAATTTACATAATTTATCATGTTAAAGGGGGGGGGGGCTACATCTATACCTCTTATAAAGTAAAACCCCACTAAGTGCATTTATTATTTTTCTATCTCAACATGCAAGCTATCCACATCATCCATGCTATTAGCCAATCAATTGTCCATGTCATTTCCATTAATACTTATTAATATACACATCATACATTCCTCCAACAAATCTAATAGTTCACATTAACAATATATAATACACACGCAATTCATGTCTATGAAAATTTAGTATATCGATTATGACCAATTGATTTTCAGATATTCATTTAATATGTCATACCTTTTATACCATTTTATTTACACGATATAGTTTCTAAAGTGATACCCGCTGCAACGCGCAGGGTATCTTCTAGTTTCTAAAATAGTGCGAGCGTGGAGAATTTTCACAACGTAGTGCGCAATTAAGCATCACCAGCTCAAACAAACGGAAGATTCACAACCTTCAAGGGAAGACTGCCGGTTCTTGCAGCACGATCGTCGTTGTATTGTATCAACTTAATTGCCACGACTAAAATAACGGCCGTCAACCCAATCGAGGCATTGACTTCTGTGAAGTCATGGCTGTGGGTCTTCCAAACAAACAATAGGAAAGTCGTGGCGCCCGCAAACATGAAAATAATCCAGAATGAACCCCCGGTATACCAGTACCAATATTTCTAAAATCTGGATATATCCAAGCTAGCTAGCTCCCTCCTTCATTCTGCAATTTCTTTTTCTTCTCGAACATCTGGTTCGTCTTCCCTTATTTCTTAGTACTTATTATTTTGTTGAATAAAGCGTGGGAGTTTGGCTCCTCTGTCGACTGCTCAACACGTACCAGCATATAAAGAGAGAGTAAGATCAATGTGCTCAGATGAGAGAGAGCACATGCATTGAGCATACGGTCAAATTTACATACGCCGTGGTGAAAGTGTTTGGACCGTAACATCTGGAAGAACCCAACTGAGGACACCTATAAGTTATTGGCCATAAGAGCATCAAGAAGATTTCTAGCTATGCTTGGTTCGGTGGTTTCCATGCATCGACAATGGAAGAATTGCCACTAGTACAGAACGACACATTGAAAACGGGACAAAACCCATCGGAACGGAGAAGTGGTCCGTGTCCTCACCTCTGTGGCTGATGTGAAGGGCCTCATTGGCAACGGAGACGAAAAACCATCACCGATGAGGTCAATTTTTGGCAACGGTTGGTTTTGATCTCCGTTGCCGTAGTTTGACATGATCAGTTACGGATATCTTGGTTTAACCGTTTGCATTGAGATATTTTCGTAAGTGGTATGTTTATTTATTTAGTCTGCAATATATATATTTTGCGCCGCATTTGATCTCACACAGCACAAATACTAAAACGGTAACAGATTTCATTCATATCACAATGTAAGCTTTACATTTCCATCACAATTTCACCTTTACATTTGCATCACAAGACGTGACAAACATAAGAGGTAAAACGATAACAGATTTCATCTATACTATGCCTATCATGTCAAAGGACAGAAAGAATTAAAGATTTCTTCCCTACATCTTTTTCCACAATCCTCGCAGGTGTCACTCTAGCAATCTCTTCTTATCTCAGCTTCTTGAGAGAAGGATGTTGAAGTTTTGGACCCTATACATTAGTAAATAGAGTTACAATTGTTAAGTACATATGCTAGAACAAGAACACTATGAATTTAAGCAAAACTGAAATGATATCTTACCTATGTCTTGAGGTGGCTCTTATTGATGAACCGGAGCAGCCAGCAAACGGCTTGTCAACAAGATATTGCCATGTCAGCAGCTTCATAGGATGCCTGACAGCGATCATGATTTTCATGGAGGCCACCGCGGTTTGGCGACACTGCATAAAACACTATTACTTAAAAAAGTATTTTATGCAGTGTACCAAAACGTCACAATAGCGACGGTGGATATGTATGGTGGGATTTGAAAGGGAATAGCTTGATATCGCTAAATGTAAATAAGGATTTATGTTAGTTCTGACACTACTAGAAAGAACGAACAATTTAATACAATAATATGAAGTATATAGTAGTATATAGTGTGTACTGATCTGTGTATATAATTGGAGGACATTATGGAAAAGTTAACAAACACTACTGTCTTGAGTAGTGTTCGTTGTTTGTTCTGTGTCTCCAACTTTTTTATGCAGTGTCACCGAAATATACTCCTGTTTTTAAATTTGTAATGATTTAGAACTATTGGATGTGAACTGAACTACTATCAACAAATTAGCTAAACTACAACCGGTTGCAAGTGCACAATAGGCAAGTTAAATACATCATAACATGAACAAGTTAGCAGGTGCACAATAGGCAAGTTAGCTACATCAAAGAGCACACAATAGGCAATATAGAACTATTGGATGTGAACTGACTTCAAGAAATGATCTAGACATAACTACAAGATGTGAACTGAACTACTATCAAGCCCATTTGCTAAACTACAATGGGTTGCAAGTTAGCTACATCAAAGAGTGGATCTGATACCTTCTTCACGTCGCCGTTGGATCGATCTAGCAGATCTGGAAGAGGTGGAGGCAGAGGAAGCGAAAGCAGCGACGACCTCGCCATGTCAGGGGAGATGGCGAAGACCTAGCCATGTCGGGGAGATTGTGAAGGCCTCGCCATGTCGGGAGAGATGGCGACGACCTCGCCGTCTCGGGGTGACGACGACGCCGGTGATAGCCGTCGTCTCGGGGGAGATAGCGCCGCCACGGCGCCAGCGATGGCCGCAACGCCAGAAGCCGCCGTCACGAACAGATCTAGCGTACTGGGACAGTGAGAAAAAGAGTGAGTGTTAGGTTTTGCTCTGTACGCCCATATATATATGTACAACATAGGAAACAGTTCTTTAATAAAACCGTTTCCTTTGTGTTTCTTCCACTGAGGGGTGGTGAAAGTGCATGGTTGCCCCCATGTGTGGTTTTGGTAATTAATGACACTCCTTATGGACTAATGTTTACATTGAGATATTCTTATAGATCTTGTCCACTGGAGTTCATGTGTTGGACTCTTGAAGATGGCATGATGACCAATGCTCTATTTAAGGGTTTATATGAAGAATGGTCATGTGTAGATGATGAAGTGCAAAGGAGACATGAAGACGGAGCTTAGCGAGGCTTTCCCATAATGGAGTATGGGGGAGCATTTGGAGAAGTCTTCATCAAGCATGTGCTAGCAAGCACAATCAAGAAAGGTGTTCCAACTTGAGAGAGTCAAGATCGTCATCATCGAGCTCAAGTGGAATGCGCAAGGCAAAGGTATGATCTTGATAGTTTTTCTATTTTACCGGTCTCATGTTGTTAGTGGGAGACCGGGTTTTATGATAGACGGCGTACTATCAAGAGGGGCTCTCAAGTGAGTAACTTGATCGCATCTTTGTGGAGAGCTCAAACCTTTACATATTTAGCATATCATCTTTCTTGGTTCTTATTTGGTTTTTCTCCTTGTTGGGTTTTGGTGCTTGTCGTGATCTTCATGACAAGCCCAAGTTCTTCGAAAACAGATTTCATTTGGAAAACTTGTTGCGTTTTCGTGTTGGAAATATTACCGGTCCACCTTCGAGTTAGGGTCCACACCTTCCCATGTGTGGTATCCCCTCTATATTTGTGACCCTTAATATTTCCAACGCAATTGGATTCACCTGTTTTGCAGTTCATACGAGAAAGTTATTGCATTTCAGGTTTTACAGTTTCATTGCTTTCAGGCGGAGTCTCCGGTCTTCTGGACCGGAGTCTCCGGTCCTTGGTTTTCCTCGAGAGTGTTTTTCTTGTTCAGCCCCTGGTGGGGGCCGGAGTTTCCGGTCCAAGGGGCCGGAGTATCCGCCCCAGGCCGGAGTTTCCGGTCCCAGGGGCCGGAGTTTCTGCCTGTGCTTTTCTCGTCTGGAAATGGTTCACCCCCTGGAGGGGGCCGGAGTTTCCGCCCGGGACCGGAGTTTCCGGTCACTAGGGCCGGAAACTCCGGTGTGATATCTGGCTGCAACGGCTCTTTTCTAGGAGGGGTATAAATACCCCTCCACCTACCTCCAGCCAGCCAGCTCTTCCAAGCAACCTTTGCTTTCTCTCTCTTCCATTGTTGCAAGCTCATTTCCTTGATATCTCCCAATCCCTCCAACCATACTCTTTGATCTTTGGAGGATTGAAGGAGAAGACCTAGATCTACATTTCCACCAATCAATATCTCCTCTAAGTGAGGGGAACATAGTGGATCTAGTTCTTGGAGTTCTTGAGTGGTTCTCCTCTTTGTTCTTCCTCTCTTATTCCCCCATAAGCATTTGTTGCTTTGTTGGAATTTGAGAGTGGAGGACTTGAGCACTTGTGCTCTTGCCTTTTGCATTTGGTGCATCGGTGTGCTCTCCACGAGGATTCGTGAAAGTTGAAAGCTTGTGAACTTGTTACTCTTGGGTCTTCGACCCTAGACGCCTTTGTGGTGGTTAGACCCTTGTGTGGTCACTTGAAGCCGTTCGGGAGCCCCCAATCCATTGTGGGTTGTGCCTCGGATTGTTGTTGAAAGCCGTTCGGGAGCCCCCAATCCCTTTGTGGGTTGTGCCTCGGATTGTTGTTGAAAGGCTCCGGATTCCGCCTCGAAGGAATACCGATAGTGGAAGGTGAACCAAATCTTTGTGGTGCGGTTCATCGAGAAGAGGGTGAAACCTTTGTGGTTGTTGAACCGTTGTGTCGGTTCGCACCTCTCCAACGAGACGTACTCCCTTTCAAGGAGGAACTCGGGAATACTTCCTCGTCTCCGCGTGCTTCGGTTATTTCTATACCCGAGCTTTTTACTTATGCACTTTACATTGTGATAGCCTTCGTGCTTGAAGTATTCTATATTGCTATCACCTTGTTGCTTGTCTTGCTTAGCATAAGTTGTTGGTGCACATAGGTGAGCCTAGTTTATTTAGGTTGTTGGCTTGTTAATTTAAACACCTAGTTTTATTCCGCAATTAGCAAGCCTTTAACCGGAAAAGTTTTAATCGCCTATTCACCCCCCTCTAGGCGACATCCTTGTCCTTTCAGGTGGGGCCTACGGGCCGACTCTCTGGAATAATATTTTCCCTAATCTCTATTGTATAGGAGAAAATCACTAGGATATTTATATTAATATTAGTGATTGCTACATTACATACCAGGTACATATTAATAATAATAAAATAAATTACATACGAAGAACTTATAGAACTACTACTAGCTAGCTACTTCTTGTTTATCTTGTGCCCTGCTTCCGCGCAATGCTCCTCCTTCTCACGACCTCGCTTGTTGGGGGCCATCGGAGGTGGTGGCGGCGGCAGCATATCGGAGGCGGTGGCGGCTGCTTTCTTCTCCTTCGCCGGGATTCCCTTCTTCGGACCAGTGCCTCCGCCTCGTCCTCGTCCTCCTCCTCGGAATCAACCTTCAGCGGGCCCAGCATTAAGGTGGGATCATTAAAGTTGGCGAGCTCTTCGTCGTCGCTCGTCTCCGGCGTCGGTCCTTAAACAGACTCGCCCCTGCCGGGGGACTGTCGGCCGGCGAAGGAGTGTGCTCCTGTGCGTCGTTGCTGCGAGACATCTTTGCTAATCACTAGCAGGGAGCGAGCGAGAGAGATAGAGAGTAGATTCTGTGGCGTCTTGAGCTAGCAGGGATTGGGGTTTTTAAAGAGTAGTGGGCGATGCCACTACGCCATGGCATTTACTCTCCTCACTACGAATTTCAAAGAAGATGGAACGTGTCGACATTGCAAACGGACACAGAAATGTGTCCGTTGCCACAGAGCCACATATCGGAAACGGAGCCGGAATTATGACCGTTGCCCAAAATATCGGTAACGGAGTTAGTACTTTCTCCGTTACCTATGTTGACGGGCCAGCCGCGGACCAGGTCAGTTTGTACGCACCGGCCGCGCGGAAAGCGCGATTTTCCGTCGCCTATCTCGTGCCATTACCATAGAGGGGTATCCGACGTGTCGTTCTGTACTAGTGTGCCATGTAGGTTGCGTAGGCAGTATCAAGCTTACTGCAAAGAAGTCACGATCATATTTTGAAGCAGTGGCATCAAAGGACTTATGGATTTGGCATACGTTTTTTGGCATGCTTGATTTTCACAACGACATCAATGTGATTAAGCGATTTACGCAGTTCAAGGGACTTGTGATGTGGATGCTCCACCGTGTAACTACACCGTTAACGGACATGACTATACCATCAAATACTATCTTACCGATGGTATCTATATATAAGCAATCTGGTAGGTCAAAAAAATTATCCAATTTGCAGCCGCACAAGAATCTGTTAGGAAAGATGTTGAGGAGCATTTGAAGTGCTCCAAACTCGTCGGGTATTGTTCGTGGAGCTACAATGATGTGGGATCCGGATACATTGTGGCGTGTAATTTTGTACATCATGATTGTGGAGGACAAGAGAAAAGGGGCAGCCCGCACGAATAATTTTGAGAAGCCCGGAGAGCATGTCGGCCTCCCAGAACAAGATGTACAACATGTTCTGAACTTTTTTGAGATGGATCGATAACTTCGAGATCAACTTAATTGGCATGACAAAATATGACGGCTGTCATCAACCCGATCGAGGCATTGTTGACTTCTCTGAAGCCATGGCCGTGTGTCTTCCAAACAAACAATACGAAAGTCGTGGCGCGCGCGAAACTGAAAACAATCTGGAGAGAAGTCCCCGGGTATACACCAATCACATTTTTGAGTTCCGGATATCTGCAGGCTAGCTAGTTCGTCTTCCCTCCTTCTGTCTTGGTAATTATAGTACGGAGTACTTATATTTGTTGTTAATCAAAGTGCGAGAGTTTGTTTCGTCTGTCGACTGCTTAGCACGTAGATCTAGTAGCAGATGGATAAGTACGCAGTAGATGAGAGCAAGGCCGATGACAGAGGGCACATCGACGCGCGTAGCACTCAGGCGGCCGGCGTCGCGGTCGCGCCGGTAGCTTTCCGACCAGCTGGTGCCTGCCGGGCGGTCGACCTTGATCGATCCATCGAGCTTTCCATTTGTCCCCACAAGACTCGATAGAATAGAACTCCTTCTGGGACGGCAACGTCGTGAAGATGGGTCACAGCTTTAGGGTAAGGGATGGCCTTACTCTAGTACTTATCTGTTGGGGGTCTGGGGATCGTTAACTACTCATCCGTTCCCTCTTGTTTATTTTCTTCTGCCAGTTGCTGTTGGAGCAACCGGCTAGTACTGGAGGTTAGATAGGGAGCCGAATGCTTGCTTGTCGATTGTGGTGGAGTTTCTAGTTGGGACAGGCTAAACGTTGGGTTTAGACAAAAACTGCTTACCTTGTCGGTGGGTAGTGTGGGCTTCTAAGTGGGGGTTATTAAAACCGTGGGCTCAGTGTTGCTGACCAAATTATTTATCTACAAACTACCCTTGGCCTTTGACCCTTTGTCGTGGTTTGTTACACGGCAGTGACATAAGATGGGTGAGGCCAAATGGGGCGAGCGACGGCGTCCGTAGGTAGGATCGGATACGAGCGCACGAACACGGCGACATACATAGGTTCGGGGCCCTCGACTGAGATAACACCCCTACCCCTGTAAGGAACTATGATGTATCGGGATCAATTTTTATAGAGTACAAGTTTGCTCCTAGAGTTGTACGTGTGTTCTTCTCCTATGAGTGTAGTGCTAGAAAGCCAACCCCTCATTGGGGGCACCCATCCCACCTTATATAGGTTGGTGGACTGGTTACATGGTACGACCGACTATTGTACGACTAGGCAAGAGTCGGGTGGGCCTCGCCCGACTCCTCATCTACAGTGTAGCTCCGATGATGACGCCATGCACAGGAACGTGCGTGACGGTGATTGCAATAGTCAGCGGCGTGACTGTCTTCTTTATGTCTTGTCGGTATGGTTGCTGGGTACTGCATCCGACGTCACCCCTTGACTTGGGGGACTCGGCAATACACCGCGCCCATGACGTCTTGTCTCCTGTCTTGCGACCTCTAAGGGCCGGCAGACCTTTAAAATCCAGACCGCTTGGCCGGTTGGGCCCCAATACGCCCTGGTGGGACCCCACCGAGTCCTGAGGCCACCTGGTGGTGACCCCACCGACACTCTTCATATAGTCAGATTGTGAGCCTACGATTATGCACAAGAGGTTATGGTCAAGTTTCTCTGAAGAATTTTCGGTACCAAGTTAATTCAAGCACGTACTGTACATATTTCACACACTTGGGAGAAAGTCACCCAACCGATAGATCGGTACGAATTCTGATGGGATAGAGTACAACCACCCTTCTAACTATGAATCACATATTGGTTCTTGACCAAATAATTTTATACAAACTAGCGTTCATATACTTGACCAGATTTCTACAATTTATAACATCAATTGTAAGCCTACGATTATGCACGCAAGTTATGGTCAAGTCTTGATAACAAATAAAAGGTTCTCTAGAATTTCTTTGTACCACATTAACGCAAGCACGTACTACTTACATGCTTCACACACAATTTAGACCGGTCGTTTAAAACACTATCGAATTGTGGCACCGTTCGCACGACGGAGAAAATAGGCACGAAGAAGGCGGAGAGGAGGACACGACGATTGGCGAATATTCCTCGCACCAAACGGGAAAATCCCTCCACCTTTCCGCGGCCCATTTCGTCGGCCGTCCTAAATTTAGCCGTCTCTCCTTCCATGATCCGACGGCTCACATCACATCTCGTCCCTACTACCAACTCTAGTGCTCCAAAAGAAAAATAATTTTCTATGGGAAAAGAATTTAAGAAATGGCGGGTGCGTGAAGAAAATCCGTGAGAGAGGAAGGGGGAAGAATAAAAACAAAACGGGCGCGTGATTTCCGAGACCCGGATGCTTCCAAGCTGCCTCCAACCCATACCCTCCACCCCACCAGACCACTGCCCCCTCCTCCTCGATCCCTCTGCCAGGTCGCCTCCTCCCTCCGCGCCGCGTGGGCTTGCGAGCTGGACCTCCTCTGGATTCCCGCTGCCGCCCGCCCGCGGAGTTCTCGATTCGCCGGGGCCAGATCGCCCGCCGGCGCGCCCACTCCATTGGCCGGCGCTGGATAACAAGGTGGGTTCACTCTCTCTCGCTGCTGCCTTTGCTTCTGATGATGGTGGTGATTTAGCCGTTGGGGGTTTCTTGGTGCGGGGGCCGACGGGAGCAAAAAGGGGCGGCGGAAAAATGGGTGTTCAGCCAGCGGAGTAAAGCAGCGGTTTGAATTTTTTTTAATTAGATTTTAGCGGCGGTGTTCATCCAGGATTAGGGATTGATTGGAGTTTTCCCCCTATTTTTTTGCTCGATTTGTTCCTGCTCGTGCATTGCGTCCGCGTGCTTGTCCCCTTCCCCGTCCCATCTGCTCGGCAAAGCGGCGTTCCCTTGGATCGTTGCGGGGCTTGTTCGCTTCCGCGCCGCTGTTCCCCTCCCCATTTCCGCCTGCCTGTTTCCAGCGGTTCGCACCGAAAAATCCAAATTAGTTTCGCAGTTTAGGCGCCGGATTAGTTTTTTACGCCGGATTGGTTAGTGTCCAGCTTTCTGGTGCTCCGATTTGGGCGGATTTGCTGCCCCGATTTGGGGCGGAAATAAATGGTTCCGCCGACCCCCCTCTACCGCACCGGGTTGGGCGGTCTGCCTCCGTTCCCCGATGTACTAGTAGAGTAGCTTGAAATGCGGGTGCGCTCTCGCCAGATTTCTTGGTTTGGGAAAGGCTAAAAATAGCCATCGCTGTGCGCTACCTGACGGTGGTTCCAAATCGTAGACCTGCTCTAGACCAAAGCAACCGAAAACAATGGGCGGATCGTGCGCAGGTTAGCCATGTCTAAAGCTAAGCGATGTTGATGCTTTGTTTGGTTGCGAAGCTGCCTGTGGAAGGGGTAGAGTGGCGCCGCGTTTAGCGTCTAAGCAGGACAAAGACTTGGGAGCTTTGCGTGTTCCTCTCCTGTGACTCTGCTTACTTCGGGTATGCGTTGTTGTTTTGGTTAGTATTAGTATCATCTTTTCCGTTGGACCAGCTGTTCGTAGAATGCAAGGAAGTTTCTTTCATCCTCTGTTTTGTACCTCGGGTTGGTGTCTCCTTCCATTGTTATCCTTGTGTGTTTGTTACGTACATGGGATTAGGCGCGTTGCGGGGTGCTGATCTGTTTGGTGGTTTGGCAATTCGGGTTGAGAAAGGCTTGACTTTTGTTTCGCTTGTTTGAAATCTGTGGTAACAACTGTCTGGAATGTGGACTTTTAACTAACGGACCAAACTGGTGGCCAAACTTACTTGTGCAGGCAGGCAGTTTTCTTCAGAGGCTCGTTCTTGTGATTTAGGGAGGAGGACATCTGATTCGGGTATCGATCCCCGGTTAAGAAGGGAGCCGGAGTTTTGTCTCTTCATGCTTTAGAGGCATTGTTCTTCCAGTTCGGATGGAAGCTAAGGGCATGAGCGACCGGGATACGTTGATCGATTTGGAGAGTGGGAACCACGTTGTTATTAGCGAGCATAGCTATGGAACGGATGCTAATTTTGCAGTAGGCTTAGAAAGAACAGTGCCAAATGGTGCGCTGAATGGTGTCATGGATTGCTCCAGCCTTCGACGGAAGCTGCTGCCAAGAGTGGAGATGACAGGAAGTCCGAAGGGAGGAGAAGCTGGGCCTTTTGGATAGTTCTGGAGGCGAGAAGGCAAAGAAGAAGCGGTCCAAGAAACCACCACGGCCACCGAGGCCACCGACGCACTTGCCGTTCGACGCTTCTGACCAGAAGCTCCTCAATGAGCTGAATGAGCTTGCTTTGTTGAAGCGGGCAAGGATTGAGCGGATGAAGGCTTTGAAGAAGATGAAGAATGCCAAGCATTCCTCAAGTAGCAGTTTCTGTCCCATGATTGTCACCATTATCTTCTGCCTCGTCATTCTCTGGCAAGGTATACCAAATTAGTAACTCAAGTAGGAACACTAGCCTCTCTTATATGTTGTCTTTGTATGGTAGAACAAAAATATGTTCACAAATTAAGTAAAAACTTTCTTGGTCCTGAGACTAACCTTGTCAAATGCAAGTTTCTCGGTGATGCAGTCATACTGATAACTGCCATTGCAAGTTAACTTTGCACACTTTACAGTTTGTCTAATGAAATCATTGGAACATAGTCACCTTTAATAACCTACACAATATTGTTATTCCTTCATTAGGATTTTTAACACTCCGACTTATTGTTATTGAGCAACCAGTTTCTTGTCAAGGTTTGCATTATAGTTTCTTACATGTCCTTGTAGAATTACTGAAACTTGTCAAACTGTTTCTCCATGGAAATTATGCTAGAGTTGATATTTAATTTTAGAAATGACGTTTGTTCTTCGGGCAATGGAAAGATCCATTAGTGTTGTATGCATTGAGTAAAAATTATATACTTTTTGGCCATGTGGTAAAAAAAACTTGTTGGTCTTCTCAAATACTGTGTACAACGTCATGTAAAATCACTCTTTGAGTTCTTCAAATTTATTGCTATTTACAAAACAATAGCCCTAAGCTTCCTTATTTCTTACACCACAGGATTTTTCTCAAGGCAAGCGTCAGGAGTAAGCTTCCACGGATCACCTGAATCTTCGGTTAGAGCACATAGCAGCCTGATCTCCATTCGGTTCTACAAGAACCGTTCTAGCATCAGACCTCAAAGTTCGACCTCTGCCGCTCCTAAGTATGTGAACTTGTTTTTTCCTTTCCAAAACAAAATGTCCTACTTGAATAAAAACATCAAGATCTGGAGCTTCATGTGACCACCTATCACGTATCATGGTTGATGTGCTGCTGATATCTCTACTTCCTTTCGCCTTTGCAGCAACGTACAGATGCGCCACCGGGGCTGGAGATCCATAGCAAAGGGAGGAATGCTGCGGCACGAGCACGAAGGCCGAGCATGACCCCGGGCGGCACCAAGACAGCTGTCACCGAGACGCGCCGCCCCCTGCTCACCATTTTGAAGCTCACCACGACCAATAGGCCGATGTAAATCTAAGGGGCTGTTCAACGCCCTCGAGGCGGCTCGCTGTAAATGAACCATTAGTTTGTGTTCTGCGTGCGTGCGTGTGTGTTCCCCCGGGTTCCATGCTGCTAACCAGTGGACTTTCCTGTGGTCATGGCACCTGGTTAGTCTCTTGAGAGCAAGCTGTATGATGATGATTACAATAATAAGGCTTGCGAGTAATAATAGTCTAATCTGATCTGGTTCTGTGTGCGTGCGGTGAATGATTCTCGGTGTATATTCTTCTTGGCCGTCCTCGGCTCAGAGTGTTGACTGCTCAGAGTTGAGACTGTCACTCCTCTGGCCGGTGGTGCTCTTGTTCTAGATCTGCACCACCCAGCTGTATGTACAGCTTGGCAGTTGCGCTTGTTATGCGTACAATAATGTTAATGTACTGTCAAGCAAATCAGATGCTATGATTCGGATCCATCTTTCTTTTTGGTTTCTTCCATGTGCTTTTCTCGTGGTGAACATCGCTTCCCATGTAGCCAGCCAATCTTGTCAACTGAACATTAAACGCACTCCCTTAACATAAGATGGCTTTAGTACCTTGTCGCCATACCCTCTTGCTGTCAAATTACTGGCACCTCGAAATCGCGAGTTGACTAGTAGCACTAATTTGACTATACAATTTAGTCATGAAAATTAACAATACGATATTTTTTGAATGTACTTTGAGAAAATATGTAGAGTTAGGAATTTAGGGATTTTTTTGGTTGCAACCCATGTAAAAAACAAATCATGTCCTATGTACATGTAAATTTTTAGAGAATATTTTTGTTGCAACCTATGTAAAAAAAACTAAAATGGTGCTCCAAAAAGAGATAAACGCATCATTGGTCACTGAACTTAAATTAGATGAGCAGTTTGGTCACACAACTCACAAAGTGTGATAAATTGGTCACTCAACTCTCAAAGATGAGTATATCAGTCACAATTTTGCCAACAGAGCACCAAACGATGACGTGTTTCGCTGATGCAGCAAAATTACAGTGACGTGGCATGCTGACTGTGTTGTTTTTTTGCACCAAGGCCCAGCACAGCTACACTGCGCAGGGCGGCGTCCAGAACCAGACCCCGCAGGACATCCTCATCAACCGCACCCCGGAGCCCTCCGACGACCCCGGCGCCGTCAGCGGCAAGGCGCGGCGGTGCTGGCAGATATGGCGCGGCGGGAGCACGCCGGCGCCAACGGGGAAGCGAGGGAGATGGCCGACGGCGAGCGGAAGCTGGTGGGCATGCTCCGCACCGAGCTGCTTCAGCTGCTGGATCTGATGGAGTCGCAGGAGCTGTACGAGGCGAAGGGCCGCCCCTACGCGCTGGCCTCCGAGACATCCCACGGCCGGCAGCGGTACGCGGCCAGGGGCGGTGACATGGACGCTGTCAGGCTCTTCGCCGCGCCGCGCATGGACGCGTACCTGGAGCAGGCCAACCAGTTCGAGAAGGACCCCACGGCGCCGCTTCCCTCCGCCGACGACGAATTCAAGGAGGAGATCGCCGCTAACCCGCTGGCCGCCGTCTCCGCGCCCATCGCGTTCTACATCAAGGCTGCCATCCAGGCACTGCAGGAAATCGAGAAGCTCGTCGCGCCCAAAAATGCCGCGCACATCGCGGGCATCCGCACTGACAAGCGGGAGGAGCTGCCCCCGCTTGAGACCTCACTGCAGCTCCCCCGCACGGCACGGGCCACCGTGTGCCGACCACAAGCTCGGCTTCCGGAGGCACAATCTAGCGATTCGCCCGCCACGACCTTCCTCTGACCACCACCCGAGCTCTCCGCCGCGCCTCCCCATCATTCCCATCGCTAACGAGCTCTGTACTCTGGCGACCATAAGCTGTTCGAGGAAATGTCTTACCATGGTGCTGTGTGCTTGCAGTGATAAAAAATCAGCAAGGTCCTTTGTGTAAAAAAAAAACACAGTCAGCATGCCACATCACTGTAATTTTGCTGCATCAGCGAAACACGTCATCGTTTGGTGCTCTGTTGGCAAAATTGTGACTAATATACTCATCTTTGAGAGTTGAGTGACCAATTATCACACTTTGAGAGTTGTGTGACCAAACTGCTCATCTAATTTAAGTTCAGTGACCAATGGTGCGTTTATCTCCTCCAAAAATTACTTTCCACAACACGTTTTTTGTCTATGACACAAAATATGTTTTTTTCTACGTTAGAGTTTTTGCACATATGTAATGACACAAAGAATTATAGACTTGCCAAATTGTACATATATATGTATAATGTATTTAAATCCATCAGTTCGAGGCAATGGTCATAGTATTCGAAAAAAAATGACAGAGTTGAAAAAATGTTCTAGGTTTGAAAAAAGCGGGTTGATAGTTCAAAAATGTTCACGGGTTCAAAAAATGTAAAAGGTTTGAAAAAATATATGTTCATGTGTCACCAAAAAGGAAAAAATGAGGAAAATATAACAAAAATAAATATTAACACGGAAGGCGAAAATAAAAAAGCAAAAAAAGAAGCAGAAACAGAAAGAAAAGAAACATAAAAAATGAAAAACGGAAAGGAAAAAAAATACTCCATACAGAAATGGGCTGGCCAGCCCTGTGGACGAGGCAGCGATAGGTATCGCTGTGAGCGATGTATAGTGGCTCCTTTTCCGGAAATTCATTTTGATTGGGCTGGGCTATGGCTAGGGCGACAGGCTTCAAAAACCTTTCTCAGATTGAGCCTCCGAGAGGCTTCGAAGTTGATTGCGCGCGATGCGTTCGAGCAAATGCCGCTTCCTCCTCAGGCGGCTCCACCGCCGCCACGTCTCCACCTCGCCGGCATATAACCACCGGAAGAGCAACCCGCAAGTCACCATCCGGTGGCCGGAGCAGTCCAAGCCCTCCCCCGACCCCGGAGTCACGGAGAAGCGGGCCCATGAGGCCACCGTCAGGAGGCTCGCGGCGGCGGGCGACGTGGACGGCGTCCAGTACGCGCTGCAGGAGATGCGGCTGCGCGGGGTGCCGTGCCCCGAGGGCGCCCTCATCGCCGCCATCTGCGCCTTCGCGCGCGCTGGCGCCGTCGACCGCGCGCTCAAGACCTTCTACCGCGCGCACGACCTGGGGTGCGCCGCGCCCACCGTGCGGGTCTACAACCACCTGCTCGACGCGCTGCTCCGGGAGAACCTCGTCGGCGCGGTGGTTCCCGTGTACGAAAACATGAGGAACGCCGGCGTAGAGCCCAACGTGTACACCTACAACCTGCTCATCAAGGCGCTGTGCCAGAACGACCGAGTCGACGCCGCGCGCAGGATGCTCGACGAAATGGCTACTAAGGGGTGCCACCCGGACGAGGTGAGCCATACGACCATTGTTTCCGCGCTGTGCAAGCTGGGCAGGTTGGACGAGGCCAGGGGCATCCTGACAGAGACAGCGCCTGTGTGTACCTCGTACGATGCATTTGTACACACGCTCTGTGGAGAGTTCCGGATGCGGGAGGTGTTCTCGGTTGTCGACGAGATGGTGAAAAGGGAGCTGCAGCCAGGTCCCGTCACCTACACGAGCATAGTCCACGCGTATTGCAAGGCTGGGGAGCTGAGAATGGCTTGCGCCGTTTTAGCTAGGATGGTAATCAAAGGCTGTGCTCCAAACGTTCATACGTTCACTGTGGTGATCAAAGGGTTCTTCGATGATGGACAGATGCATGACGCGCTTGGCATGTGGAATTGGATGGTGGATGAAGGATGGACGCCGTCTATGATCTCTTACAACGTTCTCATCCGTGGTCTTTGCCATACGGGTGATCTAAAGAGGGCATTATCTGTTTTCAGTGGCATGGAGCAGAACGGATGCCCTCCTTGTGTGAGGACCTACTCTGTTCTCATCGACGGATTGTCCAAAGCTGGGGACCTAGATGGTGCCATGTCAGTATGGAATGACATGACGCATGCTGGTTGCAAGCCGAACGTCGTTGTCTATACGAATATCGTGGATGTGCTTTGCAAGAAGTTGATGTTTGATCAGGCAGAAAATCTCATCGACAGGATGTCATTGGAAATTGTCCTCCTAACACATTGACATTCAACACGTTGATCAGAAGCCTGTGTGACTGCGGAAGAGTGGGTAGAGCTTTGAGTGTGCTCCGTGGGATGGCAAGATATGGATGCTCTCCTAATGACAGGACATACAACGAGTTGCTCCATGGTTTTTTCAGGGTAGGAAACTGCGAAGACGCCCTTCAAATTTTGATCGAGATGCTAAACAATGGGATTGAGTTGAATCTAATATCCTACAACACTACGATTAGTGGTCTGTGTCAGATGGGAAGGCGCAAAGAAGCTATGATTGTTCTGGGGAGGATGATGCTCCAGCCAATTCGACCCGATGCATTCACTTTCAACGCAATAATTCATGCTTATTGCAAGGAAGGGGATATCAGAGCTGCTGCTTCGATGTTAGGTCAAATGGATGCAGTTAAGTGTCCACGCAACATAGTTGCATACACAAGTCTGATATCGGGGCTTTGCCATCAGCATAGGCTGGATGATGCCATGGTTTACTTCTTGAAGATGTTATATGAAGGTATCTATCCAAATGAAGCGACATGGAATGTGTTGGTCCGTGGATTATCAACTCTTGTGGGCGCCATCAAACCAATGCACATGATTGGTCATATCGTTGAAGATTTATAACCTTAGTCCTAGAGAACTTTTACAAACCCGGCCCATCAAACCAACTTAGTAGATTGAGCATATTGTTGACGATTTATAAGCATAGCCTTGAAGTCCAGTGGTGCTACCATTTGAACTTGTTAGTCAAGGGCAAAGCTGTGACAATGATAATTATTGCTATGAGGTATGCTATTTTACGATAATACTAATGCTATTTTGATATTAGAGATTTTTTTTCTGTTGTATGTATGTTACTACAGAAGTACCATTCAAATTCGCAAACTAGTGCATCTTCTGTTTGGTCAGTATGTAATATGCGCAATATGAATATGTTTTAGGACACCTCATTATATAATTTGATCCCTTCATGTACTCCGCGCACGTCATTTGATCCCTACATAGTGAACTTTATACGTGAAAGCAGATTTTGTGAGTATATGCTCACATGAATGATGAACCCCTTCACGAGTTTGTATGTTTCGGAAAATTCATAGCACTGCCAAGTGTTAAGCTAGGCACATGTACAAAAGTTCATGGAAAATAAAGTCATATGTACTGTACAAAGAAAAGAGATATTAATTATATAACAAAGAGATGTTCAAGCTGTGAAGAAAGAGACACTCTTAACTTTTGTGCTGTATAGTACACATATGATCATTGTTTTTCTCATTATTTTGTACATTTATTTTCCCAAATATGTATGTTTCTAAATTAACATTATGTAAGATCTGAGAAGTTTTTGTTTGTGCAAAGTTGCGAAGGGGTGCATATGGTTCAGATTAGACTTCCCAAACTCCCCTAGAATATTTTAATTACTATAAGTTCGCACTTTAGCCTCCCTTGTTTATAGATAGAAAAACTCTTTCTTGGTCGAAACATTCTTGTAGCAGAAACACCCGCTCTGCCTGTGTCTGTGCTGCCCATATAACTTCAGAGAGAGGATACATACACCGTGCACCGATATGCATTTTATTGCTTTCATGTAGTACATACCAAAGTTCAATAGGAAATTTACAACGGTATTTCGGTCTTTTGGCATATCAAACAGAACACATTCCTTTACTTTGCTTTGTTGGCAGCTCTCTGATCCTCCAATTTTTTGTATACTTTGTCAATCTCAGGCTGCACGTGAAGGAAGATGAATTAGAATTCCTCAAAAGAAGCAAGAGAGAACAATTATGGGCAAAGGTAGAATGAAGACCATATGTCCATATGAGTCAGCTGTACAGAATTAGGATTCCCCATGTCAGCTTTACTATGCTATTAGTTATCTCTTCATAGATCGATAGTGATTTTGTACGGTATTTACCAATTTGTGTTGGGTTCAATCGAACCCAATGCAAATACACTCTCTTCGTGTTGGGTTCAATCAAACCCAATGCAAATACACTGTCTCCGTTCCTGACAATTAGTGCAAACAACAAATATCACACTTCAGCGGTTCAACAGATATTACCTGATAATATTTGAGCATGTAGTTTCTTCTCTTCTTCATCGTTGCAGTGACCAGGTCTCTTTCAATGTCAAAAGGTACAGGATCCAACACTATGCCTTTGATGTACTCGAAACCTCGTAGCTGATTTGTAACATGCAAAGAGGGTTACCATATATGATGTTTAGAGTCGCGGTGAAGAGTAAAACATCAACGAGTCCATACTATACAGAAACTTTTGAGTTCGTTTTAAATTCTAATGCAAAATGCAGTGAAAACTATGTTGACCATAATGTTAGGATAATTTGATGGGTGACATGATGAACCATCTGATATGTTCGGTGTTCAATTTGGAAGTGAATAAATGACCTTACCTTGTTCTTCTCTGCAGCAGTTGCAAGCTCTTTAAGGATATATTCTTTAAGGCTTTCCAATTTGCATATTTCATCGAAAGAACCTTTGTATCCTTTTGACGCTGCCCACTTCATGGTGTTTTCTTCATGTGGATTAACTACTGCGACTAACATTGACCTGTAGCTGTCCCCGTACACCCAGATCTACAAAAAAGTGACAGTATTACATTGAATGCAGGGCCATGCACTCTTATAAGAATATGATTCACTGGAGGTTTTCCTTACATCTTCAATAATTTGAGGGAAGACATATACTTTCTCCAGATACTCAACTGCAACATACTCCCCTTGCGACAGCTTAAATATGTTCTTCTTTCGGTCAATTACCTTCAGGATTCCATCTGGGGTCATCTCTCCAATGTCTCCTGAGAACAACATTGTGTCAGTACATGCTATGTGAAACTTCATCTTGATTGTCTGTTTAAATTAAAATGTCATTCTTCACCTGTATGAAACCATCCATCAACTATGACCTCGTTTGTGAGCTCAGGATTTTTGTAGTACCCAGTAAAGACAGTGTTCCCTCGGATGAGGATTTCTCCACGAGAAGGAACACCAAGTGGATCATAACCCATCTCAGGTACTTCTTCCAATCGCAGTTCAGTGTAGGTGGCGGCGACACCGACAGTTCCAACCAGGGACATGTCATCAGGGTAACCCACTGTGCTAGGTCCCAATGTTTCTGTTAAACCTGAGCCAAGGCCACAAAATCTAACATTATACTGGTTCCTTAACATAGGGATTGCTAACTAAGCCATGCATTATTGGAATTTTATATGGAGAAAGAAATTTGTGGCTTGTCATTATCTTTGTGAAATAGGAAAAATAGATGCCCACATTCTTCCCTGTGCAAACAGTAATGTGCAATAAAATTTAATAGCTTAACTCAAGAAGTTGGCTGGAAATACTCTTAAAATTAGTTTTGCAGTTAAAGTAATTACGGGGTTAGGATAGAGAAAGGTAAACATGGACCCAACCTACATAAGGAACCAGCTAATTATTCAGTTCACTTATGGCTATTTCTAAAACTGATCAATTCATTCCAGTTCCAAATAGAACTTGAACTCATGCTTGAACTAAAACTGGACCCTCCAAATTTGGTGGCATATCTCATCTATATTTGTTTGCCTTGGCAACTACTTGTTGATGCTTTGGAGTCTTTTACTTCTGTGATGATAGCAGTTTGCAGGAGGAAATTTGAACAATGAAAAGGGTCTACATGAATTACCATATCCTTGGATAAAGTATGCACAGCTGGTCACCCTTAAGAACTCTTCTATTTCAGTACTTAATGGTGCACCACCAGAGATTAGTAGACGAAGACGACCACCAAGCCTTGCCTTGACCTGGAGCAAGCAAATGCAACAAACAAACCAGATACAGAAGTCATGACTCGTGAGTACAACCTCTACTGATCTTTCATTATTTTTCTGAAAGTAATTTATCTCTAGGGACTCTTTCTTAGTTATGAACAAAATACCTTGCGAAAAGCCAGCATGTCAGCAAAAGGCGAAGCAGTTTTGTGTGTGTACCCTGCTTTCATGCCTGCTAATTTCCTGGATTGCAAAAGCTATGGTGAGCTGACGTGATTTATTTGCTGCAAGAAATAATTCATGATGCTAAGCAACTTACCGGTTGTACAAGGCATTAAAAATCACTCTCCTGAGGGGTCTGAGATCTGCTAAGGCCTTTAAAATACCTAAATCAATCATAAATTTTCTGAGTTAGCAGATATGGAGGCTCAGTTACTATCAAAATTTTCATTTTACCACCTTCATAGATCTTTTCATACACTCTGGGCACCCCAACTAGCAGAGTTGGCTTTAACTCCATGAGATCGTCTCTCAAAGCATTCAAATCCTGACAAAAGAGAACATTGTGGTCGTATTAAAGAAAAATGATCACAATTCACCAGTAAATTAGAAGTAGAAGCCTAATAGGTGGATTTGCTCACTCCATGGTAATAGCCAACTGAGGCTCCTTTGTGAAAGAAATACTCTTCGATCATGCGGTCCAGAATGTGAGCAAGTGGGAGAAAAGAAAGAAACACATCTTCTGTTGACATCTGCATGCACAAAACCAGCAAATTTGCTTGGATTATGCTTAAACAGGACCATCTATTCAATCAGAATTCGGCTTATTACATCATTATATCTGATAGAAAGGAATAACCTTATCCTCAAACTGGTCCATGAAGAGGTCCACCCCTTTTACATACATTCCATGGCTCTCGTGGCTCAGCATAACACCTTTGGGTTGCCCGCTTGTTCCACTTGTGTACATGATGGTGCATGTATCATTTGGTTGCGGTGGACAAGGTTTAGCTGGTTTATCCTTTCCCTGAAATGCAATTCAAGAATTGATGGTTTGATCAACACATACATGACATCACAGACATTGCCACCAATCTTTGCAGTCTGAATGGTGAATGGGCATTGTTAATTCTCTTTACCCACCACTTTTAAGAAATCATTCCAGGAGTACACTTTCATCCCAATCTGCTCGGCTTCTTTGATTTGTTCGCTATTTGCTGAAGTGAATGCCACCAATGCTGCAAGCATGTTTTGGAGAATAAAATTTTGACTATTTTATCGTTCCTAAACAAGAGAGACCCTAATCACTTTACAATGCTTACCTTTTAGCCTCGTCGAAGATTTGCAATTTGGGGACAGTATCTGCAAATAAGAAATACTATCAAATCCAAATTCAGATAAGATTCTAAATGTATTAAACTCAGCTAAAATTTTTGATTGTACTTCTTTTATTTTCTTGTCTTGTATGAAGACAACATCAATCTCAGCATGATCGATAATGTAGTCAACAGCTCCTGCACCTGCAATCTCAGGGAACAGTTATTAATTATGCTTGATACATAATATATTTTTTCTGATCAAAAGCCCAAATGCTGTGTTTCAAATTTTGCATAGTTGATCTGAAATATTTTCTGACGAGGTCTATTATTTATCAGTTTCCTGCTTACCTAAAGTATCGTATAGCGGGACACATATTAGGCTGTAACCATTGCAAGCCTGCAAAGTTAATTGTGGATTATCATTATTTTTCCTGCTCAAAGGAGATTAAGGAAATTATCATTCAGATGGGTTTCCAGTGGTTACCTGCATCGCTACCACCCACTGAGGGCAGTTTGCTCCATAAATTCCAACTGTGGAACCCTGCATAGATCAAGCATAGGAGCATGGTTGCCTCTAATTAATTTGAATTTTACAAGCTCTCTTCGAAATACAGAGATGACATGAATGGAAGAAGGTCTATTTTATATAGGTGGAGTGAAAAAGCTAGATTAAGTTTCGTTATTACCGGTTGCACCCCCAGTTGCTGCAGTGCAGAGCCAATTTGCAGGACTTCGTCATACACCTCCTTGTATGATTTCCATAAATAGGGCCCTGGCTAGAAGGTGAAAATGGAGAAGGTTCCAATCAAGAACAAACGAATCGAAAATAGACATGTAGCAGATACGCAAGCTTCATTATTCTTGAGGTTAGCTGTACACATGCATACCACTCCATCTTTAAATGGACGCCACCCGAGCATCCGGTTGTTTGGATACTTGCCTGCTGCTGTTCTGCAGGGACGCAAGCAAAAGAGATCAAAACCAAAAATTTGTGTGCTCGCAAAGATTCTTTTTACTATGATATTTTGCATGCGGATGGCTTTCCATTATGTGGTTAAAATGACATTCTATCTATCGTTTACACATGGAATCTAAAGACTCAAGGTTTATCATGCATGGTGTGCTGAATAACACCCTAGATGAAATCTCAAACTATCTTATGTTTTCTCTTTACAGGTCCTTTATGAAGGAGCCAGCTAAGCTGAGACTCATGTACTTTTGAAGATTAATGCTAGGAACTCGTATTGACACCGGTACGGTATGTTCTTAGTTCTGCTTTTGGCCATGTTCTGTTTGGATCCAGCTACCGCCTTTTAAAAACGTTGTAAAAGATAGCTTTGAGAAAATAATGAATAAGCAGGAAAATATCTTCAGAGTACACATTCAACTTAAACTTTCAGACCTTTAGTAGTTCAGCGCACAGTTTTTCCGGTAAGCAGTGAGTGCAAACAAAACATGACATGTGCATGTACTTTTTTCTGTTAGGGAAAATCGCATGCCTGTCCTTATATGAAGTTCCAGAAAGTTTGTTTTGGTAAAAAATCAGAATGAGATTCTACTCCTTTTTTTCTTGGCAAACACTCAGTACCATCTTGGAACAACTGTACACATGCAGAGTAGTGTTTTCCTGCTATTGGGGAAAAAACCACATGTGGGGTAGAGCAAGAAACAACAGAATGAATTCGACTGACATGGAACAGACGTCTCATTTACTTTCTTCAGTGCACACTAGCTACCAGTTCAGTCTCTCTTTGTTTATGGTCCAGTGAAAAAACATAATTGGTAGCACTACAACAGTGAAGCTATCTAGCAGAAACTTTTTGGAGACAAATCTAGTAAAAACTTTAGGAGAAAAGGGATGAAGTTGTTTCTTGTGTTTACCTGAACACATCCCAAGAGGTTCTCATGTCAGGCTCAAGCGGCGGGTACCCATCCTTGGCCAGTATGTTCCGGAACACCGGCCCTACCGCCAGCCGGCCATCCTTCCCAGGCTTCCCATCCTCCACCTGAATGGTGAACACCTGCTTCTTTGTCCCGTCCATAGATCCTCCAAACCGTGACCCCTTGTATCAGAAACCAAAGTTAGCAACTAATTCTACCAGGAGCTCACGCTCTCTTGCCGTAACTGAAAAAATAAATACACTCTTACTGCACTGGATTGATAAATGCGTGCCATCGAACAAGAGGATTCAACAAATATACTATGTCTGAACTCTGTCGTAAAAAAAAAAAAGAATAAAAAACCGGAGCAGGTGGTTCCTTATGTGCCAAGAAAAACAGTAGTTTCTACCCAAGAAGTAGCAGGACAGCGAGGAGCGCGACTCGGCGCTGTTTCAGACTTTTCTCCGTTGCAGTCAGGGAGAAGTACTTGCTCTTATTTTATTCTTTTCTGAAAGAGACGACCTCTGAGTTTTCAAAATCTGTTGTTTACTTGGTTGCAGCCAGCAAAAAGACAGTCAAGACTCATTCCAATGACAAAAAACAACAATATCTGCTTTCATCAAGAAAAGTTCTTCGTGTGTGTGTGTGTGAAAGAGAGAGAGGGAGAGAGCTTGAAGAAGAGGAGATTAGAGAGAGAGAGAGAGAGAGAGTACAGAAAACAGAGCTTGCAGAAGAGATAGAAGAGCTTACAGAAGAAGTGAGCTTGGAGAAGGCAGAGGTGTCTCCTCAGGATCGAGTCGAGAAGAAGCCGGGCATGCAGTAGCTAAGCGCCGCTGCTGGTGGGAAGAGGAGTGAGCTTCTTTCTTCCTATATATGCCAGGTTAGGCCGGGCAGGGCACGGGAGAGATGGCCGATGAAGGCTGTGTCTTGTGTGCGTGCAAGGAAAGGAGATCCGTCAAGTGGGACCCACCTGGTTAGCAGGCCAAGCTAAAACCGCTTAGCTCCATGGTTTAGCGAGAGAAACCCCGTGAAGGAACGGCTTCCAGAAATTAAGCATGTCGTGCTAAGCGCGTGATCAACATCACGCTAATCTCCTACTGGGTGATGTGGCGCCAAATGTGCGGTTGCTGTCCCACATGATCAGTCAGCCATAACGAAGGCATAGTCATTCGGAATGATTTTATCATCCCAAAATATATCTGGAGCCTGTTACAGTGATTTATGTTCCGGACAGTAAATACACTTGTTGTTTTATTTTAAGGTTTAGCCGGTCTTTACTGATCACAATGTTTATTCTCTACGGTGTCGAGATTAATCTAGACGTACGTTTGTCCAACGAAAACGAAAATCCTTTCATAAATTCCAAAGCATGGAGCGCCTCGGTTTGCGGAGGAGCTTACAAGGCTGATATAAAAAGAGTAGCTCGGGCAATATAGCATCAGTCTGCAGAAATGATAATGATGTGATTGCAAGTGTTGTAATATCGTGTCGTGTCTTTACGTCATTTCGGACTAAATTTATAGTTTCGAAACATGGTCTTGAACAAAAATTTATAGTTTTATAACATGTATCTGTCCTGTGCTGTACATTTTGTGCTAGATTTACAGTCTGGCCGGATGTAATTGTAGCATTGTTACCCTGCAGTAACAGAAGATCCAGATGCGGCGGCTCATCCATCAGATAAAACTTGGACAGAAAACTCTCGCTGCCGTACTTGTGTTTTCTTAACCTCCAGCCGCTGTTTGATGGTTACCTTTCATTGTACGTATCAGTCCCTGGTATTCAGTTTTACGGTTGTCCAACCTTGATCCAAAAATCCAAAATCGATCCTCCTGAAAAAAATTCTATGAAATTCCTACGATATAGAGAGGGTCGATACTTCCAAGAGGCCCATCAAAATAGTAACATTGACAATAGTATGTCATTAGTTGTGAGAAGTAAATTATCTTAATCGCCGTATATGTTATAATCAGGCATTGTATCTATATAATATTTTGGACAAATTTATAGTTTGACCCGATGTATTTGAAAAAGAAAACATTAGTGTGTATCACCAACAGAAGATCGAGATGAAGCGGATCATCCATCGACTAAAACTTGGACATAAAACTCTCTTTCGCAAAAACAAAGAACTGCAAACTAAATAAATAATCGTTCAGATGAAAACCATGGAAAGTGTCTTGATCCTACGCGATAAAAAATCTTAAGAAGTTTGAGTGGATATCTGAATTCCTATAAAACCGAGCCATAAGAACTGTCGGTTCATAGAAAAAAAATCCTATCAAACTCTATGATAAAGGTTGAAGCTATCAAATTTCTTGCACTAGCCAACGCAATAGAAGGTCTGAAGTGATAGAAATGGCTAGGCAATGCACATATACATTTCAACACCCCCTTGATACGTCTCAAACGTATCTATAATTTTTGATGTTTCATGTTGTTATTATACCAATTGCTACATGTTTTATTTACACTTCATAGCATTTTTATGCATTTTTTGGGACTAACCTATTAACAAGATGCCGAAGTGTCAGTTCCTGTTTTCTGCTGTTTTTCTCTTTCAGAAAAGCTAGTCGCAAAATATTCTCGGAATAGGATGGAAATCAACGTGTGCAAATAACTCATCGGAAGACTCCAGAAGCCATAAGGGGAGACGCCGAAGGCCACGAGGGGCCCACGCCAACCCTGGGCGCGATCAGAGGTTGGCCCGCGCCCAGCCCTGGCGTGGTCGCCTCGGGTGCCCTCCGACGCCACCCTTTCGCCTATGTATTCCCGATGTCCCGAAAACCCTAAAACCACCGATCATATTCCACGAAAAGTTCCGTCGCCGCCGCCGTCGTCAACCCTAGATCGGGAGGGTTCTGAAGCTCTTCCCGGCACCCTGCCGGAGGGGAGATCCTCACCGGAGGCCTCTACACCGCCATGCCTGCCTCCGGAGTGATGCGTGAGTAGTTCATCCTTGGACTACGGGTCCATAGCAGTAGCTAGATGGTTGTCTCTCCACCTTGTACCTCCATGTTTAGATCTTGTGAGCTGCCTAACATGATCAAGATCATCTTATTGTAATGCTACATGTTGTGTTTGCTGGGATCCGATGAATATTGATACTATGAGCAAGTTGTTTATCAATCTATCTATTTATGTTGTTTATGATCTTGCATGCTCTGTTGCTAGTAGATGCTTTGGCCAAGTAGATGCTTGTAACTCCAAGAGGGAGTATTTATGCTAGATAGTGGGTTCATGCCTCCAGTAATCTGGGCTCGAGATGACAGAAACGACTAAGGTTGTGGATGTGTTGTTGCCACTAGGGATAAAACAATGATGCATTGTCTACGTGTCATTTGCATTGTTTACATTACACACTTTACTTCATGCAATAATCTGTTGTTTGCAACTCAATACCGGAAGGGGTGCGGATGCTAACCGGAAGGTGGATTATTTAGGCATAGATGCGTTGGATAGCAAGTCTATGTACTTTGTTGTAATGCCCAATTAAATCTCATAATAATCATCTTGTCATATATTGCATTGTCATGCGCTCATTATTTGTCAATTGCCCAGCTGTAATTTGTTTACCCAACATGTTAGTTATCTTTTATGGAGAGACACCACTAGTGAACTGTGGACCCCGGTCCATTTCCTCATACTGATAAAACCACCAACTGCAATCATTTGTTCTCTGTTACTTTCTGCACTCATTACTGTTTTCCACACAATACGTTTAATCCTTTGTTTTCAGCAAGCCGGAGAGATTGACAACCTCTCTGTTTCGTTGGGGCAAAGTAGTTTGCTTGTGTTGTGTGCAGGTTCCACGTCAGTTGCGCCGCTGACAACCTTCTGAAGAACCTCCGTGTCCTCCTGGTTCGATAAACCTTGGTCATATTTCAAGGGAAAACTGCTGCTGCACTACATCATACCTTCCTCTTGGGGTCTCCCAACGAACGTGTGTTGTCACGGTCAACAAGCAGATCTTCTGGTGCTGTTGCTGGGAAGTAATAAAACACTCTACCGTTAACACGCCATCAAGACATTTTTCTGGCGCCGTTGCCGGGGATACTGGAATCTCCAGATAGGGGAGTCTCACACTTCCAATCTCATTACTTTGTTTTTGTCTTGCTTAGTTTATTTTATTTTATCTTGTTTGCTGTTAAAACCCAAAAACACAAAAAAAAATCCTGCACTTAGTTAATTTTGAGTTGTTATCTTTTTGTTTAGTCATCATGTCTGGTTCTGCGTATTATGCTTCATCTCCTGAGGTTGAGGTTCGTACTTTTAAGCAACAAGGGGGAGAAAGTTTGAAAGATGCTTGGTATAGAATTAGTAATGCTCATCATAGGTGTGCTAAGAAACATTCCACTACAATCCTTCTTAGGAATTTTTATGTTGGCATCACCAATTGGTATAGGTATGTTTTGGACACTTTAACAGGAGGGAACTTCCTAGGTACCCCTGCTTTAGAAGCTAGTTACATCATTGAAAGTCTAGTTGGGATACCACCTGTTAATGAATTTAAAATTGAAATTTCTCTTGAGGATGTCATGAAAAAACTAGAATCTATAGAGAAAAGCCTTCCAAGTATTGATAAGATCAATGAGATAGAAAAGCTCCATGATAGTACTAGTAAACTTGGTGAATCTTTTGGAAAAATTAACAGAAGGGTTACTGTTTTAGAAACTAGTGCTATCCATGATAATCAAAATTCTAGGATTGGAGAATTAGAGGAGGTTATTGATACTTTGAGTTCTACTTTTTCCTCACTTAAAACTAAAAAGCAAGAGCATCTATTAGACAAGGGAAGAAATTCATATATGTGCCCAAAGTGCCTAAACCGAAACCAACATTTGTTGATTTGTTTGAAACTGAGAAAGAATTTCGTGGATTAGTTAATGAATCATGCAATGGTTTGTTTAAATTTTCTTCTCAAGAATTCCCTAAACTTAAAAATACAAGCTGTGTTTTTGATGAAGCTTTTGATGATGTTGATGTTTCTAGTCTTGACAATACTTGATTCATGTTTCATGCCTAGCTAAAAGGCATTAAAGAGAAGCGCTTATGGGAGGCAACCCATTGTTTTTACTTTCTGTTATTTTTTTTTTTTGTGTCAAGGAGTTGTTTACTTCTGTAACAACTCCTTTGTATCTTTTATTTGCTTTTTGTTGTGCCAAGAAAAGTCTCTTATGACAAGATGGTACCTATATTTGGATTACTGCACAGGAACAGATTTCTGGAACGTCACCGTTTCTCGCCGTAGAAAATCAATTTGAAAAATCTGCCAATTTTTGTGCGTGTTCCTGAGATATGTACGCAACTTTCGTACGACTAAAGTTTTTCGATTTGAGCGACGTAAGTGTCCCGAAAAAAATCATCTTTACGGACTGTTCTGGTTTTGACAGATTCTGTCTTTGTTTTGCATTATCTCTTTTACAAGTGTTGAGTGGTTTCTTTTAAGGTGAAAGAGCATCACTTAAGCCTAGTAACAGTAGCTAATGTTTGAAAATGATTGCTTATGAATTTGTGTCCTTACAGAATCAAGTGAGATTATTTGTTTTGATGCACTAACCCGCTAATGAGAAAAATGTTGAGTTTTGTGTGAAGAAGTTTTCAAGTGTTAAGAGAGGAGGATGATATTATAAGATCAAGAAGAGTGAAAAGCTTAAGCTTGGGGAAGCTCCCATGGATCTCCCCAATATATTCAAAAGACTCAAGCGTCTAAGCTTGGGGATGCCGGCATCCCCTTCTTCATCAACAAACTATCAGGTCATCTCTAGTGAGACTATATTTTTATTTCTTCACATTATATGTACTTTTCTTGGAGCGTCAGTGTGCTTTTGTTTTCAGTTTGTTTTTGTTTGCTGCTCTATACTTGTTGGATCCTAGCACTCTTGTTTGGGAGAGAGACACGCTCCGCTTTTTCATTGGAATACTCTTGTTCTTCACTTATATTTGTTGAGTATTCTTGTCTAGCTACTGCTAAAGCTTCTAGCTCTCTGTTTTCATATATCTCTTGTCAGAGCTATTAGTTTCTTTTGAAGAAAGTACTCTCTTGCTTCACTTATATTTGTTTGGAGAGTTGTTCAAATAAGTTGATTGGTGTTTGGTTGGAACAGAAAATGCTATGCATGTGGTAGTGGTATAAAATGCTTACATAAGTCTTGTAGATCACTGTCTTGAGTAATTTGATACTTGTCAATTGTTTTGAGTTACCAAGTAAGTAATGTTTAGACTTGTGCATCATGTAAGTAAAGGCTATTAGTGAAGAACTATCATTGGTAGTTCCAAAGTCTAGATATTTTCTAGTGAAAGGTTTTGGTTAACAAGGAAGACAATGTGGAGTCTTGTAATTTTTCAAGCATGTTTTTTATATGAGTTCTTGCTGTACCAGTTGACAGTCTGTGTTTGCTTAAATAACCTTGCTAGCCTAAACTCTGTACTAAGCGGGAATGCTGCTTGTGCATCCAAAACCCTTGAGCCAAAATCCATGCCATCTGTGTCCACCATAACTACCTATTATGTGGTATTTTCCTGCCATTCCAAGTAAATTTTTCATGTGCTACCTTTAAAATATTCAAAACTGTTACAACTCCTTTTTTGTCACTATTTACAAGCTCATGAGGATGTGGTGGATGGTCTTTATTTCACTTGTTGATCAGACTTTACACCTGGACTAGTGGCATATACATCCGATTATTCAATAATTTTGCAAAAAGAGCTGGCAACGGGGTGCCCAGTCCCAATTAATTACAACTTTAACCATTAATTCTCTTCACATCTTTTTGCCCCTGAGAAATCAGTCAAGCAATGTTCATAAGTGTGTAAACAAAAGAGAACGAGGGATGATCTACCCGCTGGTAGAAATAACGTCCTTCATGGGAGCCGCTCTTGTAAGGTCTGGTTAACTTGTGACTTAAAGTATTGTCTATTTACTGATTCGTTGACCACTAACACACACCTCTCAAAATATATTTTTATACGCTCTATATGCTTTCAAAAAATTAAAAAGCTCTAGCACATGATTTAATCCCTACTTCCCTCTGCGAAGGGCCTTTCTTTTACTTTATTGTTGAGTCAGTTTTCCTACTTCTTTCTATCTCCACAAGCAAACACTAGTGTCAACTTTGGTAGAACAGTTGTTATATAATGATATGTTTGACTTATTGCATTACTTTGCCTTGACAATATCCATGAGATAAATATGTTAAAGTTGAAGCCAGTGCTGAAACTAAATCTTCCTTTGTGTTAGTCAAACACTTTCATTTAGAATCTATTGCTTTGTGAGCTAACTTTTATGCAAACTCTTATAGCTCCATTGTCTCCAAAGTATTATTCATGAAAGTTTGCACTTGTATGGTTCATTTTGTTTACTCCTTGTTTACTTGTTAGCAAACAATAGACCATTGACTTGGATCACTTCATTCAGTTCATGTGCTTTGCATTACTATTTGATCATGATTATGTTGGTAGCATGTCACTTCAAAAATTATGTTGTTTTTATCGTTCACCTACTCGAGGACGAGCAGGAACTAAGCTTGGGGATGGTTGATACGTCTCAAACGTATCTATAATTTTTGATGTTCCATGCTGTTATTATACCAATTGCTACATGTTTTATTTACACTTCATACCATTTTTATGCATTTTCTGTGACTAACCTATTAACAAGATGCTGAAGTGCCAGTTCCTGTTTCTGCTGTTTTTCTCTTTCAAAAAGCCAGTCGCAAAATATTCTCGGAATTGGACGAAAATCAATGTGTGCAAATAACTCATCGGAAGACTCCAGAAGCCAGAAGGGGAGACGCCGAAGAGCCACGAGGGGCCTACACCAACCCTGTGCGCGGTCAGAGGTGGGCCCACGCCCAGCCCTGGCGTGGCCGCCTCGGGTGTCCTTCGACGCCGCCATTTCGCCTATATATTCCCGATGTCCCGAAAACACTAAAACCACCGATCATATTCCATGAAAAGTTCCGTCGCTGCCGCCGCCGTCAACCCTAGATCGGGAGGGTTCTGAACCTCTTCCCGGCACCCTGCCGGAGGGGAGATCCACACCGGAGGCCTCTACACCGCCATGCCTGCCTATTTATGTTATTGTAATGCTACATGTTGTGTTTGCTGGGATCCGATGAATATTGATACTATGAGCAAGTTGTTTATCAATCTATCTATTTATGTTATTTATGATCTTGCATGCTCTCCGTTGCTAGTAGATGTTTTGGTCAAGTAGATGATTGTAACTCCAAGAGTGAGTGTTTATGTTAGATAGTGGGTTCATGCCTCCAGTAATCTGGGCTCGAGATGACAGAAACGACTAAGCTTGTGGATGTGATGTTGCCACTAGGGATAAAACAATGATGCATTGTCTACGTGTCATTTGCATTGTTTACATTACACACTTTACTTCATGCAATAATCTATTGTTTGTAACTCAATACCGAAAGGGGTGCGGATGCTAACCGGAAGGTGGATTATTTAGGCATAGATGCGTTGGATAGCAAGTCTATGTACTTTGTTGTAATGCCCAATTAAATCTCATAATAATCATTTTGTCATATATTGCATTGCCATGCGCTCATTATTTGTCAATTGTCCAGCTGTAATTTGTTTACCCAACATGTTAGTTATCTTTTATGGAGAGACAACACTAGTGAATTGTGGAGCCCGGTCCATTTCCTCATACTGATAAAACCACCAACTGCAATCATTTATTCTCTGTTACTTTCTGCACTCATTACTGTTTTCCACACAATACGTTTAATCCTTTGTTTTCAGCAAGCCGGAGAGATTGACAACCTCTCTGTTTCGTTGGGGCAAAGTAGTTTGCTTGTGTTGTGTGCAGGTTCCACGTCAGTTACGCCGCTGACAACCTTCTGAAGAACCTCCGTGTCCTCCTGGTTCGATAAACCTTGGTCATATTTCAAGGGAAAACTGCTGCTGCACTACATCATACCTTCCTCTTGGGGTCTCCCAACGAACATGTGTTGTCACGGTCAACAAGCAGATCTTCTGGTTCTGTTGCTGGGAAGTAATAAAACACTCTACCGTTAACACGCCATCACCCCTCCCACGTGTGATTCGAGAAGGGAGAGGCCAACACATGCATAGAAATCTCAGAAGCAATTATCTGCGAAAGTCAGGATTCAAACTCGAGAACTATAACTCTCATACCATGTCAAATTTCATGCATTAGTCAGTGCAACCAAAAGCACGAACTGATGAAAAGGGCAGACAAAATCCACATATACACTGCAACATCCCATATCACGTGTGAGTTATGAATCAAGAGGCCTATGCGTGTACTCGGAGGGGGCAACAATAATTTTGGATAAGTTGTGAAAGACATGACTCGAACTCGAGACCTACGGTTCTGATACCATGTCAAATTTCATGCACTATCCAACGCAAACAAAAGTACGAACCGACGAAAATGGCTAGGAAATTCAGATATACACTTCAACACCACCTCTCTCGTGTAACTTGGGGAGACCAACATTTGCATGTAAATCTCAGAGGTATGACTTAAAAGGCCAATGCATGTACACAGAGAGGGCAACAGTAATTTTTGGATAAATTGCGAAAGTCAAGACTCGAACTTGAGACCTTCGAATATGATACCATGTGAAGTTGCATGCACTAGTCAACACAAGCAAAATTCTGAACTAGCTAGTTTACATATACAATTATACACTTGAACACCAGCTCTCTCGTGTGACTCAGAGAGGCCAACACGTGCATAGAAATCTCAAAGGTATGACTCAAAAGGCTTATACGTGGACGCCGGTACATGTACACGGAGATGGAAACGCCAATTTTTGGATAAAGTTTGAAAGCCAGGACCCGGACTTGTGACCTATGACCCTTATACCATGTTGCAATAGCTAACACAAACAAAAGTACGAGCTGGTGAAAAGGGCTAGGCAATCCAACACCCTCTCACGTGTGATTCAGGGAGGCCAACACGTCCATAGAATTTTCAGAGGCAGGTATGTCTCAAGAGGCCTATACGTGGACACAGAGCGGACAACATCAGTTGTTGGATAAATTGCAAATGGGAGGACTCGAACTCTCAATTTCATGCGCTAGGCAACGCAAACACAAGTCCAAACTGATGGGAAGGGATAGACAATCCATATATATCCTTCAATAGGTGAGTAGTGTCATGTTTCATGCATTAGCCAACGGAACCAAAAAGTCCGAACTGTTGGAAATGGCTAGATAAGTCACATATACATTTTAACATCCCCTCTCACGTGGGATGCAGAAAGTCAACACGTGCCCCCGGAATAAAGCGACGGCACACATCTCACGAATGACAGAAGAGACCTATACGCGGACAAAGAGGGGGCAACGATAATTTTAGAATAAATGCAATAACCAGGACTCAAAATCGAGACCCTAGTCTCTGATACCATGTCATATTTCATGCACTAGCCAATACGACTAAAGTTCGAACGGATGGAAAGAGCTAGACAATCCACATATACACTTGAACACCCCCTCTCCGTGTGCTCATGGAAAGTCAACACGTGCAAACCAGAAGAGAGCGACGGCGTGCGTCTCAGAGGTATGGCTTAAGAGGCCTATACATGGACAAATAGAGAGGACATCCAAATTTTTTTGGATAAATTGCGAAAATCAGGACTCGAACTTAAGACCCTAGCCTTTGATTCGATATCATGTCTCATGCTGCCAACGCAATCAAAACCCTAGGGTCTCGAGTTCGAATCCTGATTTCACAAGTTATCCAAAAATTGTTGTTGCTCTCTTCCGGTTTGCACATGTCATGTTTCATGCGCCGTATCTCTCTTCTGGTTTACACATGTTGGGTTTCCACGTCATAACGTGAGAGGGGGTGTTGAAGTGTATATGTGAATTGTCAAGCACTTTCCATCAGTTTAGACTTTGATTGCATTGGCTAGTGCATGAAACATGACAAGTAGCATTGACAATGCATCATTAGTATGCATAAATAAGTTATGTTCTTGCACTATATGTTATAATCCTATAACGTATCTGCACGTATTGTTTGCGGAATCTATAGTTTGACCGATCGAATGTATTTGCAACATTAATGTTTATCAATAATAAGAAATCGAGATGCAGCGGCTCACCCATCAACCAACTTGAACGGGGAGCTCTCGGTGTCAAACAGGCCTTTTTAGTTGGAAGGTAGCAACATTAATTTCCCTGTGCCTTTTTCAGTTAATTAGTTTGCCGTTACATGTTCCTTTTGGGAAGTTTTGTGTCACTACCAGGGAAGTTTTCCGTCTGCTATCGGCTGATCTCTTATCTCCGTCACTGTTACAGGCTTACTATTATCAGTGTGGCAACAGTAACATTTTTTCTAACGATGCTTCTCATTAAACGGATCCCCCCTGCCTGTTTGAGTAAAAGTCTGAACCATACCATGAACAATTACCGGTTTTGCAGCTCAGCTTACAGTAGAAAAAATCCTGCTTTCTGCTCAGCAGCTTACCCGTTCTGTCTTCAACAGGGATAGCTAACCTATCTACTGCTGCAGCTGACAGAGTCCACATTTGATGTTCCCAGGCATGCAGCAGGCACCCATTGATCACACTTACCTACCACTTAATTTGGTAGCTACTGGTGCTATTACTGCTATGAAATGATATTTCTGGCCAGGTAAAAAATTGATATTTTCTGGTAAGGTTAGCCAGTCTTACATTAGTCAAATCAAGTGGATAATGTAGAAGAATGATTATCTGTTGAAGAAAAGTATGTTCTTGACTTCTAGTGATCCAGGTAGGGTAGTTGACTGGTTGACTGACAGAGGACACGCCACCAGATACTGATACCGTTCAAAAAAAAAAGATACTGATACCGTCAACCAACTTGACCTGAACCCTTGACTTCCTCTTATTAGACGGCTAGGTCATAAACACTGGCTTGACTACTGCATCAACTAACTGCCTTTTTCTTGTTATATGTTAGAACCAACTTGTATTTTCTAAGAGTGCAGAGGCTGGGTTTAATTGGTATTTTTTATCTAAAAAAACTTGTATTACTGAGAGGGGTATGCTGAGGCCAATAGTCTTACAGGTCTAATATGATGAGGTAATTAAAGTAAACGACTGATTAAGATTGTACAGGGAACAATGTACACAAGAACATGGATATATGCTCTGAGCCTGACAGTGCCCATGCTCATTGCTCCATACACGTGCACTGTCATACAATCGGATAAAAGCTAACAATGAGAGGATGTCAACTAACAGAAGTGAAGCTAGCTAGCAGCTTGGGACACCATTGATGGCGGCATGGGTTGCCTAGGGTTCTTGCATGTCCTGATTCATAGGTCGTATAGTTCAGCATGAATGGCATGTCGATGCATGTGAGGTCATTCATTTGACTGTCACGTACCGGGCTACTCATATGAGTCCACTGAATCCGGGGTTCAGATCAACCCACAGATCATTCTTCTATACCGATCGGCTGTTACGGTGCACGTATATATGTGGTGACTGGCCGTTTTTTTTATTGAGAAACCCAAACCAAAACGGGTGACCGACATATTACTAATACCTTCACAGAAATTCACTTTGCCCTCCTGGTGCATATGCTAATTAACCGAAAGAATACATTTTAAAATATCAAAAAATGTAAGAAAACACGCTCATAAATATGACATTCTATGTGCACACGTCAAGTTTCGTGAAAACTCTATTTTGTGTGTGGTGTGTGTAAAAGTGTGAAAGGACAAAAAAATCTCCTGAAAAGCCATATCACTGAATTTTATCTTTTCTACACAAGAAACAAAAAAGTATCGGTTTTATCGTAAAACGACTTTGCCCGAACATAATTACTGGCCGGGTAAATGAACCACTGGATTTCATATTAGTAAATGATGAGGGTAATTAAACGACTAAGATTATACTACAAGAACAATATACATAAAAAACATGGACACATTCTCTGAACCTGACAGTGTCCATGCTCGTTCCACCACAAACTCGTTGCCAGTTTGAGCTTGCAGCTCGGACGCCATTCATGGCGGTATGGGTTCGTATATGCTCAAGGTCGTAGCTCGGCGAGAATGGCACGTCGATGCATGCATATGCATGCATGTGTCGTCATTTTTTTCGCTCGTCATGATATGTGCTACACACTTTGTTCCAAATTAAATGACTTTTATTTGGTCGCACGTGTATGTATCTAGACATGTTACGAGTATAGATAAATACATATTTGGACAAATGAAAATCATCTACTCCATCCGTATCAAAATATAAGACTTTCTAACTATTCCACACACATGTATATAGACATGTGACTCGTATGAGCACTAGTAGAAAAACCATCTTTGGTCCAGGGCCGCCCCAGCCATTAGCCCCGGTTGAGGTAAAAGCCGGGACCAGTGCCTGGCACTGGTCCTGGTTCGAGTTGCCACGGCCCCGTGGACCATTGGTCCCGGTTCGGTTGGGGGTATTGGACCAATACCCCTCCCTGCCTATAAATAACCCCCACCCCCTTCTCTCCTCTTTTTTTCTCTTGGATTGGTGGGAAGTGGGTGCTATTTTTTTTTCCTTTGCCACGCACAAGATGTGTTCGATGAAATGCCCGACCCACACTTAAGTTCACACAAAATGATATCCTCGGCCGAGGTTAGCAACTTTATCCTTTTCGTCTGTAATTGATACAGAAATATTGCACGTGTCGATGTACGGTGGTCATTTCACTATTCAAGATGTTATTGTAATGGTATTTGATAAACTTAATTATATATATGATGCAGATGGATGCACGGATGCGATGGATGTACGGCGAACGACGCAGTTCCGAGTTTATTGCAGGCCTGCATAAATTTCTCGATGTGGCTGAGGCAAACAAAGTGAATAATTTTATGCCTTGTCCATGTGAGAAGTGTCGGAACGTCAGGGAGTACTCTGACCCGAGAACCATTCAAGACCACGTGATTCGGAAAGGTTTCATGCCCAGCTATAATTGTTGGACCAAGCACGGAGAAAGAGGGGTTACGATGGAAGACAATGAAGAAGAGGAGGATGATGACAACTATCCTATGTTCCCTGAGGAATGCGGTGATACTGTTATGGAAGACGTTGAAGAAGAAAGAGGTGAACATCGGGCATCAGATGAGCCCGCTGATGGTCTTGGTGGGGTCATTTCTGATGCAAAGCGAGAATGCGATACAGAAAAGGAGAAGCTAAAGTTGGAGGCCATGCTTGAGGATCACAAAAAGTTGCTGTACCCAAACTGCGAAGATGGCAGCACAAAGCTCGGTACCACACTGGAACTGCTGAAATGGAAGGCAGAGACTGGTTGTTCTGACAAGGGATTTGAGAAGTTACTGAAAATAATGAAGCCGAAGCTTCCAAAGGATAACGAATTGCCCGAGACTACATACGAAGCAAAGAAGGCTATCTGCCCTCTAGGATTAGATGTGCAGAAGATACATGCATGCATTAATGACTGCATCCTGTACCGCGGTGAGTACGAGAACATGGATAAATGCCCGGTATGCAATGCACTGCGGTACAAGATAAGACAAGATGACCCTGGTGATGTTGAGGGCGATGACGAGCCCCCCCGGAAGAGGGTTCCTGCTAAGGTGATGTGGTATGCTCCTATAATACCACGGTTGAAACGTCTGTTCAGAAACAAAGAGCATGCCAGGTTGTTGCGATGGCACAAAGAAGAGCGTAAGAAAGACGGGAAGTTGAGACACCCCGCCGATGGGTCCCAGTGGAGAAAAATCGACAGAGAGTTCCCGACATTTTCAGATGACGCAAGGAACTTAAGATTTGGTCTAAGTACAGATGGCTTTAATCCTTTTGGGGAGCAGAGCTCCAGTCATAGCACTTGGCCCGTGACTCTATGTATCTACAACCTTCCTCCTTGGTTGTGCATGAAGCGGAAGTTCATTATGATGCCAGTGCTCATCCAAGGCCCGAAGCAACCCGGCAACGACATTGATGTGTACCTAAGGCCATTAGTTGATGAACTTTTGCAGTTGTGGTCCGAACCAGGTGTACGTGTGTGGGATGAGCACAAACAACAGGAATTTGACCTACGAGCGTTGCTGTTCGTAACCATCAATGATTGGCCTGCTCTTAGTAACATTTCAGGACAGTCAAACAAGGGATACAATGCATGCACGCACTGTTTAGATAAGACTGAAAGTATACATTTGGGAAACAAGAATGTGTACCTGGGGCATCGTCGATTTCTTCCGAACAGTCATGCCGTAAGAAAGCCCGGCAAGCATTTCAACGGTGAGGCAGATCGCCGGAAGAAGCCTAACCTCCCTGATGGTGATGTTATATATGACATGGTCAAGGATTTAGAAGTAATCTTTGGAAAGGGTCCTGGCAGTCTATCTGTTCCGAATGACGCTGACAACCACGTACCCATATGGAAGAAGTGCTCTATATTCTGGGAGCTACCCTATTGGAAAGTCCTAGAGGTCCGGTCTTCAATCGACGTGATGCACGTGACGAAGAATCTTTGCGTGAACCTGCTAGGCTTCCTGGGCGTGTATGGGAAGACAAAAGATACACCGGAAGCACGGGCAGACCAGCAACGTATGAAAGACCCATACAACAAGCAGACGGATAAAGGGCGTCAATACTTAAGCAGCTACGCTCTTACCAAAGCAGAGAAGGAAATCTTTTTTGAATGCCTGAGCAGTATCAAGGTCCCGGCTGGCTTCTCGTCAAATATAAAGGGAATAATAAATATGGCAGAGAAAAAATTCCAGAACCTGAAGTCTCATGATTGCCACGTGATTATGACGCAGTTGCTTCCGGTTGCATTGAGGGGGCTTCTACCGGAAAATGTTCGAGTACCCATTGTGAAGCTATGTGCATTCCTCAATGCAATATCTCAGAAGGTCATCGATCCAGTAACTCTACCAAGTTTACAGAAGGCTGTGGTCCAATGTCTTGTCAGCTTCGAGTTGGTGTTCCCCCCATCATTCTTCAATATTATGACGCATCTCCTGGTTCACCTAGTCGACGAGATTGCCATTCTCGGTCCTGTATTTCTACACAATATGTTCCCCTTCGAGAGGTTCATGGGAGTCTTGAAGAAATATGTTCATAACCGTGCTAGGCCAGAAGGAAGCATCTCAAGGGGCTATGGAACAGAAGAGGTCATTGAGTTCTGTGTTGACTTTATTCCTGACCTTAAGCCGATTGGTGTTCCTGAATCGCGGCATGAGGGGAGACTGAGTGGAAAAGGCACGCTAGGAAAGAAAGCACTGATATGTAGGGACGGGCATTCTTTAACTCAAGCACACTACACAGTTCTACAAAGTTCCACCTTCGTGGCTCCGTATATCGAGGAACACAAGAATTATGTACGCTCCAAGAACCCGGGGAAGGATGACTCCTGGATTAAAGAAAAACACATGGAGACCTTCGGCAGTTGGTTGCGATTACAGCTCATGAATGACACCACTGTCGGAGATCAGCTCTACTTGTTGGCCGCGTCACCATCTTCGACTGTATTGAATTTCCAAGGGTACGAGATAAATGGGAATACATTTTACACGATCGCCCAAGATAAAAAGAGCACCAACCAGAACAGTGGTGTCCGCTTTGATGCAACAAACGACGATGGGCAAAAGGACACATACTATGGTCGCATAGAGGAGATATGGGAACTTGACTATGGACCTACTTTTAAGGTCCCTTTGTTTCGGTGCAGTTGGGTCAACATGAATGGAGAAGGGATAAAGGTAGACCAGCTGTACGGGATGACAACAGTGGATCTCAAGAATCTTGGTTGTTACAAGAACGAACCATTCGTCCTAGCCAATGATGTGGCTCAGGTTTTCTATGTGAAGGACATGTCCTCCAGACCGAAAAAAAGAAAAAACAAGCAAACGAATACATCAGACGATGAGCCAAAGCGTCACGTAGTTCTTTCAGGGAAAAGAAACATCGTGGGAGTCGAGGACAAGACAGACATGTCAGCAGATTATGATAAGTTTGATGAAATTCCGCCCTTCACAGTGAGAACTGACCCAAGCATCCCGTTAAATAATGAAGATGCTCCATGGTTACGGAAGCATCGTAAATCAATGTAATGTATTAAACCTTTATGTGATGTGTAGTAATGTATTAAACCTTTATGTGGTGAAAACCATAATACACGAAATGGGAGTTTCCATCTAGAAGAAATGGGTTATATCACATGTGAGTTTTCTTTTTTGTTTTCTGTTAATTAATTGCATGACGACCGGTGAAACACGCGTGGTAGGTGGTTGTCGGCTCCCACACCTCCCGTGGGAACCTCTCAAACCTCAGCTTCGACCGTCCAAACACAGTTCCCCCTGCATACAGCCCGACGGTGGCTCGTGAGTTTGAGCGCCACTTCGATCCAAGCAGCGGTAAGACGTCTCTGATGATCTACAACCGTCCGGCAAGACGTCTCTGATGATCTGCAACCATTTGGAACGGTCGCAGGTCATCAGAGACGTCTTGCCACTGGTTGCCCAAAGATGCCTCTCCGAGTGACGCTGGAATGTTTTGTGTTTGAGCGCCACTTCGATCCAAGCAGCGGTCGCAGGTCATCAGAGACGTCTTGCCACTGGTTGCCCAAAGATGCCTCTCCGAGTGACGCTGGAATGTTTTGTGTTTGAGTGCCACTTCGATCCAAGCAGCGGCAAGACGTCTCTGATGATCTACAACCGTCCGGCAACACATCTATGATGATCTGCAACCGTTTGGAACGGTCGCAGGTCATCAGAGACATCTTGCCGCTGGTTGCCCAAAGATGCCTCTCCGAGTGACGCTGGAATGTTTTGTGTGAGTGAGTAACCTGTCTGAGGAGGGCGGCTATATATAGGGTACGTGTGCTTCTTTAGTCCCGGTTGGTAACACCAACCGGGTCATGTGGCTCACGAAGTGGTCGTGATACTGCTGATCCAACAGCTCACAATCCCTCAAAAGAAACACACCCCTGATCCAACGTCTCACAAGCGCTTGAAAGAAACACACGATCCGTGTGCTTCTTTAGTCCCGGTTGGTAACACCAACCGGTCATGTGGCTCACGAAGTGGTCGTGATACTGCTGATCCAACAGCTCACAATCCCTCAAAAGAAACACACCCCTGATCCAACGGCTCACAAGCGCTCGAAAGAAACACACGATCCGTGTGCTTCTTTAGTCCCGGTTGGTAACACCAACCGGGACTAAAGACGGGCTTTGCGGTCACGACACGTGTCCTCCCCCAGCACTTCCCTGGGCACGTGTCCTCCCCCAGCGCTGCCCTGGAGGTCTTTATATATTGTCGCCGACGGGGTAAACCCTAATCCACCATTCCTAGCCACGAACGCATCGTCTCCACGAGATGGATCCGCCACGCCCGCTGCAGCACCTTCTAGACGAGGTCGAGCGTGCTCGGCAGAGCGCGCTTGGGCGCAACCGCGGGAGTCTATCCCGCCGTATGCCCACGAGCCCAGCGTGGAGAGGAATGCCCAGCTACCGGCCTCCTGCTCCACCAGGTGCCGCCGCACCTCCACCTGGCGGCGCTGCACCTCCACCAGGCGCCGCCGCTCCTCCCGCGGAGGAGGAGGAGGACGACGACTTCGACTGGAGCGACGACGGGGAAGAAGGTTGTGGGTTGCAGATACAGGAGGCCATGGAAGCCTCCTTCCAGTCTGTCCGCGACTACCCTGTCCAGCGAGCCAAGACTTCCTACCAGCTCAAGGCGAAGGACGCTTCCGATCTAGATTGGGCGCTGAAAGACTCATCCTCCATGGATCTTGCCCTCCGCCGCAAACGTGCGCGCGAGAACCGGGCGGCCGCCCACGGGGCTGGCTCCTCCCGCCGTTCCCCCTAATCCTACGACCTTCGAGCCAGCAAGTCCGTTTATGTAGAATAATGTTGGTGATGTTGGATCAGGGGTGTGTTTCTTTCAAGTGCTTGTGAGACGTTGTATCATGTGTAATAATGTATTAAACCTTTTATGTAATGCATTAAGATAAATGAATTAATAATTTTTATCTGCTTTCTTCTGCATTTTACAACACCAAACATTCATCTTACAAATATAGGTTTACTGAAATTGTTCTGCATTTACTTCTGCTTACGGATTATTTGTCGAATTTCGACTTACGGATTTAAAGATATGAATTTATCCATATTAAATTGAAAATGACAATAATAATGTAAAATTGATTTTGGATTATTTATACAAATTCAAACACTTTTCACGTTGAAAGTTTTGTCAATTCAAAATATGCAATAAAGTTAATATATTTTTAATTGAAAATGGTAAAATGGTTAATAGTTTGTATAGTTAGAATAATTATTTCAGAAAACAAAAAATGGTTTTGGATTATTTATTCAAATTTAAACACTTTTCATGTTGAAAGTCTTTTCAGATTCAAAACCATTTGTAATTCATATTCAAACACCTAAATAAGAAAAAAAAGGCGGGAACAACATTTCAGAACTGAAAAGTTCGAAATAATTTTGAAAAAGGACTCTTTGGTCCCGGTTTCTGGCACGAACCGGGACCAAAGAGTCCATGGGCGCGCCACTGGATCTGGCATTAAATGACCCACTCTTTGGTCCCGGTTGCTGGAAAGAACTGGGACCAAAGAGGCATTGGTCCCGGTTCTTTCCAGCAACCGGGACCAAAGAGTGGGTCTACTTAACTGTTGCCCTTCTCCTTCCCCGATTCATTCGCAGAAACGCTAAGGACCGGAGAAGAGAAGGAGGAGCCCGTGCCGCCGCGCCCGCACGCCGTCAGGCTGCCCAACTTCGCCCTCGACGCCGGTGCCCTCGACGCCCGTGCCGCCGCGCCCGCACGCCGGCCGCCCGTGCTGAGAAGAAGGAGAGGAGCCCGTCGCATGGCCCTCTGCTCCGGCGCCTCCATCACGCGCCCCTGCTCCGGCCTCGACCCCTCCTCCGATCATCTCTCTCCTCCGCCGTACGTCGCGCCCGAGGCCGTCGCGCTCCCTCCGTTCGCCGGCCTCCTCCTCCGTCCTCCTCTCCGCCGTCGCGCTCCCCTGCCTCGAGCTCCTCTGCCTCACGCTCCTCTGCCTCGCGCTCCCACTTAGAAAATGTGAGCAAAATTAGAAAATTTAGAGTTATTAGCTATGTTAGCAAAATGTGAGAAATTTTAGAGTTGCTAGCAAAGTTAGCAAAGTTAGAAAAGTTATAAATTTTTGAAAATTTAACAAAGTTAGAAAGAAAAGTTAGAAAACAATGTTAAAAAATTGTGTTAGTTTAATTTTGTATAGTGGTAGTTTAATTTGTAGTTTAATTTTGTATAGTGGTAGTTTAATTTGTAGTTTAATTTGTTTAGCTTATTATTGTTTAGGTTATTATAGGTTATCAATTTTTAGTGTAGCAATTTTGAAAGTTTAGCAATTTTGAAACTTAGCAATTTTGTTTAGATTATTTTAGGTTATTATTAATGTAGCAATTTTGTTAGAAATATTGCTAAGTCATTTAGATAAAGTTGTTTTTAGTTGCAATGAAATTTTGAAACTTAGCAATTTTGTTTAAAAATTTGCAGTGACATTGCAGTGCGGCAGTACGTGAAGAGCCCGAAGCCGGCCGGCCTCCACGCCCCCGCTCGCGCCGCCCCCTCTCGGTGAGGGTTTAGAAGAAATTGCTATTTTTTAAATGTATGAATATATGAATGTATGAATTAAAGGGTTTTTTGCTTAGGTTTAGAAATTCAAACACTTCGGATTTTTTGTGTTTACGATACGAGTTTACGGGTTTACGATACGAGTTTACGGTTTACGATACGAGTTTACGGGTTTACGATACGAGTTTATGGGTTTACGATACGAGTTTACGAGTTTACGGGTTTACGATACGAGTTTACGGGTTTACGATACGAGTTTACGGGTTTACGATACGAGTTTACATACGAGTTTACGGGTTTACGATACGAGTTTACGGGTTTACGATACGAGTTTACGGGTTTACGATACGAGTTATAGGCAGCATATGAAGTTCTAATTTGTTCTTGCAAATGATATGATATTGTAGATGTATCTTGACATATGGAACAAGTTACCCAACTAAAGTTTTGTGCATTGTTCTTAATTTGCAGAAACTATGGAACGAGACGAAGATCAGGAAAATATCCTCCAGGATATAATCCGCGGGCCGGAAGATATTGTCGATGTCACCACGGAGTTTTTGAACAACTCCGGTGAGGGAGATGAGTCTCTCAACCGAAGAGACGGCTCCGGTGAGGTAGAACCCGACGGCCGGGGTGAGGGAGAAGTCAGCGAGGGAGAAGCCGACGAGGGAGAAGCCGAGAGAAGCCGAAGGCTCCGGTGGAACATTAAATGTTGCAAACTCCGGCGAGGTGCATATACATATATTAATGAAGCCGAAGATTGTATTAATTAAGCCTCTGATGTCTATATACATATATTAACGCTCTTTCTTCTTTTAGCCCTCCGGATCGAGCAAATCTTCTGTAAGGACAAAACGAGGCCCAGCCAAAAAGTTGGGCGACCAAGAAAGGTACACGATCGAAAGAGTCGCTGAAGACGGCACACCGACTGCTCCCCCTGGTGTTAAAAATAAAATGGTAAAGCAATGCGGAGTTCTTGTTAGGGACTTCATCCCGATCACCGTTCGAGAATGGCATCGGCCAAAGAGAAAGGACAGCTATATGTCAGCGATGAGGGCAAAGAAAGACTTTGGAGAAAGCTCATGGTTAATTTCACCCTGCCGGCGCCAGAGGTGGATTCAGATGAGGAGGATCCAGATGAGGCAGAAAAGATTGCCCGGAAAATCATGGAGCAAAAAGTCAAGGACTGGGCACTTAAGAAGATGGCCGAGCTATTCAAGAACTGGAAGAAAAGATTGAACAAACTGTTTGTCAAGAAAAATAAGACTCCAGACTTCGATAAAGGGTATGAGAAGATAAAGGACTACTGGGAAGAATTTGTGGCGTACAAGAAATCAGAGGAAGCTCTGGAAAAGTCTGCAAAAAATGCGGCAAATGCTGCTCTAAAGATGTACCACCATACTATGGGGCCTGGTGGCTACGCTGGTAGCATGCCTAAGTGGGAGAAACTTGAGGCGGACCTGCTGGCTAATGGGATCACTCCAGAGCCACTCAAGTGGATCGAACGGGCAAGAAATTGGTTTTACGGGCATGGGGGCACGTTGGACGCAGAAGGGAAGTGCATATATAACAGAAGACACAAAGATAATCCCCTACTACCCATCCAAGAAATTAGAAATGCAGTAAAGGATGTTGAAGAGGGACGGTTCATTCCCGATAGAGAGGATGACGAGCTCACACGCGCCCTTGGGAATAAGGAACACGACGGACGGTTACGAGGCGTACCTGGCTCCAAGCCCAAGACAATTGCGATTCCCGAGCACAGGAAGAAATTTCCTGATAGAAGCCATCAGAGGAGAAAGGAAAGGGAGGCAATGGAAGCACGCGCTGCTGCAGACCGGCTGCGTAATATAGAAGAAGAATTAAAGCTGCAGAAGGAACAAATTGCCGTGCTTAGCCAGCAAGGTACTAGCGGCCAATCTCAACGGCACATGGTAGAAGCTGCATGCGATGGTACCGGTGGCCCATCGAATCGGAAAAGCAGCGTGGCTTCCACGGAGCTCCAGGATGGTAATGATGATGCAGTGGCTCCACTTCGTCGCTACCCAGTGGATGATATCACGGAGAGCACACCTTGTGAGATGCATGTGAAAGTTTTTAACTTAACCGTGAAGGTGGCGGTCGGCTATGTCGTACCAATTGGACCTAATCCAACTTACCATTTCTCTCCGGTTCCAAATGGCTACGCTGTTGTCGCGGTGGATGAAGTGATGAAAGATTATGAGGAGCTGAAGCTGCAACACCCTGCAGGTGAAGATGGGGAGGTGCTTGAACTTGGAGAAGCCAAGAAAGCGACCATTCTATGGCCAAAGGAATTCATCGTGCTTCCGAACTGGCAGCCAAGGCCATCGACTCCTCACCAGTCTCCAGCGCAACAGTCCTCTTCACCGCCTCAGCATTCTCCAGCGCAACAGTCCTCTTCACCGCCTCACCAGTCTCCAGCGCAGCCGTCTCCGCCGCCGCGTCAGCCGTCTCCGCCGCCGCGTCAGCCGTTTCCCCCACCGCTCGTACTATGAGGGGTAAGCGATCACCGAAACGTAAAAGGTCGCCCCTCCCAACAGTACCTCATAAGAATCTTCCCATTAGACCTTATGACAGGACTGTAGCGGAAAACGCCGCGGAGGTGGCTGCCTACAATAAGGCTTTTTTTGCACCAAAAAAGCCCGAGCAGAAGCCGGTATACGATGAAAAATCCAAAAAGTGGAGAAAGTCCTTCCTTGAGCAGCCATCCCAGATATCGATGAATCTGCCATCTGACTATGGTCGTGAACTTACTAAGCTAGCACGTGCCCAGTCTGAGCAGAACAAGGGAAGAAGTGCAAAAAGCGGGAAACAAATTGCCCAGCTCGGACAGCAGAAAAATCAATCGGTCCCCCCGCTCATAGTGTGTTCCGATGTCGACAAGGACTTCAGAGTCGCTATGGATAAGGACCTGGAATTATTGGACCCCAGAGCCATAGCTGCTGCTAAAGAACTTGGTGTCACTGTATCTCAGGCCAAGGAACAGGCTACCGCCTTGGGTATGAGCCTTGGTCAACTTTTAGGCTATGAATATGCGCCAATGTTAGAGATGGCACGGAAATATGTCCAAGGGGAGCCTATGGTCAGTAATGAGGAGCTGACGGGTCTATCAACACATATGCGAAATCTGCATACCTGGTACCTGGTGCACACATCAAAGAAGGACGCGAAAGAGTGGTTTCCGCTGGACGTTAGAGTGGAGCATTTCTTCAAACGTTACATATACAGGTTCAACTGACTGAACTGTTCCAGTTATTCCAAAAGCGCGCCCTCGACAAATCTATCCTCTCTTGCTATTGTCTGTAAGTGATTTATTTTCGTAATTAAGTCTCTAGCTCAGCTCGTTCATTGCCTGTATTATATTATCCTGACTATATATATATCCTTTTGTACGCTATTATGCAGAATGAAGATGCTGGAATGCAAAAGATCTAAAGTTTTTGAGGTTGGGTTCGTTGACCCATATATCGTGAATTCACATACGTTAGTCAATCACCCCAAAGACGTGGAGCATGACCTGACCACCTTTTTAACCATGCAACATTTCTGTACGGAAATACTATTTCCTTACAACTTCAGGTGAGTGTTTCTGTCTTGTACATATTTTTATTTGGCTTTCTCGATGTTAAGTGTAATTGATGAGCTATGCATGTCTGCTTTATGTAAACGTCCGCAGGTTCCACTGGATTCTGCTAAGCATTCAACCTGACAAGTCCACAGTTGAAGTCCACGACTCATTAAGTTGGGACCAAGCGTTGTGGTCCGACATGAAAGAAATGCTCAACAAGTAATTTCAATCATTATCGCATTATATCGCCCTCTTTCGTTCGTTCCCTGATGTCAAGTAATTAATAACTCCTTTGTTCATTTTCTTTGCCAAAGCAGGTGTTGGACAATTTTCAAACAGAAGGTAGAAGGTCCATTCAAAGATGAGCTAACTTATAAAACGGTGGAAAGTCCGCAGCAGCCACCGGGGAGTAATTTATGTGGATTCTACGTTTGCGAGTTCATTCGCGAGTTGACCACTGAGCGGAGAACAACTGCTTTCAGCAAAATGCGGGAGAAGATCGACCCAGAACTGCGCGTAGGAGCAATTCAAGAGGAATTGGCGGGATTTCTGCTTAGGGAGGTCATCGATGAAAGGGGAGAACATTATGCTTCGGACGATGAACTACATATGCCTTGATGGCTTGATCTATCTCCATGTAATTAAATAGTTGTATTCTCGCAAGAGATCGAATATTAATTATATATGCATCAACATGTACTGTGTATATAGTAGAGCGTATAATATGCGTACGGAAACGATGGAGAGCACGTCGGCGATGCGAAGAAGGGGGAGACGACGGAGGCACCGGCGAGAGGGAGAGGGGGCACCGGCGAGAGGAGGCACCGGCGAGAAGGAGAGGAGGCACCGGCGAGAGGGAGACACTAAACCCTAAATACCAAAAAAAACACTCATTGGTCCCGGTTCGTAACAAGAACCGGGACCAATGAGTCTCCCTCACGCCCAGCCAAAACTGGCCACGTGGCCACCCATTGGTCCCGGTTCGTGGCCCAACCGGGACTAGCATTAGTCCCGATTGGCCAGTCCCGGTTGGGCAACCGGGACTGATGGCCCAACCGAACCGGGACCATATGCCCATTTTCTACCAGTGGAGTCCATTGAATCCAGTGATAAAACGGAGGACCAACACATGAGGTGTATATGTGGAACTTAATTGGGGCTCAGATCGACCAACGGACAAATCGTTTATACCGGTCGGTAGTTACAGTGCAAGTATGCAGCCGGCTCTTGTTGTACTGAGGTACCAGGTAATTAAATCAACCAATTTTCAAGTAAGATAGTCAGTTTGATACTTTATACTCCCTCCGTTCCAAATTAGATGACTTTCATTTGTCCACATGCGGATGCATCTAGACATGTTACAAGTATAGATGCATCCGTATGTGGACAAATGGAAGTCATCTAATTTGGAACGGAGGGAGTAGATTACATGCTAGAATGAATGAAGGTGGTGGTCAAGCGGAGGGGACAACACAATGTAATTGAGTTTTGGTGGTGCTCCTGCGTACTCGGACTCAAGTTTCAGGGTGAAAGCCTTGGGCTGACTTTAGCCGTTTATACCAGGCAAGAGCGGTACTTTAACATCGTTATCTTGTTGAACGAATTGTGAAGGATTCAAACCCAGGTCTGGTCTTTGAATGGATCTTTTTTTTTGAGATTTCCTGTTCTTAGTACAGCTTGTAGTATCTGAACTCACGCACAACACACTCCACACACACATAACACCGCACGCACGCTACCTGTGCGCAAGCTAGATCTAACCAGACTATACTAAGACTTGAGCCTCCACGAGTCTAGATCTTCCGGAAATCCCTGCGGTGATGGGCACACCACAATACCAGTGTCGAACCGCGGTGGAAATTGGCTCCATAGCTGAAACTGGGGCAGACTAATTTATGGGCTCAGTCTTCTGCGTATATGCAGCCCATAGGGCCCTCCAGAAATTTGCTACAGCGCCAACACTGTTCACGTGAACAGTGTGCGCTGGACACGAACAGTGTCGCGCAGGTGAGACACCCAGAAATCGCTCCCCCTGGGAGTCGATCCTGGGCGGGCTGGATGGATACCACAAATCCATGCCATCGAGCCAAAGGCTCGTTCTCGTCTTTGAATGGATCCGGTGGCAACACTTGTGTGTCATTACCCTTCTTGGAGACGTTTATTTTGCAGAACCTTCTTGTGGCTAGTGTTTCTTTTTTATTATTTGGCTATTTGCATCATCAATGTCTCAAATTGATCTTGATATTAAGTTGTTGCCAAGCATAAATATTTTTGATATATTCTTGATATAAATTTTCGATCAGGGGTCATCACCCGCGGGGCAAATCCACTGAAAGGATAAATTTTAACAGAAGAGGGCACTTACACTAGGAAAAGATAATAGTTTCAAATATTTTAGTTTTATATTTAGAGAATAATTGATCCCAAAATATATATGGGTTATGGGATATGAAGTTAATAAGTACTCTAAACAGGTTCTCTATGTTAAGGAGGAAATGAAGAAAAAAATGCACTGAATAAAAATTGGCTAATGTTGTCCATTCTAAAATTGCAAGAACTTAAATTTTAGCTAAAATAAGGAATTTTCTAGAAATTTCTAAAACAGTTATCGAAAAATAAGCATGAATGAGACTGCTATTAAGTTTCCATCCCAATGTAGGCGTGCATTGAAGAGGAAATGACATTTGAAATTCTTCAGAATATTCTTTTTGAAATTCAAAATTTTCATATAAAACTTGAAGTGCTCAAAATATTATTTAAAATAATATAGAGGAAGCAATAATAATCAATTTTCTTATTGAATTTTTCAGCAGCATTGAAGATAAAATGGTTTATGAATTTGTTGTTCAGCATGAACTCATATTTGGCTAAAATTTTGAGTGAACAAAAAAATTCTGAAATCATTATATAGAATAATAATTATTATATGAGCCTACTTTACTTTTTGGCCCATTGAATGGAATGACATTTATAGTGGTTGTGAAGCAAATTTTTTTTTTTGAACAAAACGGGCAATTTGCCTCATTTTATTTAAAAAAGTAGGAGAGAATTGACCGGTTAATTAACGGGAAACCGGCCTAAAACCGGTACAAACACCCTCGCCGACCGTCATGGAACACGACCGTCGCGAGGGCACACATGGCCACCCTGGCTACCAAACGCAAACTGCACACACACCGCTAGAGACGAGAGTCGTCGTTGAGGCAGCCCACCGACGTCATCGTCATCACTCCTCGCGAGCGACTCCGACTTCCTCGAAGAAACGACCACCGAAGAAGACCTCACCGTAGTGGCCTTGCGAAGCCTACGCCGGCCTATGCCAAACAGATGACCCTTCACGCCTGGGCTGGCAGCTCCGATTCTGAAGAGAAGCTCTGAAGAGGAGATGGGCAGGATCCGCACCGACGAAGGTCGACACCACCACACTGCCCCACGCACGTCATCGTCGCCACAGACACATCGGTCGCAGCTCCGACTTCATAGCACGGGAAGTCCAGCAAGAAGACGAGTCGGACACGCCGGAACAAAGCCGACTACCAAGATCTTGCCGCTACCAAACCATCGCTCGCCAACACCGCCGTTGCCGCGCAAGCCACCACGCGGACCCTCACATCGCCGGCTGCCAAGAGCCAACCGCGATGCCGTGTACGTCCAGCCCCGGGAAAGCACGAGCGGATCACAGTCTTCAAGACGATGCCCTCAGGAGGGGAAGCGACGGAGAGCGACGCCATCGTCCGACCCTGCAACGCAGGGGCCGGGTCTTCACCCGAAGACGTGATCCGAGGGTGGCAAAGGACGGGGAGCTTCACAACAACCCTCCAAGGAGGAAGACGACGTCCACGGACGCCACGTTGTCAAGCTTTCACCCGGAGAACCCCGGCCTCGCTCCCCCACGAAGACTCGCCGAGCCGCTGACCTGCAAACCCGCTGGACGAACACCTCCTGCTCGACGAAGGCGTCACCACCTCGCAGGAGCCACCACACTCGCCGCTGACAGAAGCCAACGGGTCAGATCGGGTCGACATCGACCGGATCTGTCGCCCAAGCCTTGCTGCGAGGCAGCCCTTCCACGCAGCCAGCAACCTCCACATCGCACTCCACAGCTGCAGGGATGGAGGGGCTGCCACCCCGCACCACCACGACGAGCAGGGGCCGGCGAGGCACCAGTCGCCGCCGCCCAAGACGCCGGCAAGACGCCGCCGCCTGAGAAGCCAGCCATGGCCACAGCCTGCTCGGTGCAGCACCGAGGGGAGGCGGCCGGAGGGAGTCGAAGGGGCGGAGATGCAGGCCGGCGGCGGCAGCCCGCAGGCGCCAGGGCCGAGCCCCCCACAGCCGAGGAAGACGCGCGCGCGAGAGCCCCCGCCGCCGCCGTCCTGCGCGCAGGCCTAGCCCGGCGGAATCATCCGGCGGCGGCGCAGGGGAGGAGTGCTCGAGGAGGGGGCGGCGGCGGCGGCGGCGGCGGGATTAGGGTTCCCCGGGTCGCCACAGAGGGACGACGCGGGGGTCGGGCAAATTTTAACATAAACGCTTTAGCACGTGTTGTACACAATCGCTCGTGTTCAGGAATTTTAATCATGGGCATTTCCGTCATCGCCTCCCTCAAACATAGGGAATTATTGGCAGCTGAGTTTTCTCTCTGTAATTTAAATATGTCAATGTCTCTACAAATATTACAGATTTAAATACTTGGAGGTGTTTGGCTTCAATAAGTTGTGACAAGGGTAGTTACCGCAGTGCGGTGGTATAACAAAAACTGTGACGTGCGTGTGAGGCGAGATGTGGCGAGGCGGACAGCGGGCGAAGAGTGCGCTTGAACTGCTCATATTTTCATTCACTTAATGAGGGTAGAAGAGCTCTTCTTATACACAGGTCCAACTCTCTCCCCACTAACAATTTGAGACTAAATTCAATCTCAGTCTTATTTCTGTACATAGCATGTAAGCAAACTGAATGGTTCTTTGAGATGTTGTCCTAATTCCTAAATGGGTCAAAGGCCCATAAAATTCAACAAATTCAGTTCAATGCTTGAACTTGGACAGTCAAAATACGGCTTATGTTTTCGAATCGTTGGAGTATTTTCTCCATAATGGCAAGGGTGGAATCAACTGATGCTTTTACCTACTGTAGATAGCAACTCTTGAAACATACACTGTAGGATCGAGCCGAGCAGCTGGCCTGATCCAACCAGGTTCACGTGATGCTGAAGCATACACTGTGCTCCTACGGTCGATGTAAGATCCCAGACTGTTCCCTGCCCACACACCCGGTAACAGACAGCACCATTTATGCCGCATGCATGCAAACCCATCTCATTCATGGTGTTCAATGGAGTAGGTGTCCCATTGGCAAGAGAGGAATTCAATGGAGGAGCTAGGCAAAGAGGAGAGGATGGGGAAGAAGATGCCATTAATTGGCACGCACTGTTGTTCTACTTGCATACAGTGTGGGTAGATGTAGGTGGTGCAGTTAGTTGGAGTTAATTCTGACCCCCATCCACAACAAGGGCAAGCAAGACGACTGTATTTCTCTCTATCAGATCAGGAAGTGGAATTGTAGAGGTAGAAAAGTTCATACTCAATATTCCAGTCATTTGGATGTTACATAAGGACACCAGGCTCCGACTTCTTGGGTGACCAATTTGGCAAGCATCATTCCGACACGGCAAATAACAATAACTGAACTTGTTTTTATATTCTCTTTGATGATAGAAAATGTCCTGCTATTGACTTTGAACCATCAAACTCAAGTTGATTTCGCCGTGTTGACTTTATGAAAACAGGAAAAATACTAGTAGTATCATATTTGTACGAGTCAACTTATCAATATCTCCGGGCCAGGCACATCACGAGCTATTTATTTTTAGCATACAATATTGCGATGGATTTCATGTAGTAGTATGGATCAACAGTTCCTTGTGACGATCTGCAGAATAAATAAAAGACAATTCCGCCCACCGGATTTGAACCCTGCCAGAGGAATAAGAGCTATTGAATTCGACCATGCACTGTTCTCTTCGTCATCTTCCATTGCACTTGGAGAAGGTTAATGGCAGTTTACTTAAAATTTCTAAAAGCCATGCATGATCCGATCTCGTGACCTTTACATGAGCATCATCACGTATACATGGATTTATTTTTAGAAGAACGTACGACAACATGACGCCGGAGTTTATATTTAATACTCATCGTATACAACTACAACATGTTCATGACCAACTGAACCATTGATGAAGATTTTTATGACAACCACACGATATGGACATACGGTGCATCTAGGATAAGAGACCAAAATTTTACATGACATGTTTGATTCATCTGTGTCACCGACGCAGGTTGACCAACAGTTGTATTATGACGTTCTTTCTTAACAGTCGCCCACGGGTTAAAAAGCATTAAATGATTATTATTTATGGGAATATCTAAAACATTTTATAATTTGGAACGGAGAGAGGAAAATTTTGCAGATAATGCATGGAACATGTATTTTTATATTCACTTTGATAATACTACCTCCGTTCCTAAATGTAAGCCTTAATGTAGTAGTAGAAAATATATTTATTTTTTTGAACAAGATCCGATCCACATATATAAGGAAGCTCGAGCACATTACAAACGGGACCCAGAAGAAAGAAAATTACAAACAAGTCCAAGAACATGCAAGGAGCACCCCAAGGCACTGAAAGAAAACACGATCGGATCCCCACGCCGCGCCGGATCACCGAGCCGTCGCCGAAGCCGCCGTACCTCCTGCCGCCGGGGAAGAAGCGCCTCCACTCGTTGTAGAAGGCCGCTGAGCCGTCCGCCGCGCTGCGACGAAAACCGATGCCGTTGAACGTGCACGGCCAAAGCGCCAGCATCCCCGCACCACCCAACTTCCCGCCAGCTCAACTCCGCCATCACCACACGCAGCACCCTGCAACTTCGCGACGGCCGCTCCCCTCGCCACCACGGCCGGCCGGAGCAGATACGCCGAGGAAGACCACCAATCCAGAAACGCAGAACCCCGGCTTCCAGCTCCTTCCCCCCCCCCCCCCCCCCGCCACCATGGCCGGCCAGAGAAGACCACCGGAACACCGCTGCACCACCTCCACATCCTCCGCAGGAGAACCAGAAACCTCCCTGCGACGAAGAGAGAACGGGAAACCAAAAGCTCCACAGCAAGACGCTATCTTCGCGTTGACGTCGTCGCCACGAGCACCAGAACTCGCCAGATCAAAAGATCCGCGAGACAAAACGCCAGCCGCTCCTCAGATCGACCACGAAGGATCTCACCGAGATGGGGAAGGAACGCCGGCACAACTAGCCCACCGCAGCATCGCCGCCACCACCCCGACGATACCACCAGGCAAACTACCCTACTATCTACACGCTGAGACCGAAGCACCAGGGTTCCCCCACCCTCCCGCCGCCGGAGCGGCCGATGGAGGGGGAGGGAACCGCCGGGCTTGGCCGCAGCGGAGCGAGGAAACGGAGCTCCGACCAGTCGCCTCCTTATCGCCTCAGACGAAGAGATGACCAAGGGATTACTTCTTGGGCCTACAATATTGGTAGTAGAAAATACTTATTCTACTATTGACTTTGACCTGTCAAACTCATTGTATGTACTGACTATAGGAGACTACTATTTCGCCTTGTTGAATTTATGAAAACATGAAATACTACTAGTATCATATTTGTACGAGTCAAGTTTTCAGTAAATTCTAGGACACGCGAGCTATTTATTTTTAGCATACAATATTATTTTTGTGACATCCTTTTGTGAACGGATGGAGTAAATAAGAGATCAGTTTCACCCACCGGATTTGAACCCAGCTGCCAGAGGAATAAGAGCTCTTAAATTCGACCATGCACTGTTTATTCATCATCTTCAGTTGCGTGATGGAAATATATGTTTGTTCAATGGATATGGAGAAGGTGAATAGCAGTTTGCGTAAAACTTCTCGACGGCATGCATGTGATTCAATCTCCTGACCTCTCTACATGAGCGTCATCACGTATACAAGGATTCATTTTTAGAAGAACGTACGGCAACATGATGCTGGAGTTCATATATCATTATCGGAAAAAACTAGAAGATGTTCATGACCAATTGACCATTGATGAAGATTTCTATGACGACGATACCATATGGTGCATCCAGGATAAGAGACCAAAACTTACATGACATATTTGGTTCATTTAGATCGCCGACGAAGGTTGACCAACAGTTGTATTACACCGTACTTTCTTAGCAGTCCGCCCAAAGGGAAGTCTGTTATCCACAACCTAACCTTAAATGAGGGAGAAGTTAACGCTTGATCTTCAACGCAAGACAATGGAAGGGAGCTAAAGCCTTCTTAGACCATCTCCACCGGGACCTCCAAATCGGTGTCCAACACCCCCAATTGGCCTCAATTGGGGGTGCCGGACACATGTCCGGCCAATTGGGGGTGCTGACCACAGCGGCGCACTCCAAACAAGCGTGCCATTTTTTTAAAACATTCGTTCATTAAACAATTCCGGTGGAATTTAAACGAGATTTAACAAACTTACAATTTGAAATCTAAACGAGATTTAACAAACTAAACCTAAACTACGCCGTTACCGGCTACACGCTACAGCGTCTATCCAACCACTCCATGCGCCGGCGTCGATGAAGATGCCGCTTCCACTGCGTAGCGCCGGCGAAGAAGATGCGAACCAGCGCCGGAATCATCAAAAGACTTGCATGCCTCGATGCCTCGATGATCTGGCGCCGGAAGTTTCATCCGCTATTGTCGTCGGCTACGGCGTTTAGAAACGTAGCCTCGGCCGTGGCTGAGGCTTCTGGTTTCAAAGCCGGCGTGTGGTGGGATTTGATCTACCGGCGGCGCGCCTGATGGGAAGCCTCGCCGGCTTCAGCTGGCGCCCCCTTCTCCGGTGCCGGCGACGGTGCTGACCAAGATGCGCCTGCCGTTTCTAAGGGTAGATCGGGCAGCTCGGGGTCGTCGGCGGCGGCGGCGTCGTCGTCATCCGATGCAGACAACTCCGGCGTTGGCTCCCACACGCCGGTTGGGAGGAAGTCGCCGGCACGGCGCGCCTCGTACTCCGCGTCCACCACGGCGTGCCATAAGGGCGTGCAGATGGAGTACTTGGGGTCGAGCTTCTGCTCGTACGGCATCTCCTGCCACTTCCACATGATGAAGTTGACGCGCTCCTGCCCGCTGAGCCACGGCGCCACCGGCCCGTTGACGGCGTTCCTCGTCCACCCTTCGGGTAGGGTGGCGTCGTCCTCCACCGGCACGCTGTGGCGGCTGCACAACTGCGCGGTCTCTAGCGACTCCACGTACGGAGGCGCGTTGGCTGCGTCCTCGCGCTACCGCTTGCGTTGATACGCCTTGGCCATCTCCGCCTCCTCGTTGCGGTGGCGGCGTTCCTCCATCTGCTCGCGGCGTTGCTGGCCACGACGCTCGTTGCAGCGGCGAGCACGTTCCGCCGAGAGGAAGTCGCGATGACGCCGAAGCTCACGCTCCTCCGGCGTCTCGCGGCTGTGTAACATCCCAAATTTATGACAAGGGTAAACAAGACCCAAATTTCAGAACCAACAAAAACTTTTGAATTATTTCACAACTGATTGTGTTTTTCCCTTATTTTGTTCTGGTTGACCTTGTGTAACTTGGTGTTTGTGATTGTTGACTTGTGTTTGTCAACTCAAGAACCCAACCTAGGTAAAAAAATATATATATATTTACAACACTGGTGACCATGTTATGACAAGAATATATTCCATATGTCTTTCCCATTCTTATGTTGGCCAAAAGTTTATTTCAAAAATGATTTGGTTCTAGCAACAAATAAAATACTCTTTAATTTGAGACAGTAAAAGTATTTCCAAAATTTCATGTTTATAAAATATGGAGAACTATCTGTGATCTCCTATCCTTTTCTTCAACCTTGACTATTCAAAATTCCTATCTTTATAAACCCCAATGTTTCAACTCTGTTTAAAAGAAATACTAGTGGGAAATATATTACCTCACATATTTTCCCTTTACCAAACCATTTTGGAAACTATTAAGTTATGGGTCGATATACCCCCTTAAACAACATCTTGTCATAATTGGGTGTGGCCACTTTTACAAAATGGCATTGTTAGTTATGGAAAAAGGTGTGTGATTTAATTCTTGTGGTTTGAAGTGTGTGGTCTTGTTTGAGTTGTGGATATTGTTGTGTTGCTGGTATTTTGGTGCTGTTGCTATTGTTGTGATTTTGCTGTTGTGTGTGATGCTCTTGTGAGGATAATTCCTCAGTAGTGTTATTACTACCTTAGGACACCCTTGGCAACCAAGTTTGGAGTGTGACTTGAAGAGGAACACAAACCCTCTACCTTAGGGCACCCCAAGTTAATTTCTAAAATTCAGGGAGATGATTTCAATAAACTCTCTCCTTATCTATCCCTCTATTTTATGAAAACAAATATACTTTCTTTATCAAAATTCTAGGGGAGGAGATGAAATGATGATTCTCTCCATTTCATATCACTCCCTCCTTTAGTAAACCTACTTGTTGATTTAAAAACAAACCCCTCCTTTCTTTTGTTAAAAAGAAATGAAGGTCATAAGTTAAAATGATCTTCATAAATAAATTCCCTCCCAATTTTCTCTATTCCTCAAAACAAATGTTTTCTCTATGAAAATAAAACTTATTTGAAGTATCTTATTTGTCAAGAAAGCTCCCAAGGTTCTACAAACTATTTTATCTCTGGTTTAAATATTAAAGGAGTCTCAAATTATTAATTTCCAAAAATGGTTTATTTAAATCCTATGAACAAAAATGGAGCAAAACATTTTTATTTTGTAAAACCAATTTTTGTGGAGCTTCCTCCTATATAGGGGAGGCTACATAAATTTTCTCTAAATTTTGTAAAATGTTTAAACCCCTCAAATAAATTCTAGAAACCCTACTGGTTTCAAAAAGGAAACAAAGGTTTTTAGCCGAGGACCTATCCGTGAGAGGAAAAGAGGAGTTAGGGGGCGTGTTGCAAAACCTCCGTTGACCTCTGTCGCTCCATGGCAGCACGGCACGGAGGCGTGCTCCCGAGCTCGCCGTGCTCTCCCTGCTTCGCCCTGACGCACGCCACGCCCTGGAGGAAACGATGAAGCCTCGCACGCTGCCTCCTCTGCCCTCCCTTGTCACCATCTCCTCTGCTGCGGCAACGCGGCACGGCACGGACGCCGTGTTGCGCACACCGTCGACGCCGTGCTCCCCCCGTGCAATGTCGACACCGCTGGACCCCTCTCCTCTGCGCAGCTCCGTGAGACGATAAGAAGCACGCCCAGCTGCTCTCCCTGCTCCCTCACCCCCTCACTCAATGCGCATTCTTCCATTGAACCCGAACCCCGGCCGAAGCTGCCGACCCGCATCGCCGATGATTCAAACCTCCCCATCCCAATCCAAGCCTACCAGCACCTTCGCCGTGCACTACTTCCCCTCTCTGCGCAAGGAATCGCAGAGGGACGCCCGGGATCGCCGTCGCCATCCCGATCCTCTTCTTCTCCGGCCGCGGACATGCGAGCAAGCTCGCGGTGGGCACAGGCCACCTTTCTCCGCCATTTTTGTGCACACGTGCTCCCCTTGCCGTGTTCCCTCTCATAGGCATCCCCATTTCTTTTCAGGACGTCGGAGCCGCCGTCGCCATCCTCGCCGCGCTCCGGCAGCCGCGTCCGTGCCCTGCTCGTGTCGAGGAAGGAGAAGCCAGCCCGTACCGCTTCGCTCAAGCTCGTGGGCCGCGAGCTGGGCTTCCTCCCTCACGGCACAGCCCAACTCCAGCCCGATCCAGCCCACTGCCTTTTTTTTAAGGTTGTTTATTCTTTTACTTCTAGATTTGTTTCTGGACCTCTAGTTTAAATAGTTCTAAAATAGTTTAAGGGCCTAGTGGACCAAACCAAAAATCAGGGAGGTACCCTAGCATATTCCCAGCCAGATCTAAGTGGTAGAAACACTTTTGGATGAATAGTTTTGGAGAAATTAAATGTGAGCCAGAACTACTGCTTTTTACCAAAAACTCAATAGCCATTTTTCTATGATAGCTATTGATGCAAACTCAACTGTTTTGGAAAGGTCTGAGTGATGCCTAGCAGTAGAAATTTGCCTCTCATGCAAATGAGCTTCCTAAATAAAATGGCATCCACTTTGGTAAATGACCAGAGAGCCATTTAGGGTTTTTTGTAAATTATTTGGTGATGATATTTGGAGTGAATCCACTTGTGTGAGCTTCTGTATGATTAGGAGTACCTAATCCTAGCTTGGTGTGATTTTTAGAGCTATAGTTTATTTTAGGTGTAAATAACTAGGTGGTATGCTTTTCTGCCAATGAATGTCTATAGTTTTATTTAACTATTTAGGTTGTGCTAGTATCCCTTTTGTGTTTTCTAGCATGTATAAGTGTGATACTAGTTACTAGGAGTGTGATAGCTCTGTGCCATAGCACTTTGGAAAAAGGTTTAGTAGTGCATTTAGTCCTCTAAGTGTTAATAGTACTAGAGTAGTATTTTCATGGATTTTCCTAGTAATAGGACTTGTTTTAGTAGAAATTCCTTAGTGTGACAATATTTTAGATAGCATTGCTAGATCATCAGTAGCATACCATATTGCTACTGGTTTGATCACATGCTAAGAAGAAGTTAGTGTTACTGGTTATTATTAGGGAATAATATCCCTAGTATGGATATTCCTAGGATTTCCTAACTCTCTGGAGTTGTTTGCAAATAAAATCATTTGTGTGCATGAATTTCAAAATTTATGTGGAATATCAGTAGCATTTCCTAGCTACTGATATTGTAGCATGTCATCCCTTGCTACCTATTGTTTGGCCCTAGCTTGTGTAGAAGTGTCAGACCACTAGTTTGTAAAAGGCCCTTATAGGTGTAGATCCTAGTTTGTTGCTTGAATAATTAGTTTGATGATTGTGATTGTTATTTGCTTGTGCAACATTTGTGGCTTCGTTTGGTGTATTAAGTGTTGTTATTCCCTGGTTGCGACGCTAGATAATATCGATACCGGAGTGGTCCTTGGAGAGGATTTATTGGAGGAGAATCGGAGTTTATTTCTTTAATCAGTGAGAAGAAGACCAAGGACGTTATGCCGAAGCCAGGCAAGCTACTCCACCGAGCTTGCACCTATATATCTCTATCTTGATTTACCTGTTTTACTTATAAATAGCATAAATGATTTATGTGGTGTTTGCCACGAAAGCCCTGATCTTGAAAACCCCTTTTTCCAAAATACAAGTATATTATTGAGACACCCGATATAGAGGTGTCAAAGGTATACAACGATTTCGAAATGAATTTGTTTTACCCCAAAACCTTCTATGAAAATCCTTTTTGGTGGGACTACGAACCACCCAAGTTTTGGTTAAAAATATTTTGCTATGAAAATTGGAAATGATTGTGAAAACCTTTTTAGAGGTTTATGACAACTATTTTGCCACCTTATGTAGAAATATCAGTTGTTGATATAAAACTATAGGATGGGAAAATCCTTTGTTTTACAAAACTCCTTTGAAAACCCTTGGATGGGTTATGAAATGCCGAGACGTCGGTGTTGAGACAGAAAAGTTGTTGTTTATGAAAAATGCACATTGTGTCCTGGTACTTACTGAACAACCAATAATCTGTGCGACCACATTTACCCCCATATGGGGCGGGGCGTGGTCATATAATTTGCTCATGTTAGTACTGGATGCCTCAACAACGAGGATAACCTCGTTCCATGAGGGGATGGTCTGAGGACCTACCCCCTGACCTGGGTCCTCTTAAGTGAAGTCTACCGGAAGCCGGTATGAACGTGTTGTAGAAAGAGGATTGAAGGGCTCCCTTGGGTCCGCCGGGCAGAACTACGAGTCCTCACACTTAGTTTCTGAGGATTTGAGTGTGGATGGAAAGTGTCGTAGCGGTAGGGTCCTATACTAGCATGAGCAAAGGAGAGGCTATGGCCGGGAAACCGGATGGATGTGGGAAAAGCGTGCTACCTCTGCAGAGGGAAAAAACTATTCGAATAGCCGAGTCCTCGGATATGGACAGTTGGAACGAACTGCTGGGTCTCATGTGCAAGTTTTACAAAGTCCTGAGTTTTGGAAAGAAAATGAATCGGCGAATGTTTTATGCAACTATACCGGAAAGGGTGGTATAGGGTTGCTGGAGGGTGAATGGCCCTGAAGGGGGCTATGTTCGGAAAAAGGTAGGGTTTTAGAGAGATAGACGAGGTGGTGATTTTCAAGGAAAAAGTTTTAAAAGAGATTTCTCACCCCCTTTCCAAACAAAGGTGTATTTTTCAAGGAACAGATTTAAAAAGGACTTCTAACCTTTTTCAACAAGGATAGCGAGAAAACTACTTTCCAAAATGTTTTGTCTTCAACAGGATTAAAAATCTACTCTTCTCTTTTTAAAATAAAGATCTAGTGAGGTTTTTCCTAAAAATAAAGGTCTTTGAAAAATTAAAACTAGTGCTTGTTCCTGTTGGGGTAGTTTGCGAGTACAATCAAATGTACTCATATTGGTTTCGTCCCTGGCTGTTGTCTTAGCCAGATTTCAGAGAGGAGCAGTTCGAAGAAAAGGAGTCCACTGACGTCTTTGCAAACTAGGGCGCTTCCCAGTCAGCTGCCTGTAGGGTTAAGGCGAATGACTTGGGCTCCACGTTGATTTGGTGATTCCGCTGCAAGTACCTTGTTGAAGCTGATCACTTCAAGCACGTAAGTATATTTATTCGGTATTTGTGGGTGTTCTGTGATACCAACTCAAGTTATGTGCAACAGCACACTGATCATGGGACTGTTGCAGGAAACATAACGAGTATCTCGGATAATTAATCCGGGGTCCTCACAGGCTGCCCGCCATGCTTGACGGCCGATCTACTGGTGGGGAGTTGGGAGAGGAGAGAAGGCGTGGTTTGTTGTGGTGTGGGAAGAGAAGGGTCGCGACGCGCCGCGTTTTAAAGACGGACGGAGGAGCAGGGTTGGGTGGGCATTAACGCCTAGCCACCGGTTCGCCTGGCCACGCATTGACGTCGATGACGCGTGTGCAAGGCGCCGCCGCTGGCAGCCACAGCGAAGTCAACGCGTGGACGACGCTTGAGGCGTCGCTTCCGTCTGCGCCATGGGAACGGACGCGGCGTTATTGCGACGCGTCGCTTCGCTCTGCGCCCGCCAGGGGAACGGGCGCAGCGTTATTGCGACGCGTGCTGACAGGCGTGCCGCCGTCTCGTCGCCTCGCCATTAATCGGGCGGAACGGCCTCTGCACAGCCCTAATTAGCACGGGCGCCGGCTGTGTGTATGACGGGCGGGCCATCCCTGTCAGACCATGTCCGCCCCATGTAACTTGGAGGCCCTTTTGGAGGTGCCGGACACGATTTCGCCGTCTGGACCCCCATTAGGCCTTTGGGGGTCATTTGGAAGCCCCGGTGGAGATGCTCTTAACAGTTGTTCTCGTTTCTAGTTTTTCCTGGACAAGTTTGTTGTCCTGTTTTTCGTTTCTATTTTGGCTAGGGCCTCTCTAGCCTGTAACTCAGACTTTGTTTGCTCCTCCCTTAATTGATTTGGCAGAACAACTGCCGTTTTACCAAAAAAAAAGCCTTGTTCCATTTTTCAAATTCATTTATGTGGAATGATAGCTCAAAACAGCATTCCGTACAAACGTAAGACACTTTTAGAAGGTTTGGACCTCGCGCGAAAAGGTATGTGACCTTGTTACTCATGTTTCACCTCATCTCGTTTTAGTTTAGGTGGGATCTGGATCTGTTAGACGATTTGGGAACAATGTTTGGCACACACCATGGCTGACTTACAAGGTTACGGACCAGAAACACATGCAAGCAACTAAGATGGTTGCCTCAGCATCTTGTCAGTGCCATTGCATCGTGTCACTGTCTTTGCATAGCCGCAATTGAATGTCAAAGCATTTCTGCTTGTGCTAGGATTAGTACCAGCAGGATAAGGCTCAGCTACTGCTGCGACTGTGGTAGATGCAATAGATGCGTGCAACAACTGTACTGCATGGTCCTCTGGAAATTAAGCGCTGCCGGCCAAGCTATAGCCCGGCCCGTTCTGTTTGAGCTGGTACACTGCTTCCTTTTCAGTCTTCCGTGGTTTTAATTACTGTGGTTTACTACCGAATATATATTTTAGTGTGTTGCAATGTGGCACTTTGTGAAATTTCATATGTCAGCTATTGGAGCAAGCTGCCTCAGTCAATACAGGGTAGGGCATTTTGGGTTCCAAGTAAAATTGGATACTACGAACTACTGAATCCGACATGAACTGAAAACATAGGAAAAAGAAAAGGTAACTCAATAAAAAAGTTCACTAAGTTGGCCTGATGGAAAATTTTCTTTCAGAACTGGATGCAAACTTGACTACAGAAAAAACAATTTGGTTTCAGAATATACAAAGTAAACAAGCTCAATGGGAAACAATACAATGTACACCATAATCCTGAGTTTTCTGAAAACTAAAGAGGTGCAACATACGTGCAAGCAATGCACTCCATGGAACAATAATATGGAACGAGAGGAGAGGAGTACTACACCACCTCCACCAGGAAAACTAAAGGCATTTCATCGAACACCTTGAGTGCATATGAAGGAGAGAAAAAATAGCACAAGCCCACACCACCTCCACCAGGAAAAAACAAAGAGTGAGTGGAGAGGGTGCTGCCATAGATATAGGGGTGCCAGCCCTTTTGTCCCGGTTTGTAGATACAAACCGGGACTAAAGGGGGGATCTGGCCGCTGCGGACCGCGGACACCTTTAGTCCCGGTTTGTATCTCAAACCGGGACAAAAGGGTCCTCACGGGCCGGGACAAAAGGGGGGAGGGGCGCCTGGGCTATTTCGGGCGACGTGGCCTGGCCTTTTTATCGCGGTTTGTAAGTGGGCCAGGATAAAAGGGGTTGGACGAAAGGCCCTGTCTCTACTAGTGCCGTGCACTTATTAAATTTGCTTGATTTGCAGAGAAATTGGGAAAACCCACCAACAAATCATGGTACGTGTTCTCACCGAGGCACCGGAAATACCCCAACGGATTCCGGCCGAATCGGTCTGTGGGGAAAGTAGGCTACTGGAAGTCCAACGCCGAGGAGGCCGCCGTAATGGTAAACAACATCAGGATCGGAAAAGTGAACTCTCTCACGTTCATGTTAGGCCACCAGCCCAAGGGGGAAAAGACCACCTGGAAGCTCAAGGAGTACCGCATCGAGAAGTACCAACTCAAGCCTCCGTCCAAGCTGGTAACTATACATGTTTTAGTTTTTTCGGATTCACATGTATCTATTTGTACGTATTTTAGTGTGTATATTTAATTTACTCATTTCATCCGTATGTAGTTCGCATTGAAATATTTAAAATATCTTATAATTAGGAGCGGATGGAGTAAATACATACATTGCACATTATCGCAATCCGATTCATCTGCCCCCATGTAATTCACAAGTAGTTTGCGTGTTCTTTAGCCAAACATATTGTTTACTTGTGGGGGAGTTTAAAGATTGAGTTGGCATTGGTGGTCAGAACCGGATCAATCTTTAGGGTTTAGTAGATCATATCATAGCATCACAACCACATGTCTAGGTTGCTCGCATCACGTAGTATTCTCAAAGATCAACAGATTCCAAACTAATTTTCAAGGATTGAAATTCTTATACTAGTTCTTTATGCGGACAAACTTTGCAATGCATTTCATAGGAAAATCAGAACTGACTTGATATCTTGAAAGAATTCACATGCATGTTCATGCTTTCTAGTACTCCAACTAAGTTTTAAGCTATCATACGTTCGTGATGGTGCAACTTTTTGGAGAATCGATTCTACTCAAAGAAACCAAGACTCTTATCACTTGGTATATAAATAACCACATATTTAATTACATCATTAGTTAGTGTTTTTCATGTTAACTCCAGCTCCTTGCTTAACTATGTTTGATCATCATGTACAATGTATTCCTCCCGTTCACTTCGTCACTTGAGCTATTGTTAAATCCTTTTTAGATGGTCACCGTTGAAAAGTTGGCTCGTTTTGTTGCAGCTTGATCCGTGGGTGATCTGCAGATTGCTCAATACGGAAGATCAGGATGATGAAACGGATGATGAAAGTGAGGAACACGCTGACGTGGCAAATGGCAGCGGAGGCGAAATCAATGTTGATGGGAATCAGCCGCCGAATGGCCCGGAAGACGAACTGCACATAGACGAATATCTTGCACTTGATGACTTTGCACATGGACAACCCGCAGATCAAATGATCGTTGGAGCAATCGGAGAAAACCGTGGAAACTAGGGCTTTTTGTTGGAGGTTGTATGGATCTTAGTTTAAATTTGAATGCGTCGATGATGGCTAATTACTGGAACTCTGTTTCTAGATTATCACCTGAAGTGGGAGATTCTATTTATTCTTTTCGTATATGTTGTGGTCAGCTCGTGCGACGCTAGGGTGGAAATGACACATCCTCAAGGGTAAATGATTAATTTACCTAGCTACTCAAAAGAAATCATGCGGGGGTTCATTTTACACGACGCAACACCCCAACATATCCAGACAATTCGGACCTTGTCTGGATAATCCAGCCCGCGAGTTTTCTGCACATAACTGTTGAAGTTTGGGGACTTGTTTAAAGGGGCCTTCTTTCCTAGTGGTTTCCAATCTATTGGGCGAGTTTTTTCACCATTGTTGACATATTGAATCTTGCTACAGCTATATCCCTCCCATGAATGTTTCCACCTATTTGAGGGAAAAGCGGGGGCAATCAATTGCTACTCTATGGAGGAGAGGCTTTTGGATCTAGGTTTCTGGAATTTTGATCTCCTTCTTTGTTCCTTCCCTCATATTCGTCCATATCATTTGTGTATTTGGTGGTAAAGAAGGACTTAGACCACTTCTTTTTGTTCTTGGGATTGCATTAGCTGTATAGGTTTGACTTCTTCACGGGGATTCGTGGAAGTGAAAGGTTGAGAGCTTGCTACTCTTAGGCTCATTGGAAGCATAGACGAAAGACTCCAATTGAATTGCGGAGATTGCTCCAAACCTTATTTATAACGATTTGATTGTCGCCTCTAAGGGCATATAGTGGTTCGAGACACTTCAGATTGGTGGAGTCTCGAGGAGAATAGGTGAGCCATTGGTATATTGGGGAGCTTCATGCCCACACCACTCTAATGGAGATTTACTTCCATAGGGAAGTGAACTTCAAGATACTTCACCGCCTCCGTGTGTCTCGAAACAAAGCATTTGTGAATATTTATTCAAAGGATCTCTGATGCACAATACGTGTAATGGTTACCTTTACATGGAGTCATGCATGAATCTATGATGCATACATATTTTTTACCGCTTTACTTATTGTCAATTATCTCATAAATTCAGTTTATTTGAATGTTTATGCTTATTGATTGTAGTCATCTGATGCTGCAATTCTCCCTATATGGTGTCTCTCCATTTCACTTTTGCTCTCGGGTGTGGGGATCCCATGAGTCTGCTAGACTTAATGGAGTATGGGATGGAGAAAGTTGCTCCTAGGGGTGGGCATAGGGATGACGATAGGAACGGGCGAGCGGGAATTGCGTAAGGAGAAAAGTCACTTCCCGAGTGAGTGCACACTCATGTCTGTAGTCACAAATGTTATAACCAACCAAATCTTGCATTATTATTTATTGAACATGGTATAAACAAAAAAATTATAAATTTAGCTTATTTATACAGATTTTTTTACCTTCCAATGATGTTTTATTTAAACATAAACTAAAGTTTAGATGTACAAAATTTAGCTTAAAACTTTGGCTACCATATCCATTCTATTGTAGCAAACAATATTAACCACATGAATAGTTTATTTTGATATAAATTTAATTGTATACAATCTAATCTTTTGAATACAATAGCACCAAATAACGTAGTGGGGCGTGAAAATATTTGATTGGGACATTTCGCCACATATATGTATTGTAGTGTGTTTTTATGTGATTGTATCTACTTTAGTGTCTTTAGATATTTTGTAGAAGGTTTTAGAATTTACAGGTTATCAACTATTCTCTTCGAGGTTTGTAAAGTTAGATTGTCTAGTTTAGTTGCAACTAGTAGGAACTCAAGTGTGCGAGGCACCAAAAAGGTGGTTTGTCCTATTGATAATATAAGTGTTTGATTACACCGTCCACGAGAATTATTCTTGAAATGCTTTTGGTCTTCGAGGGTTAGTTCTCTTGCAACTTGGTTCATTCCGTTGCTTGCATCTATTAGATTAGAACTTAGTGTATTGTCTGTTCTTACCGTAGGATTTTTTTGTTTTGTTTTCTATGCTACGAACCCATCACAGCGGTCATGCCTGTATGACCATGTTTGTAAAATGTATGCAATAAGACATTCTGCTCCGCAAGTGAAAATTGTTTTTTATTTCTCAATACATGACCAAATAATACATATCCAGTAGGCGCACCAAACAAGTGAACCAATGACCACATAATCACTTTGTTAACATAGCAAGAAAATACACGTTTTGTAGCCTTTTCAATAAGCTAAATATGTATTATGAGGAATGGGTTCACACATCGTTTAATCGAGATAATGCCAAGCAAGCTGAATATGCCATATATTGAAGTTATTTAAATGAGATAAGGTTAACTATGAACTTACATAGTACCACAAGTTCTAAATCTATGTGGGAGCACCGGTAACACAATTAACATCAAAATGGGGACTGACATGTGTTTTTTTCTGAACAATTATTGCTAGCTTGGCACCCCACCAATAGGCTTAATACCTGCCGTGAATTATACTTATTGTTTTTTGCATTTTGTGATCGACCTGTTTCACATCATGATAGCTACAGTATATAATAAATACTAGGTAACTTAGCGCGGCGTATGCCGTGTATGTGTGGTAAAAATTCAAATTTTGAAATGCTGATATTTAAAAATTGTGAAGAGTTGAAATTGTTGGAATGCAAAGAAAGTTTACGTTTAAAAATTGCTTAGATTTTGAAAATTGTTTAAATTGGGAAATTATTTAGATTTTTTTTACAGTTACAAAATGGTAAGATTTGAGAGGTATTTAATTTTTTGAAATATTCAACTTTGTGTGTCGTGCACGTGTGGTAAAATTAAAATTTTAATATGTGTACATTTAAAAGTCGTGCAGATTTGAAAATTATTGAAATGCAAAGAAAGTTTATGGTTAAAAATTGTGCATATTTTAGAAATAGTTTAGAAGAAGAAATACCGTGGTGTGAAAAATTCAAATTTGAAAATGTTCGCACTCTAAAGTTGTTCAGACTTAGATATGTTGGAACTGGGAAAAAGTTTACATTTATAAATTGATCGAATTTGAAAATTTGTTAAAATTGGGAAGTTATCCATATTTGAATTGTATTTACGTTTATGAAATGCTTAGTTTTGGAAGGCATTCAAAATTTTGAAGTATTCAATTTTGCAATTTGATCATATGCCATAAGTAGTGAGCAATTTTTCTTTTTTTGTGTTCATGTTGACATATTTGTCACATTTGTAAATATCGTGGAGTAAAAAAAATTAAATTTGAAAATGTCTACATTAAAAAGTTGTTTAAATTTTAATGTATCGATTTAAAAAAATATATATTTGTAAATTGTTAGAATTTTAAAATTGATAATAGTGAGAAGTTTTTCGTATGTGATTTCTTCTTTATGTTTTTTGAATATTAAGGTGTGAAATGCATCTAAAATTTTAAAATATTCAAATGTTGGAATTTGATCATATGCCATAAATAGGCAATGTTTATTTTTGTGTTCGTGTTGATATGTTTGTTATATTTTCTCGCCCGGGTGTGCGGCGTTACTGTAGCAAATTGTCTGGTGAAAATATTATTTGGTACCGTTTTAAAATATCATTTTTTTGGATAACTAATCTTGAAGATTAATAAAATCTTGAAATCTGTCAGAATTTGTCTTTTTTGCACCGTATAAAATGCAACGAATTTGAAGTTTGAAGAGAAATGTATATATTTATGTCCGTTGAAATAAAAAGTTTAAAACATACTGTTACAGTAGTTACAGTGCCTGGACGCTTCGCGCCATTATATATAGTAGGATAGTAGTTATTTTGTAATATCTGTAGAACGCAAGGACATTTGCGTAAAAGAACCACGCGTTTTTATTATGGGAGGCCGATTTTGGAAAACACGTGGGCTTTCTGCAAAAAGTGGCGAGCGGGCAAAAAGTGGCGAGCGGGGTTTTTTTTTGCAGAAAGTTTTATTCCGAGTGCCGATTTGTGTAGGGTAATATACATCTACTTGTGAAATGAAAATTTAAACGGATGCCCAAGTGCGACGAATTTGACATAATTTGTCAAATGTTTGTGCGAATCTGGATCCAAAATTAAGGAGTTAGACTCGATCAAATTCAAAACTGATCACGGGAATGGAACCTACTCGTCGGCGCGCATATATTTCATGTATATAACTTTCGGAGAATGCGAAGTTTTTTTTCTAAAAAAAATTCTGAAAAAGGCTAAAATAGCGCAGACACTGTATCTACTGTACACGCTACAGTGCCGCGGCTCTTCAAGCTTTTATATATAGTAGTGATTTCCATACAATAAGTGAAAGAAGCTTTTCCGGTGAGCGAAGGTTGCTAGTAAGAGCAATTAGATTCCGAATAAGAGAGTGGACGTACCACATTTCAGCCCTTCGATGACATGTGCTTTAGCGTGTACCCATAGCTCTTGTACATGCACAAAATTGTCACATCATGATACCTATCATATATAATTAAATATATACATAAATAGGTGAAAGAATCTTCTCTGGTCATCAAAGTTTGCTAGTAAGAGAAATTAGATTCCGAATATGGGAGTGGAAGCACCACATTTCAGCCCTTTAGCGTGTACCCACGGTTCTTGTACACATACAATTTTTTTCATATTGCATTGCTCTCTTCTCTCCTTCTCCTTTTCTTTTTTCTTTTCTTCTGCCGCGAAACGAAAACTGTGGACATAAAGCACAGGACCCGAGGGTCAGTCTTATAGGCCCGGCAGGTGGCACCATGTCAGCGATCCGCGCCACCATCCAGATCGGGCCGTTGAGGAGCAAAGCAATCTTACGACTGATAGACACCGTCCCATAGATCGGGAAGGACAGACTCCCTTGCAGATTTTCTGAAACCCATTCGTCCAAAGCAGATGGAATTCACGAGAATGAGTGCAGCCAAAAATCCATTCTAGTTTCAAGCGAATGTAGACTCATGTCCCTAGTCACAAACGCTACGACTAAAGCATGCCTTACTATCTAGTGAACATGTTATAAATAAAAATCACAAATTTAGTTTATTAATACTGAACATTTTTACCTTTCAATGATATGTTATCTAAACATAACCTAAAGTTTATATATACAAAATGTAGTGTACAACTTTTTATACCATTTCTTCTCTATCATATCTATCAATAGTAACCACAAATATGTTATTTATATATTTAACTATACACAATCCATTCTTACAAATACAGTGCCGCCAAAGAACTCAATGCGGCGTGAATTATGATATTAATATATTGATTGGGACACATATTATGTAGTGTAGTGTGTTTTTATGTGATTGTATCTATCTTAGAATCTCTAGATATCTTGTAGAGCCTTTTAGAATTTACAGGTTTAGCAACTATCCTAACCGAGGTTTGTAAAGCTCGATTGTCTAGTTTAGTTCCAATTTATAGGAAACTCGAGTGTGCAACGTGCCAAGAAAAGAAGAAGTTTGTCTTCAAACTGATAGTATGCGTTACTTGTTTACAATGGTCAGCTATCATGTCTGCTCTGTCGAAGCTTATGTAAAGGCCATGTTTGTAACATGTATTTAACAAGTCATTCTCCTCCGCAAGTGAAAACGGTTTGTTCTATTTGCTCAATACTTGACCAAATAATACATATCCATTAGCTGCACCAAACAAGTAAACCAATGACCGCATAATCACTTGTTAACATAGCAAGAAAATGCATGTTTTGTAGCATTTTTCAGTAAGCTGAATATGTGTTATGAGGCGTGGGTCTAGCCGCCCTGCTCAAGAATGGTGATAAATGATGTGTCTGCTCTGATGGTGTTCTTTGTTAGACAATGAATACTAGCTAGCTAGTATTTTGATATCAAATGGAGTTCCCAGTTGAAGAACGCTTGTAACATAAATTGCATATCTCAGTGTGTCAGATATCATAGCTAAACTCTTCTTCTGGTGGGAGAATAATATTGGCATACACTATTACTTGTCTTGAAACGTTTGATTCTAAGAGAGCTGCTTTGACTTGATTCTCTTAGCCATCTTGCTTGCCACTTGTTCATTGCATTTTGCTATCTGGGCTAATAATACTGCGGCACTGTATCTGCCATCGGGGTACATGTAACCACTTGACATTCGTCACCTTTTGTAAGAGACATCAAGCAGTTTTGTTTGTTTGTTCGACAAACATCAAACAATTCTGTAGAGCAGTTCTGGTTAAGAGTAACAGTATAGTATCAAACTTTGTACTGACAAAAGCTCGGAGAATTCACCATATTTTCCTTGACAGAATAGTGACAAAAACTCATGTACAATGCGGCGCATTCAACCATCAGCACGTCATGGCTTTTATCTTCTCTTAAAGAGTACCTCAAATCATCACATATCACAATGGTGGATTTAATATTAATGGCTAAAGCTCTGGCAATGGCTTTGAACCAACCCAGCTGCTTCAGGGCATATCTCCACCTATACTCATGTAGTAATATTTTTTGCCACAAGAAGCTTATAACTTCTGCAATAGCTTTGTCAGAAACCTCAGCCCGCATTCTTAGGCCAACAAACTGAAATTTACCAGTGATCTTTTTAGGAAACAAAACTAAGTTTTGCGTCACCATCAACAAGTATAACCTAAAAAAATGTATAAAAAAAAATCTATCCCAGCAAAATTGGGAATCTGGCCTGAACGTGTTTTTCAAGTACTCCGCTTTGACCGCAATCTTCTCCTCGCTGAGCAATGCGACAGCCTGGAGCGCTTGCCTGAACATCCCAGAGCCACGGGGCACACCTAGAGCTTCAGCACGCGCTGCCATTGCCCGGACAGGCTCTGGTTTGGTGCCAAGTATCCATCGCACAGAGAAGCCCAGCTTGGCAATATCACAAGCACCTAGCCCGCATTCCTGCAGGAATGCAACATTGGGTTTGACCACCTTGTCGAGGCTGAATCCGAGGAGACCAGAGCTATTCTTGAGAAACTGGGCGAGGTTCTCCATGGAGCCAAATAGACCCTGGTAGTAGGATAGACTGGAGACGATGGACCTGCGGCGGAATCTGAAGGGGGAGAGCGAGGCAAGGCGCGCGATCTCAGAATGTGAGAGGCCGAGGCCGGTGAGCTCGATGAGGATGGGCCCCAGGGTTCTGTCCACCCTGGCGCAGAGGAACAGCGGGTCTCTGGCGACGAGGGCGGCGACATCGGCGCCGGAGAGGCCGAGGCCGGCGAGGAAGGCGAGGACGGCATCGGGCTTGGCGGGGGACTGGAGGTGGGAGAGCTTGGCGGAGGCCTTGAGGGCCTGGGCTCCGGTGAGGCCGCAGGTGTCGACGAGGTACTGCTCGACGGCGAAGATAGGGTTTGGAGAAACGGCGGGCGCGGCCGCGGCGGCGGAGAGGAAGCGGTGGAGCGGGGAGATGGTGGTGGCGACGGAGGTAGAGGAAAGTATACGGGCAGCGATGCAGCTACTGAGGCGGAGCATGGCGCCGGCGCCGGCGGCGAGGGAAAGCTGGAACGAGCGCCGCCGGTTGTTGTGAGAGCCGTGGTCTGACTGGTCGAAGGAGACAACATAAGAAGCCCATGACACATGACTGTGGGCTTTCTAGCTTTGGCCCACTGCAACTTGCTTCTCCTGCCACTGTGCGTATCAGCTTAGAAAATCCTCAAAAAGTCCCTCAAAAAAAAAATCCTCAAAACAAATAAAACCAGCTCAGAAAAAAACTCTCATTGGAGTTAACTTGCCTCTTTTAAGTATGATATGACAAATTGGAAAACTTGGCTAATAGCTACTGTTCCTCACATAGCCTTGATTCTCAATTTGAGGTGCTGCAGAACGTGCCTACTATTCCTGTATGTTTGAAATAAAACCTTGCATTGTGAGATGTGTAATTGTGTACCCCTGGTGTATTAGGATGGAAAAAAAAACTTAAGGCGTCATTCTCATACAAGAATCAAAGTCTCAAATTGGGCACAATTAACTGTGCAGCTTTGCGAAGTCAAAATTTTAATCTACAGTTTATCACAGATTATCTGCCTCCACGGATACAATTTCACATTTGCAAGCATCTGAACAGCGGATATATGATAAGACCACTTCATACTAATTCATTTTTTTATACAATTTCACACAGCGGATATATGATAAGACCAATTCATACCAATTCATACAATTTCACATTCTCCAGTGGTTCAGTTCTGACAATCAAATGATAAGACTTGTTCATTTTTTTTTATCATGCTTTTGTACTGGATAGGTTTAAAAATTTAATCTGAACATTGTCCATGCACAAGTAAGGACAGCTACAGGAACTACGAACAAAGATACTCAATCATAGAAGAATAAGGGGAAGAAATCAAAATAAATAACAAATATTCACCGAATATGGATATATTTCTAAGCATAGTCTTGAAGATTGAACTGCAAATTTTAGTGCTAACAAACATGACAGAAAGAAAAACGCAAAGTAATGAAACAGACCACACTAGATACAATTTGGAAAGAAGCAGATTTTAGTGACGGGGATGCATGAAAACCGAAGCCATGCTCCTACATTCAAGAAAAATACTGGAGTTTTTTTCTTGAGCAGAAGGTGTCCGGGCAATAGGAGCATGCTGATCTAATGACGGGGATGCATGAAATCCGAAGCCATGCCACTGTAATTAGCTCTTTCCGTTCGATATCCTTCACTCTTGCTGAAGTACATATATAGCCACCACTACAACATCGATTTTTTGGACAACACAAATAATGTTTTGCAAAAAATACATCGATAGCAGTTGTTGGAGTAAGGTTTTGTTTTGTCTCAACTGTCCTAAAAAGTAGTTAGATCCTAAATATTGCAGCTATTGGCATAGATTCGTGTGCGGCAATTAGAAAAATAATTGGTAAGTTTTTTGTCCAACCGAACAAACATATAATATTACTCCGGCCTTACTGTGGTGGACAGGAATACATAGCGCAGGAACCAATGAGAGTATGTGTGCCACGTGGTTCAGCCAGGAGTCTCTAATCCTACGGAGGTTAGATATTGGAGAGATATTTGGATGGTTGTGGGGACGGCTCTGGGCATCGATCATGCCCCGGAGAATTTCCCCGATCTTTATGCTAATTGGTTCTCTAAGTTTTCTGGTAAAGATAGAAATGCAGTTGTCATTGGGGCAATTGCCGTCTTTTGGTCGATATGGAAAACAAGAAATAGATCAGTTTTCCAACGTATTAGGCCAAAAGATCCCACTAACGTAGTTATTTTTATATGCAATTTCTTACATGTATGGGCGAAACTTCAGAAAGGCGAGCTCCAAAGAATGTTGCGGCTGGGCGCTGACTCAATAACGAGGGTGGCGCGTGAAGTTTTTGGACAGAGCCATGGGTGGAACCCGATTCATAGAAGAATTGAGATGAAACCTCCTCCCAGTCCGGCTGTGCCTTCCTTCATGCCAACCTCGGTGTAATTCCGGTCCTTTTTTAGCATCTGCAGCGCTGAAGCTTTGTCATGTACTCCCTCCGTTCCAAATTAATTGACTTCCATTTGTCCACACATGGATGTATCTAGACATGTTACACGTATAGATACATCCACATGTAGACAAATGGAAGTCAATTAATTTAGAACGGAGTGAGTAATAGCTTAAGTACTTAGAATCTGCAGAAAAGGGTGTCTGTTTTCTTATCCTGTTTTGGTTTGGATAGTTTTGTTTTAGCCTTGGGGGAGTCTCCTCCGGGTGTTTGGTTTCGTTGAGGTCTTGTGGGGGTTTGTCCTGCAGCGGCCTCGATGTGGTTTTTCCGTTTCAGCCTTTCCCTAGACCACGTTTGTGGATGTTTGTTCTCAGTTTCTTAAATGAAATTGGGAGCTCCCTTCTGGGGGTTCCCCTTAGTCTAAAAAAAAGAATGAATGACAGTCGGTAGAGAAAGACAGAGCCACTTGAGAAAGATTGCTACGAGATAAGGAATGCAATTTGGATGAGCCGTTCTGTTCAGCCACACTTGCCACATACACGCACGACACAAGCACACACAGATAATGCAATTCGCATGATTGCATCCAATAAACCTGTCTTAGTTCTAGGCTCTTCTAGCCTGGTACAAAGCTGGAGAGTGGGTAATGCATTGTCACCGTCAGACAAGAGAAGAGATGATTCCTTATCCGTGGCAAGGTAATCAATCGGCCATGTTCGCTCCTTGTGCCACAATGAATTCGTGAATTCAAGGGCGTACTGAAGACTAGGTGGTCCAAAAGCTAATCACAGGTGCAAATAAATTTGGGGGCATAGTACAATTTTAGCAAGGACGAAACGCTGACAGTTACACTGGTTTCGAAAGCTTACATCGTTCCATGGAACTGGAAACTAGTTTTCGTTCAGATCACATGGACCAGAAGCAGTCTACGGTCAAAGCATTTTCAAAACATGAGCTCTTGACTGACGATAGGCTAGCTCGCGGAGAGGAGAGGAGCAAGTGCGCACCACCGCGCACCTCCGGCGGCCATCTCGGCCGCCTCGCCCTCGTCGCCGCTGCGCCATGGAGTCGCCGCCTGAGTCCTCCCAGTCTCGCCGCTGGGCAGACTACTCCGACGACGAGGACGACTGCTCCCCGCGCTCCTACTGCGAGGTGCTGCGCAGCGGCACTCCGCCGGCGGCGCGCTCCCCCGCGCCTTCCCCTGCGCCGGTGAGCTCCAGGCCAGCCCCCTCCCCGCCTCGGGTCGCGCCTCCTCGTCGCGCCCGCTCGCCGCCGCCCCCTGCTCCGCCCTCTGACGCCCCCCGTCCCTGGCTTCATGGTGGTGGCGGTGGTTGGCCAAAGCGCCGCCGTGGGCAGCAGCTGCCGGCCTTGGTCATCAGGGATGACCTGCCGCCAGACCTCGCCGGCTGCTGCTTCAACTGCGCGCAGCCGGGGCACATCTCGCGCGAGTGCCCCAACGAAACCAAGTGTCTGCGCTGCAAGGAAGACGGACACCACGCGCGGGAGTGCACGGCGTGGCGAGCTCCGCCGCAGTGGAGGCCTTTGGGTCGTGGAGCGCGTCAAGGCTTTCAGGCCGTGGTTGGGGACGAGCGGCGCGGTCGCGAGCATCCCTCGCCGCCGCTGGACCCTGTGGAGCAGCGCCCGCAGCAGCAGCCGCGGCGTACCTGGCCGGCGGCGCGAGCGGGTGAGGAGGTACGTGCTGGCCCTTGGGGCGTGGATGGCGAGCGCTGGAGGGCTCCCGTGGAGGCGCGCATCGCCATGGAGACGCCGCAGCCGCAGCCAAGGTTCGTGGTGGAGCAGCGCCGCACCCCGGTGCAGGAGCGCATCGGCGTGAGGATCCCGCCCTCGCCGCCGGCGCCCGTGGAGCAGCGTGGCACCCCGGTGCACGCGCGCCTTGGAGCAAGGGAGCCGTCCTCGCCACCACCTGGGTTCGTTGAATCTGCGGCATCGCGCGCCGCCCCGTCCGTTCGTGGCATGGCGGCTGAGGACCGCCGTGGAGACCATGGAGCCCTTGGGGGCCAGCGCCGCGCTGGCTCTGGCCACGGGCGCGGAGTGGAATCGGGCGGCCGCTGGGCGCCGTCAGAAGATGATTTTCCGCCTCTTCGAGGGGGGAGAGGCCATGAACGCTGGTCTCGCTCGCCGAGACGTTCGCCGGACGCGGAGAGGGTGCGTGGGAAGCAGCCCGTGGAGGCCAGGCCGCAGCGGGAGGTGGTGGTCATCCCTCGCTCGGCGGAAGTTGATAGAAGCGAAGCTGCGCTGAGGTGGTCCCTGGTCGCGTTCGTCTCCGGCAATCGCCGGAGCATCTCGCCGGAGGAAGCAGGGCGGGCCGTGGCGGACCAGGTGCCGAAGGTGGCGGACAACTTCTCCGTGCACCTCCACTGGCCAGCGGACTTCCTGTTCCGGTTCTCAAGCCGAAGGATGCGAGACGAGGCGGCCTCCGCCGGCGTCGTGGATGGGAGGGGCTTCTCGCTCCGCTTCTCCCCGTGGAATCGCCAGCTCCAAGCGATGCGCTGCTCCATGCGCCGCAGGGTGCAGTTGGAGATCACCGGCGTCCCGGCGCACGCCTGGAATCGCACTACGGTGGCCGCTCTGCTTGACTCGTCGGCTTGGATAGAAGGCTTCGGCACGGCGTCGGCGAGCGGCGTGGACCTCCGTACTTTCAGCGTCACGGCTTGGGTCGACGATCCGGATCGCGTCCCCGAAGAGAAAGATCTCTGGATTGAAGAGCCGGGCGACTTTCTTGACGAAGACGATGCTCTGGTCTTGCCGGGCGAGGAGCCTATGCCGTTGGAGAAAAGCTTTCTCCGGTACATCGTCTACGTGAGGGTCATCTCAGTGGCGGAGAGAGGGAACCCGTCGCAGCCGCGACCGCCGTCGCCGGACTCTGACGGTGGCGCTGGGGATTCCGGTGGCGGGCGTGGCCGGGACCAGGGGAGGGGTCGTGGCGCGCGTGACCCTGGCCAGAGCGACCGGAGTTCTGCCCGCGCGAGTCGCAGCCGCAGCAGGGGCGCGGCGGCTGGCGGCGATCGCCGTCAAGGAAGCAGGAGGCGCCAGGCCGCTGGCGTGCGAGAGGAAAGTGTAGAAGGTGGGCCCGCAGGTGACGTGGAGGACCTTGACCAGTCGCCTGAGCCCCTGCTGCTCGCTAGTGGGTCCCGCGCACTCGCAGAGGAGGGGTCCGGGAGGTGGGATCCTATGTTGCTGGAGATGGAACTGGCTATTGCGGAGGCAACGCGTGGAAAAGCTGATCCCTCCCTAGACCTGGCAATGGAGGAACTGACGCCTGGTGTGCTTTCTGTGGAGGAACCTGCAAAACTGCTGCTAGAACCTGCAAAGGAGCTGATCCCTGTGGAGCCGGCCTTTGGCTGTAGCGTCGAAAGTGGTCAAGGGACCAATCTGCTGGCAGCTTTTGCACGTGGAGTTCACGGCGCGGACGAGCTTCAAATTTTGAACTCACCGTTGCGGGTTGGCGCGTTGGAGGTAGGGTGGGTCCGGTTCTCTGCTAGAACTCCACGTGGAGGGGATGAGCTGCTCCTCTCTTCAGCTGGGCTGCTGTCACCGGCCAGCTACGGGACCCTCTCGCCTCTTTCGCCTGAGAACGGGGCCAGTCGCAAAGCGTCACCTGTTTCGGTGCTTGACTTCTTCTCCGTCCCTCTCTCAGAGAGCACCACACAGGAGGGACCGGCCCAGCAAGAGCCGGGGGTGGCTGGCGTGGAGGACTTGGACCAGTTCAGGCAGAGGTGCATCCAGCCCATGGTAGCTGTCCTGAACAGGCCGGCGAGGCGTTGTCGTACCAAGAGGATCCACTCTGGACCAGTGAGGCGCAGCGCAAGGCACCGTGGTAAGTTTGCTGCGGGGACACCGGTGAAGCGTCAGCAGCGTGAGTTGATCACGCGGCTACAGATCGCGAGGGAAGGCGAGACCATTGGCGACGAGGCGTTGAACGCGTACCTGGACCTCTTCCGCCAGCCGTTACCACAGAGGCACATTGACGTGATCCTGAGCCTGTTCGGGTGGCTACCTGAGGCGTTGCCGATGGCCGAGGACGTGCCGGTGGAGTGCCTAGTTTAGGCGTGGACCTTGTACTTTGTTGTTTTTTTGTTGTTTTTTGTTGTTGTTTTTTTTTTGTTGTTTTTTTATTAGCCTCTTGTACCCTGTGATATTTTCCAGAACTATGTTGGATATGGATCTTGTGATTGCCATTTGGAATGCGCGTGGACTAAACTCGGGGGCGCGTAGAGCAGTGATTTTCCAAGCTATGGCGGCGACTGGCGCCAAATAGTCTGCCTTCAGGAGACTAAGATGGAGATCATCACGGCTCAGATCGTCCGCGAATGCCTCGGAGTGGCCTTTGACGGGTTCCTTTACCTGCCGGCCGTGGGTTCACGTGGAGGCATTTTGCTTGCGTGGCAGTCCGAGTATGTCACGGTCACTAACCCTCACATGACCACTAATGCGCTCACTGCTAGCATCTCGATTGGAGGGGACCAGGCGTGGTGGTTCACCGGGGTCTATGGCCCTCAGGGCGTGGGTGCGAAGCATGCCTTCCTTCAGGAGCTTCGCGATATACGGGACCTGCATGCAGGGCCGTGGATGGTTGCAGGAGATTTCAATCTCATCATTGACCCAGAGGACAAGAACCAGGGTGTCCTTCACCGTGCGATGATGGGCAGATTTCGGCGTACTCTGTCGCTGTTGGAATTGAAAGAGATCTACCTAAATGGGCGAAGATTCACTTGGTCCAATGAGCGTCAGCAACCAACTATGGAGAAGCTGGATAGGGTCTTTTCGACCGTGGATTGGGAGGAGCGCTTTCCAGACGCCTTTCTTTCGGCAAACTCCTCCGGACCTTCTGACCACTGCCCCTTGGTGCTGAGCCTAGCCCCAGATCTGCAATGGGGCGTAGATTCCAATTTCAGTCTTTCTGGACGAAGGCGGAGGGTTTTCTGGAGATAGTTCAGGAGGCTTGGTCGTCAGTGGAACAGGAGATCAACCCCTTCAAGAGGTTGGATCTCAAGCTTCGAGCCACGGCCAAGAGCCTGGCAAGGTGGAGTAGCAAGTTCATTGGCAACATCAAAATGCAGATACTGCTAGCCAATGAGATAATCCTGAGGCTAGACGTGGCCATGGAGACCCGACCCCTCTCACCGGCAGAGAGGGGCTTAGGAAGGCCCTAAAAGGGAAGCTGCTTGGGCTGGCATCTCTTGAGCGCTCCATGGCGAGGCAACGAGCGAGGGTGCTATGGCTGCGGGAGGGCGATGCCTGTACGAGGTTCTTTCACATGCATGCAAGCCATAGACGGCGTCAGAACTTCATTGGCCACCTCATGGTCGATGGAGTTAGGAAGACTGAGCATGTGGATAAGGCTGAGGCCGTGGATGATTTCTTTGACGATCTCCTTGGAACGGAGGTGGACCGGCCTTTCTCCTTCGACTTAGACTACCTGCAGCTGCCCACTGTGGATCTCTCCCACTTAGAGGCAGCCTTCTCGGAGGAGGAGGTGTGGAACGCCATTAGGAGCATGCCGCTTGACAAATGCCCGGGGCCGGACGGTTCTCCAACAGATTCTATGTGGCTTGTTGGGGAATCATCAAAGGGGATGTCATGGAGGCGTTCAACTCCTTGTCTCGGCGTGACGCCCGTGGATTTAGCTCGGTCAACCAGGCGTTGATCACCTTGCTGCCAAGAAAGTGGGTGCGGAGGAAGTTCGAGATTTCCGCCCTATCAGCTTGATTCATGGGTTCGCCAAGCTAGTGGCAAAGGTGGTGGCCTGCAGGGTGGCCCCCTCCATTCCACATCTGGTGGGGGCGCACCAGAGTGCCTTTGTGCGTGGACGGTGTCTACATGATAATTTCATGATGGTTCAATGTACGGCGCGCAAGCTTCATAGCTCGAACATTCCAGCCGTCCTCCTGAAGCTTGACATTACAAAGGCATTTGATACGGTCAGTTGGGCCTTCCTTCTGGAGGTTTGAGGAAGATGGGGTTCGGTGACCTTCTGCTCGCAACCATCTGTGCCCTTCTCTCGTCAGCTTCCACTAGGGTGCTACTCAATGGCCATCCTGGTGGAAAGATTTTCAACAGACGTGGATTGAGGCAGGGAGACCCGCTCTCGCCTCAACTGTTCATTTTGATCATGGAGGTCCTGCATCTGTTGATTGAGAGGGCTACGGCCTGTGGATTGTTGTCGCCTCTGGCTGACACGGGTCTTAGGCACCGCACGTCGATCTATGCTGATGACGTGGTGACCTTCCTCCGCCCCCTTGAGAGGGACCTCAGGGTTGTCGCTCAGCTACTCGATGACTTTGGCTTGGTGTCCGGGCTGAGGGCGAACCTTGAAAAGTGCTCGGCGCATCTGATCCGTTGTGGAGAGGCCGAGGCGGCGTTGGTAGCTCGAGAGTTACACTGTCCGCTGCTGCCGTTCCCGCTGCGCTACCTGGGGCTACCGCTCTCCCTTAGGAAGCTGACACCCGCTCAGCTCCAGTATCTGGTGGATAGTGTGGCCAGCCATCTTCCTAGGTGGCGTGCCGGGCTGCTCAACCGTGGAGGACGTCTTGAGCTTGTTAAGACCACCCTCTCTGCGATATCTATTTTCGCTATGATGTCTCTTGACCTGTCTGTGAAGACCCTGGTGGCGATCGAGAAGATCATCCGCAGCTTTCTCTGGGTTGGGCGCAAGGACGCCCGTGGAGGTCACTGCCTGGTGGCGTGGGAGAGGGTTTGCATGCCCAAGCACTTGGGAGGTCTTGGGATTCCCAACCTGCGGCAGATGAACCGCGCTCTCAGGGCTAGGTGGCTTTGGCTTAGCAGGACGGACAACTCCAAGCCCTGGAGTGAGTTCAACATCCAAGTCCCCCGCGTGGTACAGCAGTTGTTTGAGGCAGCCACCACTTCAGTTGTGGGTGACGGTGCCTCCACCTTTTTCTGGACAGACAGGTGGCTGCCCGGGGGGCGTGTGAAGGAGCTGGCTCCGAACCTCTTCATGAAAGTGTCGAAGGCCGCGCGGTGCTCCCGACGAGTCAGAGATGGACTCGCAGGTGGATGGTTGGATGACGTCTCGCCTGACCTGGACGCGCGAGAGATCCGCGAGTTGTTGTCCTTGGCTGACGAGTGGCAGGGTTCGCCCTGACAGATGGGGTCGTGGATGAATTCAGGTGGAACTGGGAGAGCAACCGCAAGTACTCAGCTCGCTCGGCTTACAGTGGACTCTTTGAGGGCAAGATCGGGTTGGCTGGGGCGCAGCAGGTTTGGAGCTCTCGAGCTCCAAACAAATGCAAGTTCTTCCTCTGGCTAGCGCTGAAGAACAGATGTTGGACTGCAGACCGCTTAGGGCGGAGAGGGCTGCCTAGACCGACCGCTTGCCCGCTGTGCGACCAAGTGGGAGAAGACATAAACCACCTTCTCCTTGGTTGTGTCCTCTCTAGAGAGGTTTGGTACTCCTTCCTGAGCAGGTGGGGTAGAGTGGATTGGGTCCCTGACCATGATGATCGTCTAGTGGATTGGCTACCGGCCAAGGCGCCGGGAGGTAACGACGAGAAGGACCTGTGGACGGCGATCAACTTGATCTGCTGGAGCTTGTGGAGGCATAGGAATGGAGTGGTCTTCGAAGGTCACACTCCTTCGGCAGCGACCGCCATCAGGATGGTAGAAGCCGAGGCTGATCTGTGGCGGGCAGCGAGGATGTTTAGGGGTAGCTTAGGACCCGTAGACAGGTGGAGGGTTGGCGAGTGATCCCTTCTATTTTTCTTTGGTGGATTGGCGTTTTCGGCGCATGTGCCGAAACGCGTTGTAAACGGCCGATTGGCCTCCCCTTCTTGAAACCGCTTGGACGTATCCTTAAAAAATAAAAAAGAAGCAGTCTACAGCGAACACACCCCAAATTTCAAAAGCAGAAAGTTCGTCGTCTACAAATAGTTAATAGCATTAACATTACTCCGGCACAAGTTTTAGTAGATTCGCAGAATACACGATGAATCTTACTGGTGCCGGCGATGATCTACAGCCGACAACGATCTGATCAACTGTTGTCGGAGCTGCAATCACAGAAAGGTCATTTACCGGTTCGCTGCTGACCTTTCTATGCACGCAAGACAACTTCAGTTCAGTAGCCATGATAATTAGTGAAGCCATTCTTGTAGGCATTACCCCAGGCTTCTGTACAAAAAAATGCTCTCATCTCTTCAGACTTCACATCTCCAGGGCCTGCCAGGGGTTGTAAAACAGTCAACAAAAGTTGCATTGCACAGAAACATGTAATTGCTAGCAAAAAATGGTGATAACTGGTCCTAAGGAGGAGGAGCATAAGGTATCCAGCTATACGTGCAGTTATAAGTAGATTACTACTTGCGATAGTTTCAGTACCAACTGTAATCATATATGCAACGAGAAAACAGATAGGTGGTAGAGAGTACCGGGGAAGTCCGCATCCACCTTCCACCCAGCCAATCACAGTGAAACCTTAGCTGTTCAAGCCCGATCTCATTCTGTTCATTGTAAGCCTTGAAGTAGACCATGAACCTCTGGTCACTAACAACCTCGGATATCATGCCAACCCACCATCCGTCGTTGGTGAAGGCGTCCACTTCATCGAGCAACTTGAAACCACTGGTGACAGGGATAACTGGAGGAGGGGGCCTGATGTGCTCCTCTCCTATGACTTCTGTCAAGGGCGTGGTTTCATCGTCGGCCTTCAGTGTGTCATACTCCACTAGAAACTTGTGGCCAACAGATTTGATAATAGTCCCCTGGAACCAAGCTCCACAAAAACCTTCGTCGTTGCTGGTGACTTCCACCCTGCTGCCTTGTGTAAACTTTGCTTGCGGCAAATTCTGAAAGATAGCCAAAGGGCATAGAAAAGGCGACATTTGTTAGCTATGTTAGCAGTTTAACGTGTTTCAAACATGTAGTACACCATTACAAATAAAATCATCAGTGTGAAATTGCAACTCAATCTTAACAATTTTCAGGATTCAACGTTAAGCACAGATTTGTTCTAACTTTGACAAACGTGAGAAAAGCTGCCTGCGACATCTCCGGATTAATTTGGTTTACTGGATTATATAGCACTGATACTGCCCGAACTAAATAGTTCACAAGCTTGAATTTTTCTCATTTACAAAGCATGCAAGTTGATTGTTCAAGTGATTATCTGAGTGATGCAATTGCCATGGATGTGGCTCATAAAATATTTGATTTTTTCGGGATTAGTACTACCAACCATCGAGACACGAGAAACATAATTATACATATGAATAACTTCGTGAAAAAGGATACACGTGTAATATCGTTATAAGGAGGCTGTGCATTAATGAAACTGACGTTTCTTCTTGTAACTGGTAAAACACGGACACAAAAAAAAACAGAATACAATAAACTTTCAAGCATCAATGCCCTATGCAGATCATGAAAACAAACAGAGACATTGTAAGGAGCCTTAAAACAGAGATATTATAAGTTCCTATATTCGGTTATCCTAGCCACAGAAAGTGTGATGCTTCTTTAGCAATATTGAATATGGAGCCGATTCTTCCTCAATAACAGAGAAGGTTTCATTATCTTTACAGTTGCTTTTAAGATGTTCCTATCAGTGTACCTGCAAGAGGGTGGTGTGAAACTGGTAGGCTGACTCCTGGTTAAAGAAGCCAAAGATGCATGGTTTATCCTTTGATCGAGAAAAAAAAACACGAGGAGGGAATAGACTCTAGCACAAATTGCACACATTTTGATGCATGCTAAAGAGAAACAAGAGCAAAAAAAGGTGAACTGCATATTGCACCACTGGAGCAGATATTGTGACCACAGGTGTCATGTACGGGGTTCCATACCAACGTCGTGGTCGTGTAGGTAGCAGTGTCCAGGAGGGACACGGTAATGAACTTGCAGGAAATAGGAAAGACAAGTAGGAGATAAAAGGAATATGCAAATTGTATACGAGTAGGACTCTGTAAGGCAACCCTCTATATAACGAGGTAGCCAAGGGTTACGGGAATAAGACAGAACTTATCAATCTTCCTCCCTCTGTTTCTCTCCTTCTCTACCCCTATTGCTGATCGGCGTCTCGACGCCCTATCGCCACGGCAGCAAGGCGGCGAGGTCCCGGACCTCGCCCTCCTGTCGATCATACCCACAACCTGCGGTCAAATCCGCAACCCCTGACATCCTTAGTACGTGACAACTTGGTATCAGAGCCGACGATACCCGTTGTGCTTGAAACGATGGGCGACCAGAAGGCAATGGAAGACTTGGCAGATGCCATCAACAACATCAACAAAACGTTGAAGGAGTTGGCTGCCGGTCAGGAAGGGCTGGCTACTCGCCTGGAGCAGCAAGAGACAGCTGCAGAAAAACAACGGGAGGAGGTACAGGCAGTGGCTGCGTCTCTCTTGCGGGTGGAGAAGAGAACAGCCCTATCTGGCGAAGGAGTGCTCCCTGTACCGCATGGCGTGGAGACATCTGCGGCGGCAAAACTCAAGCAAGGTACCTCGTTCAAGGGCCTGAACGTTAGGAGCGAGGTGGATCTGGAAGGACAGACTGAAGTCAGAGCCCCTCGTTTTACTAAGCTTGATTTCCCCACCTACGATGGAAAGGAGGACCCAGTTCCCTGGCTGAACCGGTGTGATCAATTCTACCGTGGGCAGCGCACGCCGGATGGGGAGCGAACATGGATTGCGGCGTTTCACATGACAGGCCTAGCTCAATTGTGGTACAGCCGACTCGAGCGAACGGTGGGTCAGCCTAGCTGGGACAACTTTGCTGAACTCGTTGCCAAGCGTTTTGGACCTCCCTCAAGGGCTAATCCGGATGGCGATCTGATCTCACTTCGGCGAACAGGGACAGTGGCAGAGTACCAAGAGCAATTCTTAACACGTCTGGCTCGTGTCGAGCCAATGACGGAAAGGCGGGAGGTCAACATCTTCACAAACGGGTTGATGGAACCCCTGAAGACCCACGTTGAACTGCAGAAACCGACCACCTTGGATGATGCCATGGACTTAGCGCGCTCTTACGAGGTGCTTCTTTCCCTCGCAGCACCCACCCCAGTGCCACCAAGATCATTAGGCAACCGCAACCGTCCCTCAGCGGCAACCACAGGACCACCAACAATAACTGCAGGGGAAGGAATTGGCACCAGCGGTGCTCCTGCTGCACGTATCTTAAAAAAACTGACACCCGCAGAGATGGATGAACGTCGACGACAAGGCCTTTGCTTCAACTGTGACGAGAAATTTTTTCGAGGCCACCGTTGCCAGCGTCTCTTCTACATTGAGATGGCAAATGAGGACGACACCGATCAGGACGACACAGACGAACCAGTACAGACCCTTGGAATTTCCCTGCTGGCCATCACAGGTGTTCGCACAAGCGAGACCATGCAGTTGACTGTCGGTGTCGGGAAGCATGATCTCACTGCACTCCTTGACTCCGGCAGCACTCACAACTTCATCAGCGAAGACATGATACAGGGTATGGGAGTCCAGTTGACACCATCGCGTAGGCTTCGTGTTGCTGTGGCCAATGGCGATCAAGTCAGATGCACAGGGGTATACAAACAGGCACCAATCAAGATTGGCCAGGAGGACTTCAACGTTGATCTATATGTCATCCCTTTGGGTGGCTTTGATGTGGTCCTCGGTACACAATGGCTAGCAACGCTGGGACCCATCCTTTGGGATTTTTCACGCCTCTCTATGTCCTTTTGGCGCTCAGATCACCAGGTGACATGGCAAGGCATAGCTGCTCCAAAAGGAGTGCATCACCTTCACGCTTGTACCGGGCGTGAACTCATGGAGAGCCTCCTATCTGAGTTCATTGATGTCTTCAGCGAGCCTCGTGGCTTACCTCCACCTCGCGAGCAGGACCATCGCATTAGGCTGCTCCCAGGGACACAACCAGTGGTTGTGCGGCCATACCGCTACCCGACCATCCAGAAGGACGAATTGGAACGCCAGTGTGCGGACATGCTTGCCCGTGGGATCATCCGTCGTAGCTCTTCAGAATTCTCTTCGCCCGCCCTGCTTGCTAAAAAGCATGATGCTTCTTGGCGTTTTTGCGTTGACTTTCGAGCTGTTAATGAGAAGACAGTGAAAGATAAATTTCCAATTCCAGTTGTGGACGAGCTGCTCGACGAGCTCCGTGGTGCCCGTTTCTTCACCAAACTAGATCTGCGTTCTGGATATCACCAAGTTCGCATGCACCCTCATGATGTCAAGAAGACGGCGTTTCGCACACACGAGGGCCTCTTCGAGTTCTTGGTCATGCCGTTCGGACTCACCAATGCACCGGCCACCTTCCAGGCCTTGATGAATGCGGTCCTTCGTCCCTGCCTCCGACACTATGTTATTGTTTTCTTTGATGATATTTTGATCTACAGCCCAACTTGGTCGGAGCATCTCCGACATGTTCGTGGTGTCTTGCAGCTAATGCGTCAACACCAATTGTTCCTCAGACGTTCCAAGTGTTCCTTCGGCGAAGAGTCAGTTTCTTACCTTGGACATGTGATCTCCGTCGACGGTGTAGCAATGGATAAACAGAAGATTCAGGCGGTCGTTGAGTGGCCGACGCCCAAGTCTGTACGAGCGGTACGCAGCTTCCTAGGTCTCGCTGGCTACTACCGCAAATTTATCAAGGATTTTGGCATCATCGCCATGCCTCTCACACAACTCTTGAAAAAGGAGGGGTTCACGTGGTCTGAGGAGGCGAGTCAAGCCTTTCAAGCACTCAAGTCGGCCTTGACTACAGCTCCAGTCCTCCAGCTTCCTGACTTTACTGTACCGTTCATTGTGGAGTGTGACGCATCCGGCTCAGGTTTTGGAGCCGTGCTACACCAAGGTGTTGGGTCGCTGGCATACTACAGTAGGCCGATTGCACCTCGACATGCCTCGCTCGCAGCATACGAACGTGAGTTGATCGGTCTAGTACAGGCAGTACGACATTGGCGGCCGTACCTCTGGGGTCGTCCATTTGTGGTTCGAACAGATCACTATAGCCTCAAGTTTCTCCTCGACCAACGGTTGGCTACTATACCGCAGCACCATTGGGTGGGAAAGCTCCTCGGCTTTGATTTCTCCGTCGAGTACAAGCCAGGACGCCTCAACACTGTGGCTGACGCGCTCTCCCGCCGTGATGCTGAGACTGCTCGCATATGTGCGATCACTGCCCCAACTTTCGACCTTTTCGCCAAACTTCGCCATGCCAACAAAGTCGAGCCAGCTTTAGTGGCATTACGGGATCAGTTTGCTGCCGGCACACTTGGTGCGTCGTGGGCTATTACGGATGATATCCTCACCTTTGATGGTCGTGCCTACGTGCCTTCCGACTCGGCACTCGTACAAGAGGTTTTGGCTGCTGCACACGATACTAGTCATGAAGGCATTCAGAAATCTCTCCATCGACTTCGCCGCGACTTCCACGTCCCTCGAGCTCGTGTCATGCTTCAGGACTACATTCGTGCATGCCTTGTTTGTCAGCGGAACAAGACGGAGCAGCTCCATCCAGCCGGTCTTCTCCAACCGTTAGAAGTGCCATCTCAGGTGTGGGCTGACATCTCAATGGATTTTATCGAGGGTCTTCCTCGCGTGGGTGGCAAAACAGTCATTTTGACAGTGGTGGACAGATTCTCCAAATATGCTCACTTTATTCCTTTATCTCACCCATACACTGCAGAGACTGTGGCAAAAGCCTTCTTCGCCGACATCGTACGCCTCCATGGATTCCCAACGTCTATCGTATCAGACCGTGACCCAGTGTTCACCTCAGGTTTTTGGCGTGCGCTTTTCGAGTCAGCTGGGGTTCATTTGCACATGAGTTCAGCATTTCATCCTCAGTCTGATGGGCAATCTGAGGCGGTGAATCGCGTCATTGGCATGTACCTGCGTTGCATCACAGGCGATCATCCACGTCGGTGGCTCCAATGGCTGCCTTGGGCTGAATACTGCTACAACACATCGTTTCACACAGCGCTTCAGGACACGCCATTCAAAGTCGTGTATGGCCGGGACCCTCCATCTATCCGCACTTATGAACGGGGTGAACTTCGAAATGCTGCCGTGGAGAACACCATTGCAGACCGTGATCAGTTTATCACCGACGTCCGTGAACGTCTCCTCCTAGCTCAGCAACACTTCAAACACTACTATGACGCCAAGCATCGACCTCTTTCCTTTGACATTGGTGAATGGGCATGGCTACGTATACACCACAGGCCGGCAGCTTTTCTGGGGGCAACAGCAAAAGGAAAATTGGCCCCTAAGTAATGAAAGAAAGAACAAAAAATATAGTGAAGAAACTGACAACACTACAGGAAACACTAATCTAAACTGCTATGATCTGCACAACTGGTCACAAAATATAGAAGCTGAAGTCTATTATTCTACAAAGAACGATTCCAAAAATTTGTGCATGTTCTACTATCACCGCTGATGCTATGCATGCACCTAAGACGTGGCTAGAAAGTAAATCACAGCTATATCTCAACATATGTAATATCCAGAGGAAAACAGAAACTAGTAAAGCATTAAAAATTCAGTAAAAAGCATTTAAGAAATCATGGATCTTTCAGGGCTGGTACTTCCACAACAATCTTGGCATGACAACTTCTATCTAGGCTTAGGAACTATTATAAAAACATGTGAAGCTCCAGAGAAGTAAGAAGACCAGCAATATCGACTATCAAGTAAGCTGTAGACGTACACCAACTAGACTCGCTTCGCTTCAGTATGAACACATTCTGACAACTATAAGCCACCATTTGCTAACTAACAGATCGCAAGACGCACAGCAGCCCAGAGAAATCCATTCAACAAATCTGTTTCAATGGATATCTTTCAGGCAGTGGGACAGGAGCACTAGATCTATAAAATCGCATAGACTGAAAAACAATGCACAAGCAACAGCACTCATATCCAGTTTGCGTTGCCAGAACAATCTAACGCATTGCTTACTTGTAAGGTCAGCATCTTCTAAATTCTAACCCTAACCAGCGATCAAAATGGGCTCCCTGAATCCTTAACCCTAGCCACCAAATCACATAGAGCTAAATTGGTACAGCATTTCACAACAATGCACAGAGAAACATCAATCCGATTGAAACCCTGCGCGATGTCCCATCTTCTAAGTTCTACCCCTAACCATGGAACAAAAGGGGTTCCCCCAATTTTAATCGAGATAGAACGGTACAAAAAGACGACATTTTGCGAAGATGTGTTTGGAGCGAGCTCGTACCATGTCCTCGGGCGAGCGCCACTCACCGGCGACCCACTCGAGGTGGGGCCGGACGTCGGCGGCGTCGAACTCCACCACCTCCCTCGTCTCCGGGAAGCAGACCTTGACCCTCCCGTCCGCGCGGTACCCGCCGAGGAGGGCGACGCCGAGCCACCACGCGCCGTCCCGGAGCGCGTCCACGGCGGCGTGCTCCGCGGGGGGCGAGGGCTGCGCCGGCGACGGTGGCGGCGGGCGCGGGCGGACCTGCGACGCGGGCACGGCCTCCGGGAGCGGGCGGCCGGAGGCCCCGGAGACGGCGAGGGCGTCGTACTCGACCGCGTAGCTGCGGAGGTCGGGGTCGAAGCGCGCGACGACGGCGGGGAGGCGGGCCCCGCTGTAGCCTTGCTCGTCGAGGAGCACCTCCACCGCTTGGCCGATGGGGAACACCTCGGCGGGCTCCGCCGGATCCGGGGCCCGCGAGGGTGCCGGCGGCGGCTGGCGGCGGAGTCGCGGCGAGCGCATTGGGTCGCGGCGGTGGTAGGCTGGGCGCTAGTGTGGACTGTGGAGATTGGGAGTAGAGTAGAGTAGAGAGAGGGACTACAAGAGCAGGCGGCGAACAAGACAACCGTGTGTCTATTCGACATAAGTTGTACACCAAAAATAAGCATGTGGAAATGTCAACAAAAAAAATACGCATGTGGATGTGTGGAGCATGTGGAAATGTCAACAAAAAAAATACGCATGTGGATGTGTGGCTCACTTAGGGCATCTCCAACCGAGGCCCACTTACGGAGATGCCCAGTCTTTGACTTTTATTTTTCTTCGTTTTTTTATGCTATTTTTTCCTGTTTCTATTTTATTTTCTTTTATTAAATAAATATTTTTTCAAAATAATGATATTGGTTTCAAAATTTAATATTTTTATCAATCTGAACATTTTTTAATATGAACAATTTTGGTAAACGGTTCAGATTAGAAAAATGTTTTTAAATGGTTCCGATATAATAAATGTTTATTTTTGAAAATGGATCTGATTTTAAGAATATTCATTTTGAAATTGGTTACATTTATATAAAAAAATTATAATGGTTTCCATTTTAAAAATGGTTCCTGATTTAAAAATGTTCATTTTAAAATGGTTCCGATTTAAAAAATGGTTCCGAGTTTTGAAAATGGATCCGATTTTTTAAAATGGTTTCAATTATTATAGAAATCATTTAAAAATGGTTCAGATTTAAAAAATGTTTTAGATTTTTTAATATTGCTAAGTTTTATATATGTTCATTTTTTTTATATGATCATCCAATTAGTGAGTCCATGAGTGGGACAATTTTTAACCATGACTTTCATTCTTTCCCAAGCTTGAGCGACGTGTTCATTATCATATTGTTTAAAATTCATAATGCCACTTCTCAATGATATAATTTTAGCAGGAGGGTAATATTTTCCAATAAAAGTATCTTTGCATTTAATCCATGAATCAATACTATTTCTAGGCAAAGATAATAATCATTCCTTAGCTTTTCCTCTCAAGGAGAAAGGGAATAATTTCAGTTTTATAATGTCACCTTCTACCTCTTTATACTTTTGCATGTCACAAAATTCAACAAAATTATTTAGGTGGGAGGCGGCATCATCAGTACTAGCACCAGAAAATTTCTTCTTCATAACAAGATTTAACAACACAGGTTTTATTTCATAAAACTCTGCCTTTGAAGCAGGTGGAGCAATAGGTGTGCATATAAATCCATTATTGTTTGTGCTAGTAAAGTCACACAACTTGGTGTTTTCAAGAGAACTCATTTTAGCAAAAATAAAAACAGAACTACTAACAAAACCGAAATAAAATAAGTGCTGAAATTTAATTTTTTTGTGGTTTTTGATTTTTAGTGCAAACAAGATAAAATAAAAATAAAACAAGCAAGACAAAAACAAAGTAATGAGATTGGTGGCGTGTAATTCTCCTTGTTATAGCTTCCAACTCCCCAGCAACGGCGCCAGAAAATGTGCTTGATGACGTGAAAACACACGTTCGTTGGGAGACCCCAAGAGGAAGGTATGAAGTAGTGCAGCAGCAATTTTCCCTTGAATCTACCAAGGTTATCGAACTAGTAGGACGTAGAAGAGGTTCAACCCGGTGTCAACAACAGCGCCGTTAAAATGCTGTTGACGCGGACCTACACACAACACAATCAAACTACTTTGCCCCAAAGAAACAGGAAGGTTGTCAATCTCCCTGGCTTGCTGAATACAAAGGATTAAACGTATGGTGTGGAGAATAAATATAAATGCAAAAAGGAACAGCGAACAAGTGATTGTAGAACGTGGTGGAAACGGTGGTTTTATCAGTGTAAAAGAATGTAACGGGTCCACAGTTCACTAGTGGTGTCTCTCCATAAAAGATAGTATGCATGTTGGGTAAACAAATTACAGCTGGGCAATTGACAAATGGCAAGAGCATGACAATGCATATTATGACAAGATGTTTAATGTAGTATTTATTGGACATTACAACATTTTACATAGACCGCTTACCAGCTGTATCTATGACTAATAATCCACTCCCGAGATAACATCTGATACGTCTCAAACGTATCTATAATTTTTTTATGTTCCATGCTGTTATTATACCAATTGCTACATGTTTTATTTACACTTCATAGCATTTTTATGCATTTTCTGGGACTAACCTATTAACAAGATGCCGAAGTGACAGTTCCTATTTTCTGCTGTTTTTCTCCTTCAGAAATGCTAGTCGCAAAATATTCTCGGAATTGGACGAAAATCAATGTGTGCAAATATCTCATCGGAAGACTCCAGAAGCCAGAAGGGGAGACGGAGTGGGGCCACGAGGCAGTGATGACGTGGATCGCACGTTCGTTGGGAGACCCCAAGAGGAAGGTATGAAGCAGTGTAGCAGCAGTTTCACTCAGTATGAAACCAAGGTTTAATCGAACCAGTAGGAGCAAGAAATCACTTCTGAAGGTTGTTGGTGGCGCCGTTTACTCGATCACCAACGTGGAATCTGCACACAACACAATCAAACTATTTTGCCCCAACGAAACAGTGAGGTTGTCAATCTCACCGGCTTGCTGAAAACAAAGGATTAAACGTATGGTGTGGAAAACAGTAGTAAATTGCAGAGAATGAAAAGGAACAATGTTTGCAGTTGGTTGTATTATCAGTGTAAAAGAATGGACCGGGGTCCACAGTTCACTAGTGGTGTCTCTCCATAAAAGATAACTAACATGCTGGGTGAACAAATTACAGCTGGGCAATTGACAAAATATTGAACGCATGACAATGCATATATATGACATGATGATTACTATGATATTCATGTGGGCATTACGACAAAATACTAGGTGTAATTTTCAAATCGTTGTCTAATAGACGTATTTGTACAGTTACGATCAATGTTTGTTAAGGTTTATTTTACATTTTCTCTTTCAGATTGGTGAGTTGATGATATGCTGAGACGAATTTTGTGGTGCCTTGAAAATAATAGGGATTAATTAAAGATATGTAGTAAATCGCTGACATTATTAATTAAAAAAATTAGTAGCAATCTGAATCGGCGTAGTCATGTGACTGCATTCAGCATACATGTGAGTGAGCTTATAGAACACATGGATTTAATAGTCGAAAACAATAGGACGGAAGTAAAAATATACCAAAATACCACTGCTCTATGTTACAAAATAGATGGTGACATGGCATTTTGGAAATGTCGCAACTAATATTAAGCAAAAGTTAAATATGTTCTAAAAAATTCAAATAGGTATTAGTTTACTAAAATAAAATCCGTAGACATGTGCAATATGGTAAAGTTGATGCCCTTGCAAATTATTTTTCGATAGTGTTCACATAAATATTTTTTTCCAAAAACATCACAATAGTTGATTTCTTTTTACATCACTAGCCTGTGCAGACGCACGGGTTGATGACTAGGGCGACATGGTGTTTTAAGAAATTTAAAATAATAATTCGACCATAGATTAAAATGAACCATATAAAAACAGTGATATTATCTTAAAACAGAATATAATCTAGACCTTTCTCAGTTGAATATACTTTACATGATGTAATCGAACCAATTTTCATGATGTAGTCAAATGCACTTTCCTACGTTCGATGGTTTGTAATTGTTTGTGATTTATGCGAGCAAATAATATAATTCAGAAATTACTATGTTTAACATCTCCATAGCCATTTCCGAACACATTGAGTGGGCTTAAGATGATGCCCTTGCATTTGCGAGGGCCACCTGTCTAGTTTTTATAAAGACAGTATCTTTTTTTTTTGCGATTATCTCAGTGACCTGAATTTTCTAACTATCAAATATAAGGAGCCCCTGTGTCCTAACTCCTGTGCACCTATGCTGAACAAATCTGTAAGCATGATGAACACTCCACCACATTAGACAGGTTTCTTGCCAATAACAATTAGTCATAGAGCACAGTGGTAGACTAATAAACATGGAGGGATTTTATTTCTATAGTATCAATTGTTACTCAATAATTAACAGTACCTCCATGCCTCAGTACAGAAGGGAAATGGCACAAAAATATGGCTAGAGGTATGTTACCTGAAACTTCATGTCGCTGAACAGCGATGGGTTCTGCTGGAGTCTTTCGTTCCATATCTGCAAAATGAACAAATAGGACATAGTGCTTGTCTTGGGAAAACTAATGAGATAAAAGTATAGAAGAGGGTGCGTCAGTTGCATACAAAGATACTGGTTCACACCTGCTATGTAGCACTTACAAAACTACATTACTTGAGGAAACACATCAGCACCCCATAGTTACCCTGAACGCAAAATTAAAATCGGTTAGTTTCAAACATTACGTCTGAAACTTTCAATAGCATAGCACCTACTGCTTTGAATGGACTACCCTAAAACATAACAGAAAAAGGATCATATAATAACCTCATTTCTCTCGAAGGCACAGGTTCAGCTCTAAAACGAACGGAGAAGTTCAGAGGAAAAACTTGTGGTAATACTTCAGGTCCACCAAATGAAAGATCCAAAATTATTTATATAAAGATGGTATCTAAATGACCTGCATTTTCTAACTATCAAACATAAGGATCCCCTGTGTCCTAACTCCTGTGCACCTATGCTGAACAAATCTGTAAGCATGATGAACACTGCACTGCACCACATTACACAGGTTTCTTGCCAATACCAGTTAGAAATAAAGCACAGTGATAAACTACTAAACAGAAGTAATATTTTTCTCTAGTATGAATTGTTACTCGATAATTCATAGTACCTCCACGCTTCAGTACAGAAGGGAAATGGCACCCAAAATATAGCTAGAGGTATGTTACCTGAAACTTCGTGTCGCTGAACAGCAATGTGTTATGCTGGACTCTTTCGTTCCATATCTGCAAAATGAAAAAAAAAGACATAGTGTTTGTCTTGGGAAAAGAAATAAGATAAAAGTATAGAAGATAGTGCGTCAGTTGCATACAAAGATACTGGTTCACACCTGCTATGTAGCACTTACAAAACTACAATACTTGAGGAAAGACATCAGCACCCCATGGTTACCCTGAAGTCCTGAACGCAAAATTAAAATCGGTTAGTTTGGAACACTACGTCTAAAACTTTCACTAGCATAGCACCTACTGCTTTCCATGGACTACACTAAAACATAACAGAAAAAAGATCGTATAACAACCTCATCTCTCTCGAATGGATAGTTCAAAAAAAGCTACCAATTATTTGAAGATACAACCGGGGGGGGGGGGGGGGGGGGGGCGAAAAGCCCACCTGAACATTTTCATTCATTTTGATATAATATATGTACATGCTAGACACCCCAAAGGGAGCGATGAAAGTACATAGGGGGGGGGGGGGGGGGGAGAGACACAGTACGCTAGAGCGGGGGACGAGCTCCACTAATCCGGAGGTAGTAGGCTAGCACACCAGACGAGTAGGGGGGAAACATCCACACGACGGGGAGCCCGGACGACCCAAAGCGTTAGGTGGACCACGACCATACGGAGCGCTCGCGGCAGGGGAACGCGGTCGGCCTCGAAAACCATGCGGTTGCGAGTTTTCCAGACGACCCATAGAAGGCACAACAACATCGTGTTGCGGCAAGCGCCATCGAAGCGCGGGAGCGCTCCAGCGAGCGCTTCCAGATGGGACAGGGCGTCGGGAGCAGCGACGGGGCGAAAGGCGGGGGCAATCTCCCCCCAGAAGCTCAGTAACCGAGGGCACTGGAAGAAGAGGTGGGAGATGTCCTCTGCAGTGCCGGGGCAAAAGGGGCAGTCACTCGTCGGGACGAAGCCGATGTGGCGCAGGTGCGCGCGTGTCCTCGTCTTCCCGTGGCGAAGGATCCAAAAGAACACCTTGACTTTCGGAGGTGTGAAGCAAGTCCAGTTCTCGTCCTGGAGGGGCACCACGCACCCCGAGCTCTTAAGGGCGCGGTAAACATCGGCTACTCGGAACTCGGGCGAGTTCCCAGGGGCGACCCAGCGCTGGTCCGCGCAACTGGAGTGGGGGAGGCGAGCCAACAAAGACCGAACCAGCTCCAGCTCCGCCCGCGCGCGGACAGAGACGCGCGGTGCAAGCGGGATCATGGGGGCCCCGCCGACCCAGGACGCAGCGACCGTGGCATCGGGATGCGTACAGTGGCTGAATGCGATGGGAAGGGCAGAGGAGAGCGCTCCCAGGGGCGACCATGAGTCGTGCCAGAGCGAGGTGGTCACGCCATCAAGGGGCGTGACCTCGGTGATGGAGCGGCAGAGCGGCACGAGGGACTCGAAGTGCCTCCACGACGGGGAAGGTTGGGCACGCGAATCTCCCATGTGCCAACGACGGACCCAACGCGTCCACAGGGTGTCACGCCCCGTGAACAGGCCGTGCAGGACCTTCAACAACATGCACGTGTTCTGGAGCTCAAGATCCACAACACCCAGGCCTCCCTCGGACTGGAGGCGACACACGTAGCCCCAAGCGACCTGGCAGTCCCCGCCGGAGCACGCGGCAGCGGCCTTCCAGAACATAGATCGCCGAGGTCGGTCCATATCCACAAGGATCCCTTTAGGGATGGGCATCACGGACATGGCGAAGGACTGGAGTGTTGAGAGCACCGCGGTCGTGAGGGTGAGGCGTCCTCCAATAGGGATCAAAGAGGTCCGCCAGCTGGGGATCCTGCCCGTGATCTTCGAGCCCAAGAAGGAAAGCGCGCTGGCAGGTAGCTTCCGATCTGAGAGGGGAAGACCAAGGTACGTCTGAGGGAAGGTCGAGACGGGGCACCCCAGCATACCAGCGAGGTCGGCGGCAAGGTCATCCTCCACACCAACGGGGACAAAGGTACTCTTGTGGAAGTTGATACACAGCCCGGTGGCGCGAGAGAAGATGTCCAGCAGATCGCGCAAGCGGCGAACCTGCGCCCTGTCTGCTCGGAGGACCAGCAGCGTGTCGTCGGCGTACTGGATGACGGGGCACGGGAGGTCGTCCACGAGCGGGTGAAGGAGGCGACACTCATCCGTGTCACCGTACACCAGACGTGGTAGGAAGTCCGTGACAGACAAGAAGAGGTAGGGAGACAGGGGGTCCCCTTGACGAAGCCCATTCTTGCATTGAATCCACTACCTACCAATTATGAAACACCTGTGCTACCTCGGCAGCCCTGACTTTTTCTCATATATGAGCATCCAGTAATTTCATAGGACAAAGAATTACTTTTATCTAGCACATGACCAGTAATGTTTCTTCTCATATATGAACTAAATCAGCAAATTATGAGTTGAAGATGCAAATTATAGTTTCTTGCACTAACCAACTGAAGATGCAAGGTAGCTGCAACAAGAGAACGTAAGTGGAACTAACTATTCAGATTTAAAGGTTAAGTCGAAGCAATATATGTTCCATGAGTATTTATTAATAAGTCAATGTTTCAGCAGAAATAAGGCAAGAATATTGCTTGTTGGCACTAAACCTTGCGGTGTTTTTTTGCAGTGTCAAGCCACACTTGTGCAGTGCCAAGCTACTGCAGCCAATGGCTGTTGGTAAACGAGTAAGCAATAATCAGCTCACCGCTTTCTGCTGCATGCACGATGCTAAGTACTCCTACACTGCACGAATGCCTACACTGGAACCCCTAAAATCAAGAAGTGCATGCTTACCGGCCTACCTTTCAAATCGACGAAGCCATTTCTCCCCGCAGGTCTAGTAAGCACCGGGTGGCGCGCATCTTCTGCTGTACGCATGAAAGCTCCTGGACGCATGAACGTGCCGCCATGCTGTGGAATACGACTATGAGACGTGGATGATAGTGCGCATAGAGAACTGATTGTTCACCACCACTACGGGAAACCCACAAAACGCCGACGGGCAGGACATACGCCGACGGCCAAATGTCGGGACCGTCGGCGTAGACCCCGACCAGGCCAACCGAGATCTTTTTTTGTTTTTTAGATACGTCGACGGCATTGCCGTCGGCCTATAGATTTTGGCCGTCGGCGTATACTTTTTCAACTTTTTACATTTGATACGCCGCCGGCAGCCGTCGGCGTATACTTTTTCAATTTTTTACATTTGATACGCCGACGGCATTGCCGTCGGCGTATAATTTTTTCTATTTTCCGTTTAATATGAAATAATTCATATCTTTAAATCCGTAAATCGGAATTTAACAAATTAAATGTCTAAATCGATTAGAAAAATGAGAGGAATCCAAATATGACATCCATAAAATCTTTTTCACCGTGCACATGACATTTTGTAACATATGTTTGTTACTTGCTTAATTAAAAAGTCATTTTTTACACTTAAAAAATAGAAAATCATATTTACTAAAATATTTTGGAAATTGTTTTTGTCAACAATGTTTTCCATACCAAGACACCCCTATGTGTCAAGTATGGACACAGTATCACAAACTATGGCATGGGGATGGCCATAACTTGGTCATTTGACACGAAAGTTATACATGTCTATAGATGATAGACCTTTTTGTGAAGCATTTTTTGAAATATTTGTTAAAACTCAAGTTTATCATTTTTTCTAGCAACTAGTACACATAAAAGGACTCCATGTGAAAGGAATTCATCTTTTGAGTATTTTTTCAATTTCTTTTATTTTTGTGAAAAAAAGTCAAAATGACAGTCGTGTCTATTCATTGAAAGGGGTCACATTTTTAAAAAATATCGATATTTCTGTGATAAAGTCACTACTTTTGTACCTAGAAAGTATTTTTGTAAAAAATTTAGATTAACGGAATTAAAGATATGAAATATTTTTCAAATTTCGATTAATGGAATTAAAGATATGAATTATTCCATATTAAATGTAAAAAAGGAAATAAAAATAAAAATAATTTTATTTTTTCTTCTATTAAAAATATACTATTCTACCATCATTGTTACTTATTCAACTGAATTTTCTAAATTTAAACAATGAAAAAGTGTAACATACTAAATCAGGGGGTTAACATGATTGATATGATATAAGTATCAGTAAGTTCTCATTTCTCATTTGGAAGCTAACAATGAAGGAACACAAAGGTTAAGCGTGCTTGGGCTGGAGCAATTTGAAGATGGGTGACCGAACGGGAACTTTGACCAGCGTAAATACTTTGACCTATGATTATATGTGTAATTAGAGATTTAGTATGTAGCTGAGTTAGAAATTCGAAATAGAATTTTTTTTTAAAAAGTTAAAAAATTCAAAATTTTAAAAAAAAATCAAAAAAATTAATTTTTTTTGCATTTATACGCCGACGGCATTGCCGACGACAACGGATATGCCGACGGCAAATCTGCTACGCCGACGGCCGACGGCATGCGAGCGTCCGGCCGTCGCGTTTTGGGCCTTTCCCGTAGTGCCAGAAAAAGAGCTGTAAAGAACCACCTGGCCAGCCACAAGTTTCAAATGGAATCGCTCTGACGCCACCGCAGAGACGACACAGCATAAACTACTTCTTGCTGCTTCCCTCCCTGCGACGACCCGACGGATCCCCAACCCCCTCTCTTCCCCGGCTGTGATCCCCAATCCTCTCCTCTAGTCCCGGCGGATCTGGAGGCAGCATGACGCCCGACGGCCTAGTCGAGATCGCCGAGCGGGTCTACGGTGCGTGAGTTCCCGCCATTCATTCCCCTTTCTTTCCCAACCACTCCACTTTGTTGGGGACATAATAGACGCATACACAAGCCTTGTAATGCATCATAATTAAGTATGCATATATGGTGTTCCCATTTTTGCAGTATTCCGTTCGTGCTTAATGAGCAGTGTCTTGGACGACGACAAGTACCGGGACTACATCAAGGACATCGTCACGCAGCTCGAGGACTCCTTCCCCGACTCCTCCATGGTGTTCAACTTCCTGGATGAGACGGGGCAGAGCCGGAGCCAGCTGCGTGACTTGTTGTCCAGCTTCAGCAACGACATGACCGTGCTGGACTACCCCAGGCAGTACGAGGGGTGCCCGCTCCTCGCCATGGAGGCGATGAACCATGCTCTCAAGGTGGGGGAGATCTGTCTCGGTACCGACGTCCAGTGTAACGTCCTGCTGATGCATTGTGAGCCAGGCTGCTGGGCCGTGCTCGCCTTCATGTTGGCAGCGCTGCTTCTGTACCAGAACATGAGCAGTGGCGAGCAGAGTACACTAGAGACGGTCTACGCGAGAGCCCCTCCCGAGCTCATCCAGCTGCTTTCGCCGCTAAATCCCATGCCTTCTCAGATGAGATACCTGCGTTATATATCTCGGAGGAATGTGAGTGCGAGCTCAGAGTGGCCGCGACCAGTTGCTACAGCAGTTATCTTAGACCGCGTCATACTAAGAAGCATACCAGCTAGATTTAATGGTGAGGATGGAATATGTAGACTGATACTCCGTATTCATGGGAAGGATCCTCTGCTTACCGGGAAAGGAAATCCCAGGGTGTTGTTCTCTTCAACACCAAGGGCACTTTACAACCAGGTAAGTTTTAATTGGACTACTAATTATCTGTTTGGACAACCGTTTGTTTGCTTCCCTGTAGTGTTAACCACATGGTGTTTTCGTGTTACTCAGGCAGACTATGAATTCGTTAAGATCAACATCGACCGCGATATTCAAGGAGATGTTGTCCTGGAATGCATTAGCGTGGGTGCTGGTCATGTACGGGAAGAGGTAATGTTCAGAGTCATGTTCAATACAACATTTATCAGATCTAACACTCTGGTGCTAAATCGAGACGAAGTTGACATAACCTGGGATGCTAAAGATCAATTCCCAGAGGAATTCAGAGCCGAGGTACACGCAATCCTCATTTCAGTCAGCTTGTTGCTTACAAATTGTGCAGAAACTAAAAGCGTCCTCCTATATGGTGAAAGGTTCTTGTTTCAGAAGTGGACTCTACGGAAATGGATGATGTTTCCTCGGAAAACATACTCCGGCAGCTTCCACAACGGTTGGTGTCTCCAAGCATGAATGGTTCAAGCATTAGAAAAGTAATAACAGGACAACTGGAGCTTGGTTAGTTTTCTCCCACCAACGATCGAGGAATCTCACAATGCTCCCAACAACAGTCTTTTACTATACACCCATAGTCTCATTTTATTACCTACAAATTTAACTTTCGCGATCTGGTAGGTATACCTGTTGTAACAAAGGGTCCACCGCCGCCGCCACCACCACCTCCTCCTTCTCAGCCATCAGCGCGGACGTTATTGGCGGCATCTGATGCTGCTAAATTGTCTCAATCGCCTCGGAAGCATTCAGGTTCAGATGAAATACTCGTATGTATATTTTAGATTTGTGGATTTTCGGTTTCTAACTGAAGTTCTTCCACTGTTGCAGGTCCTTCACTATCGCTCCACCAATCTCCTCCACCTCCTCCCCCTCCATCCGCTCCTAGGTTTTCTCCTGTTGTATCTTCTGCGCAACACCCACTTGCACCTCCTCCTTCAAGGTTGGTAACAAGTTCTTGTCTCCGATGTTGCTAAATCCGCTGTGTTAGTTATTATATACTAAAAGCAGTATACATGGCTCTAAAATAGAGACACCACCTTAATCCACATCATTAGAATTATTTTAATTGTTAGGTATATAATTTCTGGTTAGAATTTAGAGGGATTGTGTAACTTTAGTGTGGAGTCTGTGTCTAATACGTCCTTGTCACGACCCAGGCATTACCTGAAGCACTTAGGTGAAGAGGAGGACTGAAGGACGCCACAGATCAGAGCCGCCCATTGTGCCCACATGGGGGATTTTTGATGATTTGCCCCACTTTATATCTGAAATTTGATTATTTGCCACATGAGTGAAGCAACGGACACAAACCCCTCCTGTATGGGAAGAGAGGCATCGAATTGTAATTTCAAGAACTATTTTCTGGAAGGAACTTTCTCTTCCTCCTCCACCACGAACTCGTTCATCGAATTCTTCCTCCCAGCGTGACGTTGTGGATTTTGTATCAGAGATTCGTGTTATTCGAATGATTGATGAAATACCATGCACTTGTTTCAAATGTATGTGAAAAGGGCTAAACGATTTATACAAAAAAAATATAAGGAGTTAAATATAGGGGATCGGCTAGAAACGGTCACCATTTAATTCCTCAAATTAAAAGGAATTAAGTATAAGATGCATATAAGGAGTTAAATTTTAGGGGATCGGCTAGGCATATGCTAACTAGTGGAGGACTTGGGCATGATTATTTAAAAAACAGCCGCGCTGGCGGCCGGATTAGCGTTTCTGTTTTAGTTGTAGTCTTTGGTATATCATTCATGAAAAACTCATTCATGAACTGGTTTCCCGTTGTTGATTTTTTTCATGTACTAGTGTTTTACATCGGGTGACAAGAATCTGTGCTTATAGAGTTGCAAGAATCGCACACAAGAATCTTAATTGTCACCATTACATTGTCAATATTTTTAACTGATCCATCTAAGGAAGAAATAATTGCACTACTACAATCAAAGATTACAACATCTTGCTCAACAGTTTCTGAAGACTAGAAAGCTGAAACCATCATCTCGCTCCGGCTGGCCATGTTTTCGGATCACCATGCCGATCCGCCACTCCACCCACCGCAGCACCACTTCCTTGGGTCCTGTGCGTCTCCCTCGTTCTTTGATCAGCCGTCCGCCAGAGACCACGTTCTGAACTGTTTAAACTAGCACCTCGTGCGCTCTGGACGTTCTTGGATCAGCATGCCGACCGCCACTCGATCTACAGCAGCATCGCCTTCGTAATTGTTGTATCAGCATCTTCCCTCCGCTCCGTTCTGGGACCAACACCACTTGGTACGTTTCCTTGGCTTTGGGGATCGAGCTATCACACCTTGGTCTTGCGGATCCGCTCGTGCACCACGCCGCGGGGGTCGTCACGCACCTTCTCCACGACATCAAGCGGCACGATGCCTCCGCGTATGGTATGCTTCGTGGCAGAGGGCGTCGGCGACCTGGTTTCCCTCCCGGTAGATGTGCTGCACCTCGCACGCCGAGAAGCGGCCGAGCAGCATGGGGATCTCGGCCTGCAGTGTTAGTAGTAATCAAGATTACTACTAACATTTTCCTCCCTAATCTTGACTTGCCATTGCCGGAGTTGCTGCAGCTGCCGTCGTCTTCATCTTCTTCCTGGCGCACTGACGCCTGCCGCACCGACGGCTTTCTTGATTCACTCGAGCTCCAACTCAATGCCACGATGGAGTACACAGGGAGGGGTCTTCTAGCCGCTCTAGCGCGCACTCACGACGCCACGGCCGCGCACTGGACGCGCACTGACGCAGCCCACGCACCCACTCCGCCATGATCCGCATGCCCCAGCTCGCGCACCTGACGCGCTCCAACGCTATCAACGTGGCCGGCCTGCTGACGGACCAAGTCTTCTCCTTCCTCGGCGACACACGCCGCGCTCCACACGCCTCCAGCTCACGCCCATGCCGCGCACTGACGCAGGCAACGTGGCCAGCCCGCGCGCCCAGGACGCGGTCTTCTTCCTCGGCGACAAACGCCGAGCTCCTCCGCCGGCGACACACGCCGGACGTTTCGGCCACGGCCGTCGCATGGCGCCGCTACGGCCTCCGTGGCCGCGCAGCTCCTCCACGCCGCCGCCATGCCGCGCCACCGCGGCCTCTGCGCCACTACGCAGGTCCGCCGCGGCCTCCGCGCTCGCCGCACATACGGCGTCACCTCGCCGCCTCCGTGTCCGCCGTGCTTGTCGCGGACTGACCGCACGCCACGGCCACGCCTCGGATCGACAAGGCTCTGATACCAAATGTTGTTGCCACACGGCAACCCTAGCTACCTCTCCTCTCTCAACTCACTCGCTCAAACAAGGAAGAAGGAGGAAGATGGACACAGGACACACAAATTTCGGTGGCCGGCGCACGAACGGCGCCACGGGCACACTGACGCCCAAATCTTTGTTGCTCCACACGCGCCGGAGCAACTAACTCATGCGTGCCGCTGAACACTAATCTAATCAAGATTACTACTAACATTTTCCTCCCTAATCTTGACTTGCCATTGCCGGAGTTGCTGCAGCTGCCGTCGTCTTCATCTTCTTCCTGGCGCACTGACGCCTGCCGCACTGACGGCTTTCTTGATTCACTCGAGCTCCAACTCAATGCCACGATGGAGTACACAGGGAGGGGTCTTCTAGCCGCTCTAGCGCGCACTCACGACGCCACGGCCGCGCACTGGACGCGCACTGACGCAGCCCACGCACCCACTCCGCCATGATCCGCATGCCCCAGCTCGCGCACCTGACGCGCTCCAACGCTATCAACGTGGCCGGCCTGCTGACGGACCAAGTCTTCTCCTTCCTCGGCGACACACGCCGCGCTCCACACGCCTCCAGCTCACGCCCATGCCGCGCACTGACGCAGGCAACGTGGCCAGCCCGGCGCGCCCAGGACGCGGTCTTCTTCCTCGGCGACAAACGCCGAGCTCCTCCGCCGGCGACACACGCCGGACGTTTCGGCCACGGCCGTCGCATGGCGCCGCTACGGCCTCCGTGGCCGCGCAGCTCCTCCACGCCGCCGCCATGCCGCGCCACCGCGGCCTCTGCGCCACTACGCAGGTCCGCCGCGGCCTCCGCGCTCGCCGCACATACGCTTGATTAGACTAGTGTTCAGCGGCACGCATGAGTTAGTTGCTCCGGCGCGTGTGGAGGTGCTGGCGTTGTGCCGTGAGACTCGCACGAGTTTGTTGCTCGGGCGTGTGGTTGCCTAGTTGGTTAGCTTTGTACGTGTGCTAGTACGTGGGTTAGTGGCAGCAGGGTTAGTGCGTGCGTGAGGCTATTTAAAGGCCGGGTCTGCCCTATGTGCTAGAACCGAGTTGGGCATCATGTAGCCAGTGCAAAGCAACAAAGATTTGGGCGTCAGTGCGCCCGTGGCGGCGTTCGTGCGCCGGCCACCGAAATTTGTGTGTCCTGTGTCCATCTTCCTCCTTCTTCCTTGTTTGAGCGAGTGAGTTGAGAGAGGAGAGGTAGCTAGGGTTGCCGTGTGGCAACAACATGCAGGTCCGGCGGTATGCGCCTCTCCGTGTCCTCCCCGCGCTTCACCAGCATCAGGTCGTCCCCTTCGACCACCAGCCCCCATGAAGTTGTCCAACGCCAGGCGCAGCCCGCGGATGAGCGCCCGCGCCTCCACGATGCCAACCGACGAATGCTCCGTCCGCTCGGCAAACGCGACCAGGACGTTGCCGTCGCAGTCCCTGATCACGCCGCCGATGCTCGCCCGGCCGGACGCGTCGTAGTAGAAGGAGCCGTCGAAGTTGAGCTTAAACCAGCCCGTGGCAGGAGGCTGCCACTGCACCAGAATGCGCGGCTGGAACGGCTTGGTGTCAGGACATCGGCCTTCAGGAAGAGTTCCGCACAGTAATTTCAGGGAAAAACAGTAATCGAACTGGTAATTAATGTAGGATCTAAAACTGGAAATAGGTAATTTGCTAGAAAGGAAAACTGGTAAAGAAGAACTGGAAAAACAGGTAAGGAAAATTAGGGTTTATATATCGCGCCGCCCATCCTCCCACTCTCCTGTGTTATATAGAGTACCCAAGGAGCCGCGATACAAATAGTTTGAATCAAGAATTTGAGTGAATTTAGCCACAGACGGCAGTTTACAGATAGAATGAATCTCAGCCGTCGGATGGTGATGAAACGGTATCTGCTGATCTGAATCGCACATTAACTGAAGATGTAAAGGACAGGTTGATCAGCAGTGTTCTTCAGTTAAGCCTCAGGTCTTGACACTTGGCCGCCGGCGAGAGCGAGGAGGAGGAGTAGGACCGGCGGCAACCCTGAAATGGCTGCGGCGCCGCTGCCCACCATGGCTGTGCAAAGTAGGGCACGGTGCAGGCCATCTTTTCCCGCTTCAGTAGACAGTAGGCACTCTCTCCATTAGCCTACGATGCATATGTATAGTACGGAGACGAGTTCCACTCTTAATCGGACCCGATCGACTGAAGTTTGGAAAGTGGAATCCGAGATGAACCAGGCGTCTACAGTACGCGTCTTGTGATTTATTCCGTTTTGGTGCAAACTGGTGCTGTCCCGCTCCAAGTAGTATCAATCCTATAATTTGAGAATCTAAATGTTAGCATGACCGGGGCAAATAACATACCAGATTTTAAATTAACGAAATTTGATTTTCAAGCTTATTTGCTAGTAAAGAATTATGTATTTTCCCCAAACCAAAAAACATGAGCCAACCTTTTATTTCAATTGATCGTGTAGTGTGGACCAATCTTTAATGTACGACTAGGCAAGATGGCGCGTCGACACGCCGCGCCCGTGCGTTAAATTTCGTATTTTGTATTTGAAAGTGTCTGCATTTTAAAAATTGTCCAGCTTTTAAAAATTGTTGAAATTAAAAAATGTTTACATTTATTAGTTGTTTAAATTACAAAAGTTGGTAAAATTGGGAAGTTATCTATAGTTGAATTTTTTTTACGTTTCCAAATGTTTAGTTTCGAAAGATATTTGTAAATTTGTAATATGCATCATTTAGCAGTTTTTGGAAATTTGTTTAAATGATATCCTAAAATAATATCTCGCCGCATTCTTCGTGAAAACTCATCTGATAAAGATCATTTGTTTGCGTACAGTTGGAAAATATGGAAAATAAATTCTATTTTAAATTTATCTTAGAGGAATAAGTATCGTTGAACAATTGTTGTTAGGAAATCGTTGTAAAATCATCCTTCTAAGTTTTAATTTTATATGGATAGGGAGTAATAGTTTTTTAAGTTAAAGTAGCAACAAAATTTGCGTGGGATTAAAAAAAGAGAAAAGAAAAGAAAATATGGACACATCGCGCCGATGGAGCGTGATCAATTAAAAAGGAAGCAAAAATTACTGTGAAGAAGTCAATAAATATATACCAATTCAAATATGCTGACACATTAAAAATATTTCAGTGTAGTTTTGCTGCTTTTTTTTGCTAGTTGTTTAACCAAATAATAATTTGTTTAAAATAATATTCACTTTTATGTGCTACAAAAGTAAAATTACAGTATAGAGCAATATGTCTAAGTTGCCCAAGCTAGAAATATGTCGTATTGAAACGAAAAATAGATGGAGCGGACATTTTACGTGGGCTTAAGGCTTTACGGATGTATGCATCAGGCAAGTAACCAATCGATTGATTCATATTAAAAATGCAGGTTTGCATGACGCATGTATTTTGTATGATGTTTGGTGGATTAAACTGTCGGTAGGAGAATAAATACTTCGGGGTAAAAAAATTAAGTTTAAAAATGTTTACGTTCAAAAGTTGTTTAGTTTTAAAACAGTTAGAATGCAACAAAAAAACATTCTTAACTTGTTTTGTTCTTTAAAAAAATTATAAATTGGAAAGATGTTCATATTTAAATTTATTTTTTATGTTTATTTAACGCTCATATTTGGAAGGCATCCAAAATTGTAAAGTATTCAAATTTAAAGTTTGATCGTATGACGTAAATAGTCAGTGTTGTTCTTTTTTTCTGTGCTGATATATTTTCCATATTTTCCCGATGGATAGAGAAGAAATAACGCGGTGCAAAAAAATCTAAATTTGAGAATGTACATATTCAAAAGTTGTTTAGATGTAAAACAATTGATTTTTTTTTAAAAATACATTTATAAATTGTTTAGTTTGAAAATTTTGTTAAAAGTGGGAAGTTATTCATATTTGAATTCGTTTTATGTTTGTTAAATGTTTGTGTTTTGAAAGCATTCAAAATATTAAAATATTCAAATTGAACTTTGATCATATTTTGTAGTATTTGTTTGTTTTTTTTTCATATTTATAAATTTGAATTAGATTTGAAGTTATTGTTTAAATATTTAGTAGAAACATATACATATTTACAATTTTTTTAAAGTTACATATTTGCAAATTTGAAGTTATTGTTTTTTTTGTAGCATTTAGCTTTTTTTTGGAAATTGTTTAAATAGGGTGGGCCCACCTAGAAGATTTTTAATAATTTCTGAAAAGATTTCTGGAAAAAAAATGACATGTGGGCTCATTGATGACGTCGTGCTGACGTCATCAATGGCCACAGCGGCCACGGCGAGCACGCCGGCGACGTATCCGCGCGAGTTAGGATGCGCGCGTGCGCGCGGCGGATGCGCGCAGTCGCGGAGCTCTTCTGGGTCGTCGGAGCGTCGCCGACAGCCTGCGAACGCGGCGGCGGCATGCGAGCACGGCGGCGTCGATTCCGGCGACCTCGCGGCGTTCCGGGACACGGCTGTAGGTGAGGTGGGAGAGGGCGCGACGGCGGAGGTCGCCGTTTGAGCCGATCTGAACGGGAAGGGGCGGAGCGGCGGTGGCAGGCGTCGGCGGCACCGGCGAGCTCGGTCTCGCGCGGGGAGAGAAGAGAGAAAGGGGGCGGTCTGTGGATGATTTTACACGGAAGTCCCTGACATTTCTGCAAATTGTGAATCAGCCCTTTGCGGCGGTTTCTGTGTAAAAAATTGCGCTAAAATTCGTGCGGGAGGGGGTGACCGTCTAGCGACCGGCGCGACCGGGGGGCGAGCAGTGACGCGGCGCATGATGGTTGGTGCGGAGGCGTGCGAACTGTAGCTAACAACGGTGTTGTGCGCAGGAGACGGCGTGGCGCGATCCTGGCCGTCCGTTTCGCTGATCGGACGGCCAGAAGAAAGGGGGCGACGTGGCCTGCTGGAGAGGGGGTGGCCATGTCGCCCCTTTATATATAAGGTTATATGCATGTAATGTTTCAATTTTCACGGATAACCATCAAACATTTTACTTTGGAAGATGAGTTATATCTAGCCTTGCCTTTTTCACTTGTGACCGTACAAATTAATTTTGGTACCACAATTGCGGCTAGGTTAGAGCATCTCCACGGCATCGCCAAAGCACTCCCAAAAGCTCAATGGGGTCTGGACCGAAAAATCGGCCATAGTGGTAACCACATCGGACCGAGCCTCGTCCTCCATTGGCGAAAAGTGATGCGGAGGAGCAGGCGACGCCTCCCTGAGAACGCCAAGGGCAACTAGGGAGTGTGATATCCGCAGTGAGCTTCCACCGGTGTGGTGGGGCGCAAACGCTGCCGCTTGCCACCGGTCAAGGAAAGCGGTGGCGAGCGTCGTGGTAGAGCACAGGCGGCGGCATCGTCATCCGCAACACGCAGGATTGCGCGCTACCTCGTTGTCGTCGCCACTGCGCGCTGACGCCCACGATGGAGACTGTGATGCCATGAGTTGGACTCTGATGGCGACGGCCACCGAGATCGTGGAGGAATCGCCATGCTTTGTGAGGACCATCGAACTCTCGGCGTACCACGTGACCTCCTCCGAAGAGAACTAATCTTTCCTTGCCCCCCACCCCTCACACACACCCACCCCCCTATATGCAGGGGCTGCCTGGAGGGCGGCGAGGATGACCTGAGAAATTAGAAGTTGGGCTTGAAGTATATATTTATGTACAGGAACAATCATTCTTAACTATTTTTTGTTTTACTTTTCACGGACATCTACATGTCCATAACAGGAAAGTATATATCAGTCCTTTTTGGTAAGTCTTCATCGTTTGCTCTCTTATTTTTCTTCTTCTCTCTTTTGCTTCTTCTTCTCTTGTCTTTTGCATGTTGGACCTGATTAAATTCCAGACAACAATGATTCAGAGAAAAACAAATATAGTACATTTAGAAATCTTTTGAACAAAAAGGGGAAAATTAATTTTGAACAAAAAACAGTAAATTGATATAACATGAGCAATTACTTTTGAATCAATTCAGTGAAAAAATAGGTGATGAACAATTAATTATGAACCAATTTCAGTGAACAAAAAACACAGTAAATTGATATAACGTGAACAATTAATTTGAACCATTTTCAGTGAAAAAAGGTGATGACCAATTAATTTTGAACCAATTTCAGTGAATAAAAAGGGCGATAAAAAAAGATATTGTAGAACTAACATGAAAAGTTTGTACCACAAATAAAAATATTTGGAACTTAAAATAACTATATAGAGCAAATCTAAATGAACATAAATAGTCTGTGAACCAAAAAAACATGGTTCATCTGAAGAAAAAGGTTGACCTTTTTATATTATACAAATTTAAATGAAACAAAATAGTTTGTGAATCGAAACTAATCATATATATGTATATATATTTACTAATTGGAGGCACCAACGGAAGCACCACGTTAATCCTCAACAATTAAGAAAATTAACCATCCGATTATCCGCATTACCTGTCTACAGTCGTTGGATGAAATAAACAAAGAGTCCTCATGTTCTATCCCACTTGCACGCCTCGAGAAAGAGTTAATGGCACCCGCAATCACACAACTCGACGCCAATGTGCACTTAAGTCACACTTCTCCAGAACGTGATTATTTGGTCACACAACTCGACAAGTGCGTGCACGCAGGTCACTGACCCCACTTGTCAGTCCGGTTTGGACGGTAAATTTTCAGAAAACCCCCTGGAGTAATATTAATTTTACAAAATGGTCCCCCTGGAGGACCATTTTGTAAAATTAGGAGGACCATTTTGTTAAATTAGAAGTACCATTTTGTAAAATTAGGAGGACCATTTTGTAAAATTAATATTACTCCAGGGTTTTTTGAAAATTTACCGTCCAAAACGGACTGACAAGTGGGGTCAGTGACCTGCGTGCACGCACTTGTCGAGTTGTGTGACCAAATAATCACGTTCTGTAGAAGTGTGACTTAAGTGCACATCGACGACGAGTTGTGTGACCGTTGGTGCCATTAACTCCTCGAGAAAACACCTTCACGGCCTGCAAAGATACGTCTCCGTCGCAGACTCCAATATAATCTCCCTTCGATCTTTACATGTACGTGTGTTTGGATATCCCTAACCCTAGATGGGACCCTGGCGTTGGGAGAGGCCGGGCAGGCGAACTGCCACGCGGTGGAAGCAGGTAGCGACCGTCGAGCTGCACGTCTCCGGCCGCCGCGTCGCCGAAGCCAAGCTAGACAGGTTCAATCTGCGGTACCCTGACGGCACCCTTGTGTTGGGAGCCGCCGCCGAAGCCAAGACAAGTTCGAGCTGCACCTCTTTGGTTGCGGCGTCGCCTTTGTTCATCGGACAAGATTCCAAGGACGCACAAATCATCAACAGTAACGGGCGGGGTTTACTGATGTTAGTGCGAATGAGATTTTTTTTCCTTCGTGTGCAGATTTGAAGTGCTGACCTTGCATCGCACTACAATATTGTAGATTTAGCAAAATCGGGAGAAGCAGCTAGCAGGACAATGCAAAAGCTAAGACAGCTGCGAGCTGCATGTCTCCGGTGGCCACGTACATAACCAACAGGTATAGGAGTGAAAAATAATTAAATTATTAATGAAAATGTACGATCCAATAAAGCATGTGTCCAGCTCTCCTGATCGTATTCCTCTAGAAACGCTGAATCTTATTTTCAAGTTATTATCACAGATCAACCGAGCATGTATATTCCAGTACAACTTTATCCCACGTCCACGATGGTTGATTAAGAAGAGGAGGTGTATTAGATCTTTGAAGCAGATTGGCCGAGTGGCGGCCGTCGCCATGAACACTCTGGCGGACTGGGGATGCCGTTGTTTAATTCCTCGATGCCGTCCAGTTCACCCAACAGCAGGAAATTATGTATCCTTAAATTCTCTGCTCTAGACATATCTTAACATGCACACGCTGAATCCACAATCTACTGGTGGTGCTAGACTGGTGCCCTACGTTTCAGTTCCTAACTACGATGGATTTGATCAGCATAAATTAATCACATTGTTCTTTTTTTGTGTGTGGGGAATTAATCAGGTTGTTCAGTCGCCCGTCCTGGCTGAATCAAAGCCAACTAGCCATCAGGTTGTTCATTATCCTCGATTAATCTACGCGCCAACTCTCATAGTACATAATGATCACTTAGTTTCCCTTTGCCTGACCTGTATTTATAGGGATATATCGACGAACTTGAGCATATACAAGTACAAACTCTTCTTAAAGGTGATAATACACGTCTCCTCCTTCTACAGTACAACAGTCATAGTTCTTTAGCTTTTTCAGAATCCTCTATTGGGAAAATATCCATAATAGAATAAACTCCTTTCAGGCAATTGATTGTTCCATTAACAATAATCCCTGCTGGGAATTAATTAAATTTATCAGCGGCCACTCGGAATGACTGCATGAGAAATTTAGATCAGCGGACAAGTAAAACAAGTTCCTTACATGGATGACCAGACTAGCATGTAGTAATTGTTAATAATATCCGATGGCCAAATATCAACATGTATACGTGTTAATTTGTGCATAGTGAATATACAAATAACCAGTGACAAAAATGACTTTGAACAGATGCCAGATCTTGGCTCCTACTTTTCCATACAGTAATCTTGATTATTCAAACTTTCAAATACTTGCTTCTGTTTGCATGTTTTGTTCCTAACAAAGCCTTACTTGTTTATCTATCACGCTTCAGGATTCACTTGCTGTGACCTGCATTAGAAAACGAAGATTTATTATCCCAGGTGAACTTCTAAATAGTATTGAATCCTCTGGATTACCAAATCAAGAACTGATCAGGCTAAAAATAGGATTGCCAATACTGCTAATACAAAACATCAATCAAAGTGCAAGAATCCACACAACTGCGAAACAAGTTCATCTAAGTCCAGGTAATAACTAAAAAATAACAAGACCAGAGGGGGGACTCCACCCGGCTTTGTCATTAAGATAGAAGTGAGGACTCGAACCCGAGACCTGGCCCTTATGCGCATATGCACGGCTACCACTAGTCCACGGAAGAGTTCTCTACTAGCATTGGTGACAGAGTTTACATCCCATCAATTATCACGGAAACAATTGATCCAAAATTGACTTTCATGTTGAGAAAGCAACAATATCCAATATACGTGTATTTGATTGTGACCATAAACAAGAGCTAAGAGTAATATTTGAAACATGTGTGACTCTACTTGGAAAAGCAAGTGTTCAGGCATGGCCAACTTTACGCTGTGATGTGGAGGGTTGCAATAAGAAATGGACTGCAGACCTAAGTTACAAAAAAATCCTTTACAAGGATATATTGTAGTTTCGGGCTCCGTCTGAGCATGAAATGTACTTTGTCTGCTTTCATAAGCAATACTTGCATTGGGTGCTCAGTTAGGGTTACTCAAGATACTTAACTATTTGTATAGAAAATTTATGTTGATGGAGATCAAAAAACAATATATTTGACAATGCAGCAAGAACTAAAGGGAAATAATCAATTTTCTGATTATATTTGTCATCTCTAAGTATTCGTATGTGCTACTTTTGGCTGGTCACTTAATTGAATAAGGAAGTACATCTCTAACTTCTGGCTAACGTGAATCAGTCAGTAACTACTTATTTGTTGGGCCACCAACACTAGAAAACGATGTCAGGCTACACTAACTTCAAGTAATTGTTTAGGTTTACTTTGGCAAAGATTACATAGATAATCAGACATTCATATTCAGTTCACTATGAGAAGAGTCATATAAAATTCCACGATGTGATTATTCAAATGGAATTATTAGCTCATGTGTTTATGAACCAAACACGGTCACAAATCATTGCGCAAAGCCAAAACAATTAGGAGTGGAAGACTAGAAGAAAATAGAATGAGAAGAAAAAACTATTTGCTGTTGTTAAAAAAAGTTGCTTCCATGACCTAATCGCTAGCCCGTGCGAATGCACGGGTTGACGACTAGTTAGGCTAAAAGAATTTGAATGAACAAAACTAGTTTCAGAATAGAAAATATCATAGGTGTAAGAAAAAATAGTTTGTGAACTTTGGAACCTAATATAATTATATGAACCAGGAATCAACCCCAAATTTATTTATAGTGAACCAAATTTGAATGATCACAAATCGGTTCTTCCAAATAGGACTGAATTGTTTCAAAAAATTATTAAACCGGTGTGGAAACCTGGTTTTTATAGTAGCTTTAGCTCAAAAAACATCGGGTATGACATCTCCTAGCAAAAGAGGAATAATATTAATCAGTAAAAAACCGACCTTTCTCTCCTCGTCGCTCCCGTGGGCGGCGGGGGGGGGGGGGGGGACCATAGTTCCTATGCTCCTAGCCCCTTCCCCTCGTCCTCCAATCCTTCTCACCACCGTCAGGCGGCGTCTCCAGCCAAAGGCCGATCGCGGGCGACGGTGGGGCTTCTTCAGCTCCCTCACGTGGGGCCTTGGCGTGGGCCAAGGAGCTGGCTTGGGCGTCGGGATTCTCGAAAGGCACGGCGGCGCCGCCACTCCGGCGGTGGTGTGGCGGCTTTGGCGGCAGTGGGGTGCGCTGGTGGCGACAGTTCTGAGACGGTGCTCCAAGGTGGCGGAAGCCATGGGCGACGCGGCAGCGGCCAGGCTGGGCCAGAGGCCTTGACCGCACGGGGACGGGCGTGGGGTAAGCGAGATCGGACAGGGTGGTGGGGAGGTCTGGGACGACGCTGTACTCCAAGGCGGCGGGCAGTGCTGCCCATGTACGGTGGGCCTCGACCCGGATACAGGCCCATTTGGGCCCGATCTGGGTGTTGCAGGCCCTACTGACCTAGGTTTTAGGAGTTCCTCCGGGGAACCCATCCCCTGGCCATGTGTGGCTGGGGTGCTAGATCCAGGCCACGGGCCTAGATCTGGCAACCACCTTGCAGGCCCGTCTCGGGCACTCTCGCTGGGACGTGCGGGAGGGCCTGCCCGTCACACCCCGCGGTTCAAGTGTTGTTCGTTGTTCTCGGCCTCTCCCGTCTGATATGGTAAGCCCGCTTTCCCTTGCCCGCATCCCAACGGGTGCGAGGTCTTGGATGTCGGGGCGGCGGCCACAGAAGGTGTGGACTGCCCGTGCGCTCTGCAGCGAGCGATGTGGCAGTGGTGATGGTCTCCTTCCTAGACTAGGTGCCTGGCAGGGAGTGATACCCAATGATTACCTGCGTGAAAAATAAATGAGTTAGGTTGAGACTCCAAGTGCAGAGTGTATGTAGTAGTGGAAGACAGTTTTCCCCACGAGGGGTGACTCGAGGGTTTAATATCGAACTCTCGGGGAACCAGTATTTCAGGTGTTATCTCCTTATCCTTCTCTTGAGAACCTGCAACAAAATAAATTGTTTTGTGCCCTCAACCTCACCAAGTGGTTGTCAAGCACAAGGTGTGAGAATGATAATAAAATAAATATGCAAACAGTAGTAAATATGCAATGATGGTAAAATAAATATGCAAGGATGATGGTAGTAATGATAAATGATATTTTTGGGTTTTTTATGATGAATGCAAGATGTAAAAGTGTTTTTGTATTTTCGGATTTAATAATGGCAGCAAACAAAAGTGGTGATAAAAGTGTTGGAAAGGTGTTTCTTATGATTAAAAATGGACCGGGGTTCATGGTTTCACAAATGCACTCTCTCTTGATAACGTGGTAGACAATGGAACACTAAAATTAACATGAAGATGGCAAGACATGGTTTGACAAGTTATTAATAATATGGGCATCACGTCCTAACATAGAGATCTCAAGTATAAGTTGTTCTCTCTCTTATGCTCCACCAAGATGCGAACTAAATCATAACACCTTAGTAATTAAGATAAATCAGAGCATAGCAATAAGTTCAATGACATGAAGTTAAAATAAGAACATGCTAGATCTAGTCATGGAGATAGTGGCCAAGGTCACATCCACTCTCCGGTAGCATGGTATTTTTGTTTATCCCTAGTGAGGCAACAAAGTAAGGTAGAAAACCCAAGTGGATCGCAGAACTTTCTCTCACGTTCACTGCACTAGCCACCCCCCGTTACTCCAACTAATGCACACGTTCCCCCTCACATGCTCTCATAAACATGCTTGATCATGACAAGTAAATAAGAACGGGGTACATAATATGCATCTACTTTCATAACTGAAACAAAACCATTGCAATCTCAAACATGTATTAACTCATAATAAAGATCCACCACAAAGGAATTACATAGATGACCGTAATCATGTTCAGCAGCTCATACGGTACTAATTAGTGAAGCTCATAGAGAGGAGAGATACATAAGTTACTTCCACAAACCCATAGTCCAGGGGTGGACTACTCCCTCTTCATCATGGTGTCGGTGGAGATGTTGTTGGAGGGGAAGGAGACCACACCGGCAGCGCCCCGCCGGAGTTTTCCCCCTCCAATCTTCAGCTCCAGGTCTCTGTTTCGTGGTTTCTGTGTTTCTCGGCGCTCCCTTTCGCGAAAGCCCTGGGGGTCTATATATAGTCGTTTTTAGGTCAAGACGAAGCTTCGGGAAGAAAGATCGACGGCAGCGGAGGCCCGAGGGCCAGGATGGGGGACCCCACGCGGTCAGGGAATCTGGCCGCGTGGGCCCACCCCTTTTGGCCTTCTGGTCTCCGTTTCTTCGATTCCTTTGCGCCTACGTTTCGTTCCTTCCAAAAAAATGATCCCCGTAAAGTTTCAGGTCATTTGGACGTCGTTTGGGTCCCTGAAACATCAAAATATAGAAAAAGGGGTTTTCTGACAGCGCAGGGTTAATTCCAGAAAAATGGGGAAGTTGTTAATTATCCCCAAAACTCAATATAAATCATGAATATAACCCTTATATGATGCAAATAACATGGAATAACATGTAATAAAATGTAAAGTTCATGTATGCATTTTACATGCATCAACATCCCCAAGCTTAACCCATGCTCGTCCCGAGTATGAAGGTGATAAAACTAACATGGACTTTGCATTTTAATACTATCAATGGATATCAAAGGTGATTACTATTGCTACATAGAGTCAAATGATTCATTCTTCAAAGGAATAACAATATGCAAGATAAATTATGAAGTGATATCAAATACTCAATGTAAAGATGTTCAATGATAAATTCACAAAGTGTAACATAGAAGAAAGTACTATGGACCAAATGTATGCATAATGAAAAGTAAAAACATCCTATGGTGGTCATAGAGTACTTCTTATGAAAACTGAATATAAAAGGTGGACACTTTGGATAGATAAATAAGTAGAGGTAAAGCATGAATAAGTTTCATCTAACTTCCAAACACTTCTACTTAAGTTAATGCTTGCAATGTGGTAGTCATTGGTGTGGAGCTCTCATTACCCCTATCATAGCATCTTGAATGATTAATGTTTAAAGTGAAAGCAAATATGAGTGGTGTGCTTGACAATGTATTGGTTGAATGTCTCATGTCCCTTGAATACAAGTACCTACACCATGTGTTACTCACTTTGGTCCACAAAGTAAATTCAAATAAAGGTCATTGCAAGTAATAATAGTATCATCAAGAACTGCACTGGGGTACCTCTTGCCCCTTGACATGAACAAGCCCATGTCAAAACAACAAGACAAACAGACAATGAACAATCTCAGCACTCTTTTATTTACTATGGGTATAGCTTTTTATTATGAGGTGCATCACTGAATGAACATTATGGTTATGCTGTAAATTTCCACCATGAATGATGCATGGCTTAGATTAGCGGCCCAGCATTTCTCTAACCATTTATACAAACTCTTTGAACTTACTAAGTATCCACATTCATTTCACCCATGATAGGCATCCATAAACAAAAGTACATGACATCAACTAAATATAAATAAGTGCAATGTTGAAAGCTTGCCATGTGACAGCACATATGGGCTAACTCCCAACCAAAACAATTGTCAAGCCCACAACTTCATAATTTTAATCACAATGGTTCATGCTTATTAAATGCAATAAAAGTAAATTGTGCATCAAGTTCGTGAGAGCTTTTAACCAATTTTTCCCATGACAATCAATAACATAAGCATTTAAATTCAGAAATGTAGATAACACAATATAACATGATAAACATACTTGGAATAGCATAAAGCTAATAGGTAGATATGGTGGACTCACTGGAAAAACTTTGGTTGAAGGTGTTGGGAAACAAGCTTTTTACTTGTTGTAATTTTTGGGCTAGCAATAGGGAGAAAGTTGACCATCTAAATGCATGCATAAGTGTCCATAGAACTAATCAATCCATGTTAAACCAAGTAAAGTTAAAATTCAACATCTAAACATGGTAAAAGATAGCTCTTGACAACACACTTGCAAATTAACATTCATTCAAAGCACATGAATTATGCAACTATATGTATCTTTTAAAATCAACTCAAACATCCCTATCCCAATATATTTAATAGCATCCAACATAATTCAACCCAAACTTCCAGTAGCTCTCTCATATATAAATGATAGTGGTGGTCTTAAGAAAATAAAATCAAACCGAAATAACAAAAAAAAAAAAAAAGACGCTCCAAGTTTATACGATAAAGTGCTTTGATCGAAAAACAGAAGTTAGACGTGTGCAAACCGAGAGTGTGTTGGTCTAGTGGGGTTGTCTTGACATCCCCAAGCTTATGGTCTTCACCATCCTTGGATAGCTCTTGGTGCAGCTCCTCTAATCCCTGTGAAAAAACTTCAAAACACCGTTTCTCCCATTTCTTTTCTGTGGGGTGATATTAGTAGTGATAAACAAAATCCTTAGTCAAAAATTCATATGAATGTCCAGAGAGTATATAATGTTGTATGCCTACTCATAAACTCAATTGAATCAAAAAGATTCAAGCAAAAAGCTCAAAGAATGCATCAAACAATATCAAGACAGAATCTGTCCAGAAAAACAGCAGCAGCAAAACGCATTTTTCTACCCTACTTAAACTCGTCAGAAAAATCTGAAAAAATCACGTATACAGAGGATGAAAAGTTGAAGCTACAGTTCAAATTACAGCTCAATCGGAGTTACAGATAAAAAATGAAAAATCAAACCGTGCACAGACTTCGTGCAGGCAGAAAACTCTCCGAAAATGAATAGCAACTTTTCAAACCCAAAATAGGTAAAACTTGGTTCTTTATTAAAAATCCCAGAAACAAAACTAACAAACTACTCTCTTGTTACAGCAAGAGGACTCAAAGAAAATCTCAAACAAAAACAACCGGGTTGCCTCCCGTAAAGCGCTTTCTTTATAGCCATATAGCTAGGCTTACTTACTTGATAATCAAAGGGGACGTAGCTCATGAGGGAGCTTGAACCTTGGTGTGTCCCTCTTCCTTGGGAAGTGTTCCATGCTCTTCTTGTGTGGAAACTGAAACTTCACATTCCCTTCCTTTGAATCAATAATGGCACCTGTAGTACGAAGAAAAGGTCTTCCCAAAATAATAGGACTAGAGGTTTTATTCCCCATGTCCATGATTAGAAAATCAACAGGCACAAAAGTCATGTGTAACTCTACCATAACATCACTTACTTTTCCTAGAGCATGTCTAATGGAATCATCAGCAAGTGCAAGTTCAATAGAGCATTTTCAATATTTTTAAGTTCAAGGACTTCATATAGTTCTTTAGATAATATAGAGACACTAGATCCTAGATCAAGTATAGCATGGTGTGTCTCTTTTCCAATGGTTACTAGTACCTTAGGGATCCAGATATCCCCAAGCTTAGGTGGTATCATAGCTTCTTGATTGTACCTAGCAATCTTTTCTTTTAAGACATGATTAGCAATATAGGAACCAAAACCAGCTGGTTAATATTAACAGAAGGATCACTTGCAAATTTTTGTAAGATAGAAATTAATTCATGCAAGCTACACTTCTCTAAATCAACAAATGGTTCCTTAACTTCACTAAGCATTTTAACTTCCTCAACTTTTTATCTCTATTATATAGATTAAATAATTCATAACGGTCATCAAACACATCTTCAGGTACTTGAGCTTTTTCTAAACTTTCTTTAATTTTTACTTCCAATATCAAGCCATCAAGTAGAATGTAAGCATCAGCAATAGTAGTATTTATGAAAGAACCCTTACATTCATTGTCTAAAAAGAGTTTAGAAGTTTCAGACAATCCTTTATAAAATATGTGCATGAGCATCCAATCTCTAATACCATGTTCCATTCCATAAGCTATACCTCTAAACCTTTCCCAAGTTTTAACCAAGGTTTCTTCCTTATTTTGTTTAAAGGTGATAACTATTTCTCTCATATTATAAACCATGGCTGAAAAACAAAACCTCTCAATGAAAGCAGCTTTCAAATTAAACCAATTGCTAAAATTCCCAGGTGGCCATTTTAATATCCAATCTAGAGCTTTTCCAGCCAAGGAATAAGGAAAAAGCTTTACTTTGATCACATTAGCATTGGCATGAATCAGGTTTAATTCTTTGCATCTTTCATTAAATTTACTAAGATGTTGAAGAGCATCTTCTTTCGGTTTCCCAGAAAAACGATTTTCAAAAATCAATTTAGTGACATTAGGATCTATCTCAAATTCTTTAACAGGGAAATTCCTATCTTGAGGAAAATTCTTAACACTAAATGGCCAAAAAGTTCTTTTCTCCATTGAGCAAGTTTTTATGTGTTTTTAATTTTTTATGCAAAACTGAAAGTAAAATGACACTAATGCAACTCGAAATAACAAATGCAACACAAAAATGCAAAACTGAATATAAAATGCAAACCGAAATATAAAGATGATATGCAAGACAAGAACAAAACAAAATAAAATGATTGTAGGTAAAGATGGATAAGATGATGCTCACGTAGGTGCAACCTCCCCAAGCTTAGGTTGTTACACAAGTTGGTGATGAAGTTGACTTGATGTGAGTGATCCTTGGATAAACCTTTCAGCTATGGTTCCCCGCAACGGCGCCAGAAAATGTCTTGATACCCAATGATTACCTGCGTAAAACAAATGGGTTAGGTTGAACTCCAAGTGCAGAGTGTATGTAGTAGTGGAAGAATTTTCCCCAGAGGGGTGACTCGAGGGTTTAATATCGAACTCTCGGGGAACCAGTATTTCAGGTGTTATCTCCTTATCCTTCTCTTGAGAACCTGCAACAAAATAAATTGTTTTGTGCCCTCAACCTCACCAAGTGGTTGTCAAGCACAAGGTGTGAGAATGATAATAAAATAAATATGCAAACAGTAGTAAATATGCAATGATGGTAAAATAAATATGCAAGGATGATGGTAGTAATGATAAATGATATTTTTGGTTTTTTATGATGAATGCAAGATGTAAAACTGTTTTTGTATTTTCGGATTTAATAATGGCAGCAAACAAAAGTGGTGATAAAAGTTTGAAAGGTGTTTCTTATGATTAAAAATGGACCGGGGTTCATGGTTTCACAAATGCACTCTCTCTTGATAACGTGGTAGACAATAGAACACTAAAATTAACATGAAAGATGGCAAGACATGGTTTGACAAGTTATTAATAATATGGGCATCACGTCCTAACATAGAGATCTCAAGTATAAGTTGTTCTCTCTCTTATGCTCCACCAAGATGTGAACTAAATCATAACACCTTAGTAATTAAGATAAATCAGAGCATAGCAATAAGTTCAATGACATGAAGTTAAAATAAGAACATGCTAGATCTAGTCATGGAGATAGTGGCCAAGGTCACATCCACTCTCCAGTAGCATGGTATTTTTGTTTATCCCTAGTGAGGCAACAAAGTAAGGTAGAAAACCCAAGTGGATCGCAGAACTTTCTCTCACGTTCACTGCACTAGCCACCCCCCGTTACTCCAACTAATGCACACGTTCCCCCTCACATGCTCTCATAAACATGCTTGATCATGACAAGTAAATAAGAACGGGGTACATAATATGCATCTATTTTCATAACTGAAACAAAACCATTGCAATCTCAAACATGTATTAACTCATAATAAAGATCCACCACAAAGGAATTACATAGATGACCGTAATCATGTTCAGCAGCTCATACGGTACTAATTAGTGAAGCTCATAGAGAGGAGAGATACATAAGTTACTTCAACAAACCCATAGTTCAGGGGTGGACTACTCCCTCTTCGTCATGGTGTCGGTGGAGATGTTGTTGGAGGGGAAGGAGACCACACCGGCAGCGCCCCGCCGGAGTTTTCCCCCCTCCAATCTTCAGCTCCAGGTCTCTGTTTCATGGTTTCTGTGTTTCTGCGGCGCTCCCTTTCGCAAAAGCCCTGGGGGGGGGGGTCTATATATAGTCGTTTTTAGGTCCAGACGAAGCTTCGGAAGAAAGATCGACGGCAGCGGAGGCCCGAGGGCCAGGATGGGGGACCCCACGCGGTCAGGGAATCTGGCCGCGTGGTGATGACCCACAAGTATAGGGGATCACAACAGTCTTCGAGTGAAGTAAAACCCAAATTTATTGATTCGACACAAGGGGAGCCAAAGAATATTTATAAGCCTTGACAGATGATTTGTCAGTTCAGCTGCACCTGGAAGTAGACTTGCTCGACACAGTTTATCAGTAGCAACAGTTTTATGACAGTAGCAGTAGTGAAATAACAGCAGCAGTAAAATAAAGACAGCAGTAATAATTGCAGTAGACAGCAGGATTAAAATACTGTAGGCATAGGGATGGATGAACGGGCGCTGCATGGATGGATAATTCATGAAATAGTCATACATAGGGCAATTGCAGATAAATAATAATAAGGTATCCAAGTAATAATCAATCATAAGCATGTGTTCCGTATTTAGTCGTACGTGCTCGCAATGAGAAACTTGCACAACATCTTTTGTCCTACCAGCCCGTTTGCAGCGGGGCCTCAAGGGAAACTACTGGTAATTAAGGTGCTCCTTTTAATAAAGCACCGGAGCAAAGCATTAACACTCCGTGAACACATGTGATCCTCACGTCGCAACCATCCCCTCCGGTTATCCCAATTTCTGTCACTTTGGGGCCTCGGGTTCCGGACAGTGACGTGTGTATACAACTTATAGATATGATCCAAAACAATAATTATTCTCATGATTCAATAACATGTTCAGATCTGAGATCATGGCACTCGGGCCCTAAGTGACAAGCATTAAGCATAATAAGTTGCAACAATGACATAAAGTACTACCGATGGATACTAGGCACCAAGCCCTAACAAATCTCACAACTATTACATGAATGATCTCATCCAATCCCTACCATCCCCTCAGCCTACAGCGGGGAATTACTCACACATGGATGGGGGAGTCATGGATGGTCGATGGAGAGGTGGCGGTGATGATGATGGCGATGATCTCCTCCAATTCCCCGTCCCGGCAGGGTGCCAGAACGGAGTTTCTGATCCCCGAAATAGGGTTTTCGATGGCGGCGGAGCTCTGGAAGGTTTCTGGAAAAAGCGTCGATCCCCCGAAGTTTTTAGGTCAGAGGCTTTAAGTAGTCCGAAGGGGAGCGCTGGGGGCCACACAGGGGGGCCACACCACCCCTGGGCGCGGCAAGGGCCCACCCGCGCCCTGGGTGCGTGTGGTGCCCCTGTGCACCCTCCTCGCTTCGTCTTCTGGCTCCGTGGGTCTTCTGGAAAAATAGAATTTCTGGAATTTTTCTGGAATTTTCCTAAAACTTTGACTTTCTGCACAAAAACGAGACACCAAGGCAATTCTGCTGAAAACAGCGTTAGTCCGTGTTAGTTGCATTCAAATCACACAAATTAGAGGAAGAACAATAGCAAAAGTGTTCGGAAAAGTGGATACGTTTTGGACGTATCAACTCCCCCCAAGCTTAGCTTATTGCTTGTCCTCAAGCAATTCAGTTAACAACTGAGTGCGATAAAAGAAACTTTTACGAACACATTTGCTTCATATGATGTATACATGCCTACTATATGATCAATTACTTAGACAATTCATAATAGGAACCATGCAAATAATGACACCTAGTAGTTATGCAAATCATGAAAAGATACCAAAGTACTAAGAATGAATAACATAGCATATATCTATCCACAAGAATTGCAATGTTCGTAAAAAGATATGACAAAGTGGTATCTCGCTTGCCTTTGTTTGAAGGGCAAAACATAAATGCCAAGGCACCTCTGAAGTTCAAGTGAAGACTAGATATAAAAATATCAAAGATAAGAGTATCATAGTTATACCTCAATTAATCGTATCCTGGGACAAGCACATTACACTAAGAACGACAGTTATGCTCTCGAAGAGGTGCTCAAAGAAAGGATGGTGACTCAACATAAAAATAAAAGATTGGCCCTTCGCAGAGGGAAGCAGGGATTAACACGTGCTAGAGCTTTTTATTTTAAAAACAGAGGTAAAAATGTTTTGAGAGGTGTTTGTTAATTGTCAACGAATGGTAGCGGGTGAGAACAGTATTCTACCTGTCAAACGGACTTTTAAGAGCGGCTCCCATGAAGGACGTTATTTCTACCAGCAAGGCAGATCATCCCTCTTTCTCTTTGGTTTACACACATTCAGGTATTTCACTGTTTGTCATTGCTTACTGATGAATCAGGGCAAAAGTGTGAAGAGAATTAATTGGTTAAAGTTGTAATTAATTGGGACTGGGCACCCCGTTGCCAGCTCTTTTTGCAAGTTATTGGATAAGCGGATGTATATGCCACTAGTCCAGGTGTAAAAGTCCATTTGACAAATAGAATAAAGAATAACCACACTAATTCCTCATGAGCTAGTAAACATTGACACAAAAAGGGAAATATTTTGAAAGTTTTAAAGGTAGCACATGCAAATTTACTTGGAATGGCTTGAAATACCATGCATAGGAGTTTTTTGGTGGACTCTTTGGGATAACTTGGTTTAAAGGATTTGGATGCACGAGCAGCATTCCCGCTCAGTACAAGTGAAGGCTAGCAATAGACTGGGAAGCGACAACCACGAGAGCGATAACGGTCATAATCATGCTTGCGACAAAATAAAATTAACGGAGGCATAAAAATGATACTAAAACTCTGAGGCAAAATAGATCATCAAGGCTTAATTGACTTTATTTTTCAGTCATAACATGTGTGAGCATGTGCCAAGTCGAATCAAGTGAATTATTCAGAGGAGGATACCAGCCTGCCATACCGTTTTACGAATAGAACAATGCATGTAAATATCTATATGACATGTTATTCGCTATTAGCAATTTGGTACTGGTCATAAGAAGACATAAACTACTAAGTAATCATTAAATAACATAACCACTACCATGATAGCTAAGCATGTTCACATGAGTAGGCATATTTACAAAAATGAAAAACAAATAGAGTTCATACCAGCCTTTTACCACATCCGAATTGTCGTAAGTCGTCATTATTGCTTTTCACTTGTGTGGCTTGAATGATGTGAAATGATAACCAAGTCCAAGTGGAACCACGGAAATTTTTCGAACTCCTGAAACAACTATACAAAACGGCAGAAGAACAACAAATATTTTTGGGTTTTCGAATTTAAAGCAAGCATAGAAAGAAACAAGCAAACAAAGCAAAATCTTTTTGGATTTTTGAATAACAAGCCAAAACGAAAAATAAAGTAAACTAGCACTACAAATTCAAAAGCAAGAGAAATAAAGGAAATATTTTTGGTCTTTTGGTGTTTTGCGAAAATGAAATGGACACAAGAAACAAAAGAAAAGAAACAAACTAAAACATGGATATACAAAGTACCGACATGATATGAATATGATAAAATGAGTGAACTTGTCGGCATACCTCCCCCCAAGCTTAGGCTTTTGGCCTAAGTGGGAGACTAATCATCCACATGGCCCAGAACTCCATCCAGGTGGATCATACCTAGCGTGATCATAATCAGGATCCTGGTATGAGGAGCTCGTCGTGTCAAAGGGCTGAATGAAGTCCTCCTCAGGACCTCCTCCCTCACTATCCGCATGAAGGCCATGCTCCTCCATATATGCATCCAGGTCTCCCTCCGAGAATGACCATCCTTGCCTGACATCAAGGTTAAACAAAAGAGGCGCAGGCAAACAGACTATGCGTTCATAGGTTTTAGTTCTCCACCTGGTCTTCTTAACAAAAACTAATTCATAAGATAGATTATCAATGGTGGACCAGCGGGAAATAAATTGGTGGCTAATCATAGAGTTAAGATCAAGTCTTTCAATGGGGAGCTGAATATCAAAGTGATGTGGTCCTAAACCATGCATGGCTAATAATCGAGAAGCAATGAGACCTCCACAAACCCCTCCTTTTTCACGGTTAGTGGAGAGACGAAATGCAATCATAGCTCCCAAGTTATAAGTTCTATCACGTTTTAAGGCAGCAGAAAGAAAAGCCAAGTCATAAACAGATAATTTACTTGCATTCTTCCTAGCTAAAACACATTTGCCAAGGTAGTGGGCAAAATATCGAATAGATGGGAGTTGGATGTTTCGAATTTTACCATCCTCGGTTGTAAAATCTTTCCCTTGGCAAATCTCTGAGTAAAGGTCTTGCAAATGCTTTGGTTGACCTCGAATCCTCCATGAGATCCCCAGTGTGGTACCTTAATAGCTGCACAAAAATCATGAAGGACAAATCTACAGCTTTATTGTAGATATTATAATGAACCATGGGAGTAGGCAAATTCCAACTAAATCTAAAACTTTGAACCACTGACATAGTCAGCTTTACATATTGATGTGGTTCATCTGCCACAAAGTATTCCAACCCTGCATTAGAGATTAGAGTGTTGAAATCTTGCAAGATTCCTGCAGCATTCATAAACTCATGGCATGGATAAATAGAGGGAAACACAGAGTCTTCACGGTTGACTCCCATGACCTCTGATACTTCCAATTCTTCATAGTTAAGTTGGTTTCCATCCATCTTCCTTTTCTGAAATTTTTAAACAAACCTCATAAAAAATAATTTTGGAGTGGTTAAATCAAAGGAAACACTAGGGAGACTTACTAGGGGACTAAACATGCATCAAAACTAGTTAATCTAAACAAGAACAAGCATGCAAGCTCTAATAACATGTCACCTACAGTACCAAAATGCTAAAGATATAAGCAACTAAACAAAATTCTATTTGGATAATCGGAGGAGTCACATACCGGAGAGCAATTGATCCAAATTTCAGCAGCAAAGATGGGCTGAGCAAGTAGATCGAAAAATTTCGAGCAAGAGCAGCAAGAACACGAGTTTGAGCAATGGTGGTGTGTATGGTCGGGAGAGAGAAAGGAGTGGGGAGAGATGAGTGAGAGGAGGGCCAGGTGGACCCCACACCAGGGCAGGGCGCGGCCTGCCCTCCACCGCGCCGTGGGGGCGTGTGGTGGCCTGGTGGGTCCCCCTGGTCATCCTCTGGTACTCCCACGTTCCTCTTTAAAAACTAGGACTTACAGAATATTTTTCATAATTTTTTTGAAAACTTTTATTTCTGACATTTTCTGGGTACTTTAAACAATGAAAACTAGACAAAATGAATTTACATAAAGACCAAGCATTACTTAACTTTGCAAATTACAGTAGCAAAACAGTAGGTAAAACAAAAGTGAGAAAGAAAAATATGTTGTTTAGCAATTTTATGCATGTAAAACATATTTGTTAACAAGGTTGATCAAGTCTTGCCACCAAATACATTTTATATGACATAAAAGATTAAACCACATTGAACAATCATGTTACCTTAAATGGTATAGCTATAGATCCAATCATAATATATCGAAGTTCTTCATGAGATTCATATATAGGGCAATCAATACTTCCCACTTTGATACTTTTAATATTGGTAATTGTATTAACTCCAAATATTTTGTCCAGCTTCTTGGGAAAATAAACAGTATGCTCTTTGTCATTAACATGGAAAGTCACTTTCCCTTTGTTGCAATCAATAACAGCCCCTGCAGTATTAAGAAAAGGTCTTCCAAGAATAATAGACATATTATCATCTTCAGGCATTTCAAGCACAACAAAATCAGTTAATATCAAGCAATTATTAGTTACTTGAACAGGAACATCTTCACATATACCAACAGGAACAGCAGTAGATTTATCAGCCATTTGCAAAGATATATCAGTTGGTATCAATTTTTCCAAGTAAAGTCTCTTGTAAAGAGAAAAAGGCATAACACTCACCCCTGCACCTAAATCACATAAGGCAGTTCTAACATAGTTATTTTTGATTGAGCAAGGAATAGTTGGTATACCTGGATCTCCAAGCTTCTTTGGAACCTTACCATTGAAAGAATAATTAGCAAGCATGGTAGAAATCTCTTCATTAGGAATCTTTCTCTTGTTAGAGACAATATCTTTCATGTACTTTGAATAGGGAGGTAACTTAATAGCATCAGTCAAAGGAATTTGCAAAAACAAAGGTTTCATCCATTCACAAAATTTGTTATAATGTTCTTCTTCCTTAGATTTAAGTTTCTTAGTAGGAAAAGGCATTTGTTTTTGCACCCAAGGTTCTCTTTCATTACCATGTTTCTTAGCAAGAAAATCTTCTTTAGTGTACTTTTTTTTTTAGAATGCTTTTCAGGTTCCTCTTCACTTTCCTCTTTATCAGAAGCATCATTCTTATCTTTATCATTAGCATGTTCATTACCACTCTCAGTTTCAGCATCAGAGATAGATATACTATTTGGATTATTAACATGCTCATTGTCTTTAATAGGTTCAGGAGATTCCTCAACATGTTTATGTTTCTTCTTCTTCTTTTTCTTAGAAGGGGTAGTAGTTTCATTAACTAGTTGAGAATCTTGCTCAATTCTTTTAGGATGTCCCTCAGGATATAAAGGATCCTGAGTGGAAGCACCACCTCTAGTTGCTATACCAAAAGCATGTTTATCATTTTCTCTAGAAGCATTACCTAACAAATCTTTTTGCACTTTAGTCAATTGCTCAATTTGAGTTTGAACCATATGAAAATGTTTAATGAGTATTTTAACATCATTAGAAGTTCTTTCCAAAACATCATGCAAATGATTAATGACATGAGAATTCTTTATGAAGCTATTTTCTATTCTCCAATTGAAATTGTTTTGCTTAACAATGAAATTATCAAACTCATCTAAGCATTGATCAGGAGGTTTAGAATAAGGGATATCTCTATCATCAAAGCGTTGGAGAGAGTGTACCTCAACTGTAGATGAGTGAGGAATTGGCTTACACAATTCTTCTATAGGTGGAAGATTTTTCACATCCTCAGATTTAATACCTTTCTCCTTAAGAGATTTCTTGGCTTCTCTCATTTCTTCATCATTCAATTCAATCACTCCTCTTTTCCTCGGCGTAGGTACCGGAGTTGGTTCAGGCAGGGTCCAATCATCATGATTTTGGCTTATCTTAGCCAATAATTCCTCGGCTTCATCTGGAGTTCTTTTCCTGAAAACACAACCAGCACAACTATCCAGGTATGTCCTAGATTCAACAGTTAGTCCATTATAAAATATATCAAGAAGTTCATTTTTAGCTATTTGATGTCCAGGCCGAGCTCTAAGTAAAGAACAAAACCTTGCCCAAGATTCAGGCATTTTCTCTCCCTCATTTTGCTTAAAGTTAAAGATTTTCTGTAAAGCAACATGTTGAGCACTAGCAGGAAAATATTTCTGAAAGAAAGCATTGACTAAACCCATCGGGCTCTCAATAGATCCAGGAGATAAATCATTAAACCAAGTTTAGCTTCATCTTTCAATGAGAAAGGGAAAATTTTAGTAACAAAGTAACTGCGTTTCTTAATATCATCAGAAAACAAACTACTCAGAGTAGAGAGAGTGTTCATATGTTCTACAGCACTTTCATTTTCAGTTCCTCGAAAAGGTTCTTTCTCAGCAATAGTTATAAAAGACAAGTCCACAGAGAAATCATAATCTTTATCTTTTATATTTATGGGAGATGTAGCAAATTTAGCATCAGGAGAAAGTTTATAGTTGACAGCACGTCTTTGAAGAAGATTTTTAATAGCATTAACATCTTTAGAGGTATCACAATTCATGCATTCATCAATAAAGTCATCATCAAGTTCAACATAAGTTTCCTCAAGATCATCACTAGTAGTTTCTCTTGTTTCAGGTGAATAAGCAGGTGTAACAGGAGTTTCATTAGGTGTTTCAGTATTTTCAAGTTGTTTAGATTTAGCAATTGTAGCATCTAGAAAAGGACCTAGTGAACCTCTTTCATCAAGCACAGTAGAAGCATCATCAAATTCATCAGAAACATTCTCAGATTCAGCAGAAGTAGCAGCACGTGAAGCATGTGCATGTGGTGGTGTGACAAGTTGACTTATAACAGACGGTGAATCAAGAGCAGCAGAAGTGTTCAGAGTTGTACCTCTCCTTGTAGTGGATGGCAATATACGAACCTTATCATCACGAGGTTTACCCATGATGAATGAATTGCAGCGAGCAGTATGACTCCCTGGTGAGCTTATAAATAGAGCTATGCTCCCCGGCAACGGCGCCAGAAAATAGTCTTGATGACCCACAAGTATAGGGGATCGCAACAGTCTTCGAGGGAAGTAAAACCCAAATTTATTGATTCGACACAAGGGGAGCCAAAGAATATTTATAAGCCTTGACAGATGATTTGTCAGTTCAGCTGCACCTGGAAGTAGACTTGCTCGACACAGTTTATCAGTAGCAACAGTTTTATGACAGTAGCAGTAGTGAAATAATAGCAGCAGTAAAATAAAGACAGCAGTAATAATTGCAGTAGACAGCAGGATTAAAATACTGTAGGCATAGGGATGGATGAACGGGCGCTGCATGGATGAGATAATTCATGAAATAGTCATACATAGGGCAATTGCAGATAAATAATAATAAGGTATCCAAGTAATAATCAATCATAAGCATGTGTTCCGTATTTAGTCGTACGTGCTCGCAATGAGAAACTTGCACAACATCTTTTGTCCTACCAGCCCGTTTGCAGCGGGGCCTCAAGGGAAACTACTGGTAATTAAGGTGCTCCTTTTAATAAAGCACCGGAGCAAAGCATTAACACTCCGTGAACACATGTGATCCTCACGTCGCAACCATCCCCTCCGGTTATCCCAATTTCTGTCACTTTGGGGCCTCGGGTTCCGGACAGTGACGTGTGTATACAACTTATAGATATGATCCAAAACAATAATTATTCTCATGATTCAATAACATGTTCAGATCTGAGATCATGGCACTCGGGCCCTAAGTGACAAGCATTAAGCATAATAAGTTGCAACAATGACATAAAGTACTACCGATGGATACTAGGCACCAAGCCCTAACAAATCTCACAACTATTACATGAATGATCTCATCCAATCCCTACCATCCCCTCAGCCTACAGCGGGGAATTACTCACACATGGATGGGGGAGTCATGGATGGTCGATGGAGAGGTGGCGGTGATGATGATGGCGATGATCTCCTCCAATTCCCCGTCCCGGCAGGGTGCCAGAACGGAGTTTCTGATCCCCGAAATAGGGTTTTCGATGGCGGCGGAGCTCTGGAAGGTTTCTGGAAAAAGCGTCGATCCCCCGAAGTTTTTAGGTCAGAGGCTTTAAGTAGTCCGAAGGGGAGCGCTGGGGGCCACACAGGGGGGCCACACCACCCCTGGGCGCGGCAAGGGCCCACCCGCGCCCTGGGTGCGTGTGGTGCCCCTGTGCACCCTCCTCGCTTCGTCTTCTGGCTCCGTGGGTCTTCTGGAAAAATAGAATTTCTGGAATTTTTCTGGAATTTTCCTAAAACTTTGACTTTCTGCACAAAAACGAGACACCAAGGCAATTCTGCTGAAAACAGCGTTAGTCCGTGTTAGTTGCATTCAAATCACACAAATTAGAGGAAGAACAATAGCAAAAGTGTTCGGAAAAGTGGATACGTTTTGGAAATATCACGTGGGCCCACCCCTTTTGGCCTTCTGGTCTCCGTTTTTTCGATTCATTTGCGCCTACGTTTCGTTCCTTCCAAAAAAAGATCCCCGTAAAGTTTCAGGTCATTTGGACGTCGTTTGGGTCCCTGAAACATCAAAATATAGACAAAGGGGTTTTCTGACAGCGCAGGGTTAATTCTAGAAAAATGGGGAAGTTGTTAATTATCCCCAAAAGTCAATATAAATCATGAATATAACCCTTATATGATGCAAATAACATGTAATAAAATGTAAAGTTCATGTATGCATTTTACATGTATCAGGGAGCGGACATCAAGGGATACTGGTGCTGACGGGTTCGGCTCTAGCAGCTCCCAGATCACGGTTTGGGAGCCTGACTCGGTGACGGGGGCGGTCTGAGATACGAGTAGGGCGAAGATTTTTTCGGGCGAAAGCTCAGCTCTCCTGCGCTGACGGCGGCGATTCCTGCGGGCGTCGTAACCCTCTTAGGGGCACTGTTGTGGATTTATTTGTCGTGTTATGACTCTGGGTGAAAACTTTGGCCTTTAGTCTCGACATTGGCGGCGTTAGCGTCGCTTCCTTCTTGAGGGCTTTGTCGTGGAGTTCCGTTTCTTTATGCTTAGTTCCTTTGTTATCGGTCGCTGGCTCTCCGGTGCTTTTTGTTTATACTTGATCTTCTTATAAGAAGGTCACCTCAACATCTTGTATCGGTTTCGCCGTTGTGGCTTTTTTTATAAAGCGGGGCTACGGCCTGTTTTTAGAGAGTAATCGATCAGTAAAAAAACCTGCTACTTGGCTTGATGTTGTACGAGCTACGCAAATGCTGGTAGTACCGGCTCACATTAAGATTAAGTGATTACTTACCTTTATCACCCCAACGATTTCCAAGATTTCCTAGTACAGTCAAACTTTGCTAGTTGGAGATAGTCTTTATTCTAAACGTGTAGTACCACGGGAGGCCACAGTAAATAGGACCACCATTCTCCTTAAATCGACAAAGTTCATGCTAGTGGAGAAAGTTTGTTTTGCAAGAACCATACACTTTGTTGTAGCCACTTATATCCATGGAAAATTACAGATTTATCATTCATTATTAATCAAGCAGGCTGAGCACTCCCAATCAAATCATCGATTCACTATGTATAAACCTATTTGAGTTTTCTTTCCCAGTATAATATGGATTTCTGGTGTACAAAAGTGGATTTGGAATTTAAATTTTTTTTTTTGGGGATTTCACTTTTGGTAGTTGACGTTTTCGCTTTGAGTTGACATTGAGTTGACTTTGGGTATGAAAAACATTTTTTGTTTCAAAATCATTTTGATTGTTCTTTTTTTTTGGGTTTTGATTGTTCTTTATGTGGTATACTACACGTTTTATAGTGGTTGGTATTTTTAAGAACCGTTCATCCACCCCGATCTATTCTTAATAGACTAAAAATAATAAATAAACTAATCCGTAGCAACGCATGGGCATATTTGCTAGTCTATATAAAAATATGAAAAGTCCAAACAGGAACTTTTAATTTGACAGGAACATACATCAATTTTTTTTACCGGAATATAGAGCAATTGATGTGTCCTTTTCGAACTTCTTTTTTTTGTCTTCCAAGATGATGTCCTTGTCCCTACTATTATTACACGTCGCAATAGCAACAACAACGGAACAACCACCGCGCCGGATGAAAAACAAAAAACCACCCCACAACAAGCATCTCGACCTCTACTAGTAGAATGAGTTTCATACTATAGTTTATCGCCCTCCTTACTGTTCACAGCGAGGTGACAGAGCTGGGAGCGGCGTTAGTACGCCGGAGCGCGGAGAGAAGACATACGGTGTAACAAGCTCCATCGAGTTCCTAATCTGAGAAACAAGTTTCCGGCCAGCCCACCATCGAGGTGTTCATCTTTTGTTCGGCCGGCCCAGATCTCAATTTCTCCCTTGGGACCGGTCTGGACCATGGCATTTCCTGGCTCCGTCTCCAGGTTAGCACTGCGTTCTTGTCTGCTGCCTTATGCCAGTGCTAACTAGCAGCTGCTTAAATATCTGATTCCACCCAGCTTTGACTTCATAAAAAAAGACCCATCTTATAGAAAGCTCAAAAGAGTATGTGTGTTTTTTTTCTAAAAAGAAATTGATAAAGGGAATTTTATTGACCCAATCGTGGCATCAATACCGTATAGAGCATGTTTTCTCTCATGAGCTTGTGCTATGAAGTTTTCTCTAATGACCGCATAACTCTATTGGTAGCAATGGAACTACGGGGCCAACGAGTCTTACAATCAGTGTTCTTCAGAAAATCACAGACAATTTCTCCAACGAAAGAGCACTGGGTCAAGGCGCATACGGAACGGTTTACAAGGTAAGTTTCAGATCCTGCCTTTCAAATTACATATATTACTACTAGCATGTGGACAAACCAAACACAGCTTTTCTGCATATAAAATGATGTTGGGACTGATATAATCAACCTGGAGTAGGGGGTGCACGACAACGGAGAAGAGATTGCTGTGAAGCTGCTTCACAATAACATGCAGGCAATTGACGATGAGCAATTCAAGCAAGAGTTTGATAACCTGATGATGCTCAACCATCAGAACATCGTACGGTTCATTGGCTACTGCTATGAAACGCAACGTCGGCACATGGAATTCGAAGGGAAAGTAATTTTTGGTGAAACGACATACAAAGCTCTTTGCTTCGAATATATGCAAAAGGGAAGCCTTCAAAAGCATATTCACGGTAGGATGCCACTCCTCTTTGATTATGATAGAAGTTTAGCATGTGAACAATAAATGTTGTTTTATGGTTCCATTTCAATAAACACCTCCTTACTTTTTCAAAATTTGCAGAAGAATCGCATGGACTTGATTGGGACACACGTTACAAAATTATAAAAGGGATTTGCGAGGGTCTATACTACCTTCATGAAGGATGCAAAGAGCCAATTTACCATTTGGACCTAAAACCTGACAACATACTGCTAGATGAAAACATGGTGGCAAAGCTTGCAGATTTCGGTTTGTCTAAGCTTTTCGGTGAAGAACAAACTAGAGTCACACAGTATCCACTAGGAACAATGTAACTGAATTTTCCTGCAAATTAGTTCATTTCTCTTTCTTTTTGTTTCAGCGGCGATGAAGCCCTTCTAGAAATTAATTAATTGTTATCTAATATATTTCTTGTTCCATGAACAGTGGATACATGCCGCAGGAATATTTATTTCGAAACATAGTCTCGAAAAAGGTAGATATATTTAGCTTGGGCGTTGTAATGATAAAAATAATTGCAGGGCCTAAAGGCCACTCCAGAAGTGATGAAATACCTTACCAAGAGTTTCTTGATGTAGTAAGTAACACTATCTCTTCACTTTTTTTTTAGGGATCACTATCTCTTCACTCCAGGAATAACATCAATGGTTATTTTTACAATAAAGTATATGCCCTGTTTTACCCTTGTACAGGTCCATTTCAGCTTTACATTTTGATTATACTGGTGCAAGAAAACTGGAGAAACAGGTTACAGGCAACATTGAGTCATTCCCAGCCATTAGAAGCATTCTGTCAGCAAGTGAACATATGCACCAAAATAGCGCTAAGCTGCATGGAAACTGATAGGCACAAAAGGCCCACTATAGTTTATATTATAGATAAACTGAATGAAACCGAAACTGTGATTGACAAGGTAATATTTTATTGTTGACAATAAATATTGTCGCACTTATTATCAGTTAAATCCTTGCAATGATGATTTCTCTCAATAAAACAACTAACTACTCCCTTCGTCGGTTTCACTACTATGACTGTCGTCACCTCAGTAATATCCGAAACAACTATTTATTCAAGAAACCAAGATTGTAGTTAGATCAGCATAAATTAGTGCAAATTTCTGTGCTTAATGGTTGTATATTGCCATTTCATAAGGGTATGCATGTTCACTCCTCAACAAGTAGTCTTTCTTAGATTGATCCGTGCTTTGATCCACACAAGATGGTCTAGGAAATTATAGTAAACAGACAGAGTATGTGAACATTTCATAACCCCTCCGGTTATCTGTGCAAGGCCACCTCATCATTTTTCTCTAAATTTACAACAAAATATATGTTATATGCTGTAAGAATATACCACTGATATTCTTTATGGCAGTAGTAGGGATTCATATTCTTGAGTCGTTAGGTTAATGGCAGATACAGGGGAGTAGAAAAGGCTGAAACAACACCTGACTAAATATTTACCTCCGAGGCAGTAGAGATAATACAGGACACCACACATGAATAACAGGTTACTTAGGCTTACTTTTGAAATTAATTTTTGCAGGCGTTGTCATGGTCGGACAGTATGCGTTCATGGATGCGGGGAGATTTGGTAAGTTATCCGCCTATGGAGTTCAGAGTCCAGAGTCCAGACAGAGTTCGGCTTTGTTAACCTTGACTTGGTTTCAATTGTTGCTATCACACATCAATGATCTATGGATGACAAACATTCAGGTGAAGTTAGAAGCCATCACCAAAAGCGAAGCGATTCCAAGTGTAGAGGCGTGCAACGAGTTCCCCTTGCTGCTTCGGATCACTGGAGCACCATGGCGTGGAGCAGAGAAAATGCCACGCGTGGGCGTCGACATCGTGGTGGTGGTTGAGGTTGACTGGTTCATGGTTCTTCAGTGGCGGCTGAATATCATCAAGCAGGCACTCATGATCGTCATCGACAAGCTCGGGCCGGGTGACCGACTGTCCATGTTGTCATTCGAGGGCAATGTACCTCGCATTATGAAGCTCACGTTCATGTCTGACCAAGGCCGGGATGTTGCGAAACGTCTGGTAAACGAGCTTACCGTGGATCATGGCTACAATTTAATCGCTGCTCTACGAGAGGGAGCTGAGGTATATCTAGTGAATACCTATTATGTGCTACAATTATTGTACTAGTTTCTAGTGAATACCTACCGTATTATGCACCTCTTTTATTGTTGATTTCTTGGACATAGATCCTGAGGGGGCGTCAAGTAGAAGAAGGTGCCAGCCGCGTGGGCTGCATGATGTTCTTGTGCGACAATAATGACATTCAGATCAAGGACAAGTATGACAAGGAAATCAGCTCTGAATTCCCGGCGTACGTCTTTGGCCTGGGCGAGCTACACCACCCGGCGGTCATGAAGTACATAGCCGACAGGACCCGCGGCACCTACTCTTACGTCCACCACAACATCAAAGAGATGAAGGATGCCTTCGAGCTGTTCGTCACTGGCCTCACAATGATCGCCGCAACATCCGTCAAGATCACCGTTAGAGCTCATGAGGGTGTCTTCATATCATCAATCTACTCCGGTGGATACGACAACCGCGTGACTTCTGACAAACGGTCCGGTGAGATTGATGTCGACAACATGTACGCCGGAGAGCGGAAGAACTTCATCGCCTACCTCAAAGTCCTACAGGGCAACATTGACAAGCTTGTGACAGTTGGTGGCCGGTACCAGAGCTTCGTCGCACGTAGGAAGCTGGTTAACATGGATGTTTCTGTCCTGCGACCACGCTTGACATGCTGCCCGGCCATCCACCGTGATGTGGCGGCTGAGCTTGTGCGAATCCGGCTTCGAAAGGGCGTGCTCATGATGATCCGAGAACCTGGGGTCCTTGATGAGCTGTGGGCGAAGGTCAAATGCTCCGAGGAGGGTGGCAATGCACCTGAGGAAACCTTGTCAGAGCTCGGCAACAACGTGGCTGAGATCAAGAGAATCATCACGCACAACCGCAGATCGCCTCCTTATATGATTTCCTGGCTGACTTGTCACAATTGGCAGCGCGCAACCACCAAGGGCGCGCGTTGTGTCTCCGGTGCTTTCACCATCCCGGGGCAGCATGAAGATGCAGATGAGAAGGACGACGGCCATGAGTAAAGTAAGTAATAGTATAGGTGTCACGACTTTGTGAGCTAGCTCCATATGTCCTGCGTTGTAGCACATCTCAACTCTGAACGCCTCAATGGTACTGGCCGATGGCATTACCGTTACGCTGTTCAATAACAGAATAAATTAAAAGAATGCCCCGCGCGTTGCAGCAGAAATTTGCATGAAAAAAGTTACGAGAATTATAATTTGTGTACTTGGAACATTGGTGGGCTCATAAATTGTAATGTCGGCTGGATTTTTTATGGAAACAGTGATATGCAATCTAATTTGTGTAGTTCGCACATGAATTGCAGTAATGTTGTATGATAATTTGGTTGTTGATGTCTTCCTAGGACAACCTTTCTTTAAGTTAGGAAAGCCGGTTGTTGAGTACTCCTTAGTTTTCCAATTGCATCGATATATTTCTTGTGAGATTCTCTTGCCGAACTGAAGAAGAGGGGATATCATTGTTTGATGATTTATATGGCATTCTGGAAGGAATAGTTTACATGGCTCTTTTAAGAATAGATGCATTAGCTAAGATAAGATATATGTGCTTGTTGCTTTATTGTTGATGTCCAGATATATCAGGATAGATGTTCAAATATGTATGAACCAACCTGAGTTGCTACCTGGATGTATACGTCTACGGCGACTCTCAACTGCAGTTGTCGCGTCTGGTAAAGGTACCATAGTATGTGTATGTGATTGTTCACGGCATGGGCGACCACGCCCACATGAAACTCCATGGCTCTATGGTAAACCTGAAGAGTTTTCTCAACTTTCCATGCTACCGAAACTCTGAGATAACTAATTAAATCACCAAAAATGCCAAGGAAACACCTCTGGCCACACATGACATAAGTATTGGACGGACAGATTGAACCATGATATTTGCGAAAATTACCTAACTTGAACAAGCGGTCGGGAGGTTGAATACTGAACTCGTCTGCAGCAACTGCGGCTAGTCGTACCTATAATTGAAAACTTGATTTAGCATGGTGAAAATCGAGAAGGTATGTGGATGGGATGAACCGACGCAATTATCGAAGTGGCAATTTTTTTTAGAACCGTGGGGCAAAAGATTTGCCCCTTTTTCATTAATTAAGAGAGAGTTCGTACAAGAATGAATAGGGCCTAGAGCGGTAAACAGTAAGACATGTTATTACAAATGGATTACTCTCCTGGCATGATTTCTCCTAAACATTTCGCCCCCGCGAGCACCCAAAGCTTCGCCTCATGCTTGATCTTGGAGAGGATGGTAAGGGGGGAGGAGTGCTTGTTCTTAAAAACTCTAGCATTTCTCTCGTTCCAAATCTCCCAAGTAGTGAGGAGAAGTAGGGATGCCAAGACCTTGCTTTTCGTCATGCACATCCACCAATCCTTGAGCGATAGGGTTGACCAAGTGGAGGTGTCAAGATCGTGGAGGCCGAGCCACTCTTTCAAGTAGGTCCAAACCGTCGTGGTGAAGCGGCAATGGAGGAGGAGGTGGTCGGTGGATTCGGGCGTCGTCTTGCATAGTGGACAAAGCCCACAATTTGGCCACCCCCGACGAGCCAAGCGATCTGCCATCCAAATGCGGTTTTGGAGAGCAAACCAAGCGAAGAACTTTATTTTCGGAGGAGCCCAAATTTTTCAAACAAGGCGCTTCATATCGGAGGAGGTAGATCCCAAGAATTGAGCCTTGTAGGGCCGACTTGGCCGAGTATTCCCCTCCCGGGGTGAGGTTCCACACGATGGTATACTCTCTAGAATCATCAAGGTTGAATTGTTGAATTTTAGTCCAAAGGTCGACAAACTCGAACGCGTGCTGCATGGAGAAATCTTCATCCATCTTAATCTTCTCGATCCAAGCATTGCCAAGCAAGGCTTGCCGAATTGTCCATTTCTTCCTAGTGGAGATGTTGAAAATGAGAGGAGCAATGAGCTTCGGTCTCTCCCCATTTAGCCAAGTGACAAAAATGAACTACTTATGGAGCTGCCAAAAATATTGGAATTTCATCAAGCACATGGAGGGCAGAGAGGGTAAAAATTAAGAAGGTTTGCTGATAAGATGAACTGATACAATCAACAAAGTGGCAAAAAATAACTATTTATTAATCTCTCATCAATATTGGCATTTCATCAAACACCTGTAGGCACTAACATGTTGCTTACCTCATCACTCGAATCTCATGGGGAAGGACGTGAGATGAGGAGGGGTGTGAGGGCACTATGCATAGTGACCAGCTATGTATAGATTTATGTTGTCATGGGCGATAGAGATATGAGGCATTCTGATGCAGCTCCTGGACATGTGGATTGGCTAGCAACCTGAGTAATGAGGGTAAGGCATTAAGGTAAGTGAATCAATGGGATTGAATAATGGCGAGCGAAAACACAGGTAGCTAAAAAGCCAGAGGATTACCAGGGTGGACGGAGGATTATTGGGACTGATAGTGACCGGGTGCAGCTGGGAAGGAGGAGGCGAAAGGAACTTGGTGCAGGAAGTACCCGAGTCCGGTCACGTACATCTTACAAGGAGAACCCTAAAAGAAAATGAAATTACATCATGGTCCTCGCAATTTTTAGAAAGAACCCTATAAGAAAACATGACAAGCGATAGAGTCTTTCTCCACCGTTGCAGTGCACAAACATCGAAAAAGCGGCCGTCGAGAATGCCATCGGGGACTAGACCACTTGGGCGTCGACGAGTGGTGTCGCGTTGAGGCTGTAAAAGATCCTTCGATGTGGCAACCTAGCCCGGAGGAAGAAATTCCATCGTAGCGGCAAGCTCTGAGGCGTGAAGCGGCCCCTTTGGCTAGACGAAGCAGCGGTGCAACTTTTCGTTGCTGGTGCACTTCATCACGGGTTGAATCTTCTAGAACAACGCCGAGAACTCTAGATCTCCCCATCTTCCATCCCCGCCCGCCTCCGTCGCAGCTAAATCTAGGAATACCAGATCGATATAGAGCTCACTCGAACTTATCAAATAGGAAAAGTGGTGTGACAAGGCGCATGTCACGGAAGGCGCGAAGAAAAGTTAATAGGTGTGCCAAGTGTATAATACTAAAATTCACCACTTGGATGAGATACTATTGAGCAAAGCCATCATCAATGTCTCATCAACAACCCATGATTTAAGTTGGATCATGAGGATTACCTATTAACTGCACAATTATGGTTCAGCCGTTTCCAATTTTGCTTACAATAAGTATCTTCCAATTGTCGTATTTTCATCATAATTAATTCAACTTATCTTAACACGTGGAGTTCTTTTTCCCATGAGCTAGGCTGCAAGAGAAACACAAATCTTTGAAAAGGTACATTTAAACTTTAGGTACGATGTTATTACTCGTTATAATTTCTATAATAACTGGTTGGTCCCGAGACCTTATGAGTCTAGGGTTACTCGGACATCGGCCGGTACAAGTGTACATATGCCAAAAGGCGTGGACACCAACGTATGTTTGCGACAACATGAGTGGAACGACTCCCATTGCTCAAAGGCTACAGAAAATTCATTGGTTACTCATCTTTTTTTGAGAAAAGGATAAACAGGGAGAAGATAATCCATATGGTTCTTCAACGCATTGATTGCCTTGCGCAGCCCTCCTCCAAGGCGCCTGCATGTCGCTCTTCCGCAAGCCCCCCCTCCCCGACGGGCTCCTCGAGATCACTGAGCGCTTCTACGGTGTGTCAGCATTCCCCTTCCCTTATCACGATGTCCCGGTCACCCACCTCATTTCCCTCCTTCCCTCTCCATTTCCCCTCTCGGTAATAGTAAGTGGAAAGCCGTGTGTTGAACAAAGAGGATTACATATCCAATGTTAACGAAGAACCACACTGGCTGGAACGTGTACCCAATCCAAACCATCTCACCGATCGAGCACAGACAACAGAACCCATTGATCTTCTCCACCACCCAACCTCTAGCTAAGAAAAAGGGAGAGACCAAATACTCTATTCTTCCACTAAGAAAATGAAATCAACTATTGAACTATTGTCCCACGTGGTATATGGCTTGCTACTCAGCCGAGCTGCACGTGCTCGTCGACCGTGGAAGCTAACGGAGGAAGTATTTTTCTTAAACGAACCAAACTAACACTCACTAGTAACACACGACCACCGATCCTAGCGTGCACTCTGACCTGTCCGACCGGCACATACAACAACACCTTTTTTTAATTGTGAAACAGACTATAGACACTCATATACACATAAACAAACACCTTCTCTGCCACCTTATTCTCGCCCTCCCTCGTTGACTCCCTCCCACCCTACAATCCAACCCGACCTGGGTGATCCCCTCCCTCTCATCCCACATCACCGGCCGCCGCCATCTCGACCAGAAACCCTAGCGTGCATTGCCCTACAATCCACAACCTAAGCGATGCCCCTCTTTCTCTCCGCCCCTTTACCGGTTGAGCGTATCCCCACCATCCCGTAAGCCGTCACACCTCCTTTCTCAGTGACAAACCCCAGCGCACATTGTCCCTCACGCCCTGCCTCTAGACCCCGTGGATCTAGAGGAGGTGGCGGGGGCGTTCTTCTACCGCAAGAACCCCAACGAGCTCTACGATGCATCACCGTTCCCCTTCTCCGATAACTCCGTTCGAGGATAGCTACTGAATCACATTGCCTTTCTTCTTTGGTATGTGTTTTTGTGGCGGCTTTGTGCATTTGAATATGCAAAGACCAGATGTGAACTGTATTATTGTATGGCCTTGATGCGGCGTATTGACGTTACTAGACGATTGCCGTGTGTTGATACATGTGAGACCGCCCCTCCGCACTCTTGTCTCTGCTGACAATGCCTTTCATGCTCATGTGCATACATTTTCCGTGAGCCAGGTTTTTCTTATTGTAATGTGGACACATGAATGTAAATTGTGGTGAGTTGGCAAAAAAAGGAAAAATAATTGTAGTGATTGATTGCCATTATGAAAAAGAATGTAAATATGCTGATGATTGATCGTTTGTGGAAACAAAATGAATGTAATTAATGTACTCTATTTAAGACAAAATGAGAAAAAAAAATCTCTATTATTATTCCACTAAGAAACAAAAAAAAACAGCTATTGTGCGGGCCGTGGGTCTCCTAATCAGCTGGGCTGCACGTGCTCGCTGTCCGAGGAAGCGAGGAAGTCTTTTGTTAAACGAACTTCCCACTGTCTGGTAACGCACGACCACCGACCCGAACGTGCACTCTGACCTCACCCGACCAGCAGATACGTCTTCTCCGCCACCTTCTTCTCTCCCTCCCTCCCACCCCAACCCGACCCGGCCGATCCGCCCCCTCTCCCTCTTCCCCATCACCGGCCCCCGCCCCTCGAGCTGCCGCCGCCACCGCCACCGCCACCATCTCGTCCGCAAACCCTAGCGCCATTGCCCTCCTCCACCCCCAACCCGTCCCCCCTCGGATCTGGACACGAGGCGGCGCCGTCCGCATGTCGCTCTTCCGCAAGTTCTTCTACCGCAAGCCCCCCGACGGGCTCCTCGAGATCACCGAGCGCGTCTACGGTGCGTCGCCATTCCCCTCCCCCAATCACTCCGTCCTGCGCATCTCCCTCCATCTCCATTTCCCCTCTCGGTAGCGGCAGGGTTTCATTCAGATAGTCCGTCCGACGCCGACGTATTATATACAGAAAGCTCGAATGCGCCGCCAATGACTTCTCCGTTATTATTTCTGTTCGCAGTATTCGATTCGTGCTTCTCCACCGATGTCTTCGACGACGAGAGGTACCGGCTCTACATCGGGGACATCGTCTCGCAGCTCCGGAGCCACTTCGCGGACGCCACCTTCATGGTCTTCAACTTCCGGGAGGAGGAGCGGGGGCTGGACCAGCAGAGCCTGCTGGGCGACATCCTCGCCACCTACGACATGATCGTCATGGACTACCCGCGCCACTACGAGGGCTGCCCGCTCCTCACCATGGAGATGGTTCACCATTTCCTCAGGTCAGGGGAGAGCTGGCTCTCCCTGGGCCAGCAGAACGTGCTCATCATGCACTGCGAGCGCGGCGGCTGGCCCGTGCTCGCATTCATGCTCGCGGGCCTGCTGCTCTACCGGAAGCAGTTTATCGGCGAGCAGCGCACGCTGGAGATGGTGTACAAGCAGGCGCCGCGCGAGCTCATCCAGCTGCTCTCGCCGCTCAACCCCATGCCTTCGCAGATAAGGTACCTGCATTATATATCCCGGAGGAATGTGAGCTCGGAGTGGCCGCCGGGTGACCGGCCGCTTACGTTAGACTGTGTGATACTGAGGAATGCCCCGGGCTGTAATGGGGAGGATGGATGTAGACCCATATTCCGTATCTATGGGCAGGATCCTCTGTTTAGTACTGATAACAACCCCAAGGTGCTTTTTGCAACACCAAAGAGGAGTAAATACGTTCGCCATTACAAGCGGGTGAGTTTTTTTTGGACACTATTTTCTGCTTGGACAACTGCCTAATTCATCACATTTCGCTACTACACAAGCCAGAAATGGTATATTTGATCCACTGTTAATTAATCTGTCGTTCTCATTTATTTTCATGTTAATCAGGCAGATTGTGAATTGATTAAGTTCGACATCCACTGCCATATTCAAGGAGATGTTGTCCTTGAATGCATTAGCACGGATGCTGACCAAGAACGAGAAGAGATGATGTTCAGAGTTATGTTCAATTCAGCATTTATCAGATCTAACATTCTGATGCTAAACCGTGATGAAATTGACATACTGTGGGATGCCAAAGATCGATTTGCAAAGGAATTCAGAGCTGAGGTATGTACTCATCACTGCAGCGAGTCAACTTATTCTTTATGCATTGTGCTGAAACTAAAGCCTTCTTCATCATTTGTGGTTAAAGATTCTCTTTTCAGAAATGGACACGGCGGATGAATTAGATCCCATGGATGTGGCAGGTATAGGGGAGAAGGAGGGACTACCAATCGAAGCATTTGCAAAGGTTCAAGAGATGTTCAGCATTGTGGACTGGTTAGATCCGAACGGAGATGCTGCAGTCCAGTTTTTCCAGCGGCTAACTACATACGAAAATATACAGATGAGGCAGGGTTTGGTATCTCCAAGCAAGAAAGGTTCAATCATTAGAAAAGAAATAGGACAATTGGCACTTGGTTCTCCGACCAAAATTGAATCTGACGGAAACAAATTAGGAAAATCTGTTGTTCATGAAAAGATAAGCTCTCCAGTTCAAAAAGAAATAACACATGTAGTTGACGTAAATACCACACGTCCGTTTTCACTCGAAAAGCCCGACGAGGAATGTGGTTCAGTACAGTGCTCTTCACCCACTATGATTATGTCACAGCGATTTCCAGCTTCTAGATCAAGTTCTGTTCTTTCTAGCAACTTATCTCCTAGATCACTTTCAGCTTTCCCACGATTTCATAGCGTACCTTCAGCCCTAGGAATTATAGCTTTGTTGGAAGACGATGCTGCATTTGAAGGTTCCGAGGACTGCGGTTCAACCGTAGTGACACCCACAATATCAAATTTGTCAAGTGCCACAGCCAAAGTTACGTCAAAACCATCATCAGGACAGCATCCAACAGAAGGTTTTGCTCAACGATATTCTTTTGTTTTACTTGTTTCCTGCCAAATTTGACTTTTGATGATGTGGCAGGTACTCCGATTGTAGCAAAAGGTGCACCGCCACTGTCACCACCATCACCGCCTCCTCAGCCATCATCGTCGGTATTGTTGGTGGCATCTGATGCCATTATGATGTATGAGGCAAAAGATGTGTCTGAACTGTCTCAGAAGCATTCAGGTTTATCTCAATCTTGTATATACTATTTGAAGCTCCTTTCAGGCCACCACATTAATTCTAGAGAAAACTTAACCGTGACAATTTAATTTTAATTGTACGGCTAGGGTTCGAGTCATCATACGCATGGATGTGTAGGTGTAATTACTAATTAGTAGTGTACATTATTTCCAGTGCGCAAGACTTCATGTCTCAGTGCATGGACCGTGCACGATATCTCCCTGTACTCGATCAGATTACACAAGGCAGGCTGTATGCACCTCAGTGACATAATTAATAAACTTCATGTCTCAGTGTAGTTACGCATGTTCCCACGCTAACCCAACAAAAATAGCATGCTGAAAAATTCTCACCTTAATCAATACAGGAGAAAAAAAATCCTAGACACATATTTTGATTATATCATGGTTTGGATCTTACACACGAGATTCATATGCCGCGGCATCTACGTGAAAAGGGACCTCATATGCATGAATGCGCTTTTACTGCGGCTCCCAAGTTAATGTAACAAAATCTCCATATAAGAAAAATCCTACTCATTTATACAGATTATGTATGACTCGGTTATTATTTACATATGCATGCCATGGAGCTGCACATCCTTCCCGCGAGAAAAGAGAGTATACAGCCTTCCATTTATAGCGCAAAAAATAAACTACTACTGTGTTGAAAAACATTGAACACGATAAACAAAATCCGAATAAATACATCCTCAGAATCTGTTGTTAGCCATAACACAATCTTACTATTACTCTTACACTATGTAATTAAGTGCTAATGTATAAAATATTTTACCATATTCAACATAGGTGACTATCTAATAATACTATTAAATTTGACCACAATCTATGAAAGAATACTATTGAGCTTACGTATATGTTTTGTGAACATAAATGATATCTGTTATCTAACTAATTTTGTGTTCCTTTAATGCTAGCCCGTGCTCATGCATGGGTTAATTACTCGTGCTTGTAATTTTGAAAATACTATCTTGGTTTTGTAGATTTTCATTTCGTAACTAAAGTTCTTGCCTTTTGCAGGTCCTCCATTGTTGCCCCACCCATGTCAGCCATATGAAAATTCTGTATTACCATTAGCTGGAAGTACTACTCTACCCACTTATCATCAGCAGTCCTCAAGTAACAGCGCAAAAGAATCATCACCAACTTCCCCTGATCCCCATCCACCTCTACTGCCCGCTTTGTCGTCAGCTTCCAGTTCTACTAGTATTCATTGTCGGCACCCAGATTCCCTGCTTGCCACTACCTCAACTTCATCCAGACCTCCAGCACAACTATCACCTCCGCCTCCATCCACTTCAGGGTTTTCTACTGTTAGATCTCCTGCACCACCCCCACCTCCGCCTCCACCTCCTGCTCCTACATCCCCTGTTAGACTATCTGGGCCTCCTTCGTCTGCACCTAAGTCCTCTCTCAGTAGACCTCCTGCACCCCCTCCACCTCCACCTCCACCACTTGCTTCTACTTCATCCGCTGTTCGACCTGCTGCACCACCTCCACCTCCAATTCCACCACTTTCTTCTACGTCATCTCCTATTCTGCCTCCTGCACCACCTCCACCACCTTCCCCAACATCATCCGCCATAAGATCTTCAGCACTGCGTCCACCTCCGCCTCCAGGAATTACTTCTATGCGACCGCCACCACCGCCACCCTATGATTCATCAAAACAATTATCCAATTCTATGGGCATGTTGTTGCCAGGTCCTCCGGCTCCACCACCACCTAATGCTTCAAGCTTCTCAAAGGATGCCAACCAGCCTGCTCCACCAGCACCTCCTGGTGTTAATGCTAATCTTTTTGGTGCGAAGGGTCGTGGACCTGCACCTCCTTCGGGTCCAATGGCGAAGAGCCTTCAGTCTGGTCAGGCTATGTCCAGAAGGTCCAATTTGAAACCACTGCACTGGGTGAAAGTAACAAGAGCGATGCAGGGCAGTCTCTGGGCTGAGGGACAAAAAGCTGATGAAGTTTCAAAGTATCTCTTTAACATCTTGACTATGCTGACGAATGGTCATATGTTTGCAATTTTTTTATGCTAATAAATCTTTTGCCTGACTTGTCCAGGGCCCCCGTTTTTGACATGTCAGAACTAGAAACTCTTTTCTCAGCTGCTCTACCAAAAGATGCTAGGGGTTCAGATAAGTCAGGAAGTCGTGCATCTGGGCCAAAACCTGAGAAAATTCATCTTGTGAGTTGTTTTAGCAAATAAACTTGCATATGTTTTGCCCTCAAATTGTTCTGGCTAGTATGTATATTCTAATCTTCATTGCTTCCGTGCTTATTTTATTCTTGATTCTCTAATAGTCTATGTCATATGGTACCTATGACTCGTGAGTTGCTGCAAGTTTGAATATGGACATTATTTCTCTCTTTTTGGCACCTCTATGCCATACTAGCAACTGCGTACATACAATTCAATTTTTTTTGCAATGTATATATTGCATGGAAGATACAACTAACATATGCCAGAAAACCATATCTAAAATTAGAATGTATTCATATAAAAAGGCATCAAGAATGGCTAATTCAGAAACCCAAAAATAGAAATTAAGATATAATTCATATGGGCTGATTCGAAATTAGTTGTATCGTAAGTGTGCGATGAAATGGTAATTTAAGTATCCAACTTAAATCATCTGTTTGATTAGATCTGTGGGTGGCTGGGATCAATAAACAGTATCTGATCCAGCTAGTGCTTTTTATATTGCTATAGGTTTCACAACATAAGCATTTCATTTCTTGAATAGTACTCATAGCAGCTGCATGTTAGAATATATTCAGTTGATCGGGGTACTTAATGTTTGATGCGTGGTCCTGAGTTCTTTATGTTTGTTTCCTCCATGGCATGTGTCATCTTGGTTAGTTTTTCATGTCACTGTGGATGCTTGAGCTGCTAGTTATGCCTCATCATTTTGATGTGTGTTACTTTCGTTTTTCTAACCTAAATTGTTTGCTAACACAGATCGATCTGCGCCGAGCTAACAATTGTTCAATCATGCTTACAAAAGTCAAAATGCCCCTTCCGGAACTAATGGTAAGCTGATGGCCAATTAATCTTTGGCATGTTCCAGAAAAATAAGTTATTATCTGAACACACTGCTGTTGCTAGTTATACGACAGTGCCATATACATGTTATAATCTTCTTGAAATAACATGTTGATGATGGTGAGAGAGTGTTTATAGGGAAATGATGGTAAGAAAGTGGAATACTGATTAGCCATTTCTTATCTAACCTGTGAATCCTATGTACATTAATTTCTAATTGAAGCCATTTCTTATCTAACCTGTGAATCCTATGTTCATTAATTTCTCATTGAAATAACCTAAAAATGCATGTAAATTGTGTTCTGAAGGGAAAATGTTTACTTTTATAATACCTATCATTTTCCTTTTGAGCACAGAGCGCTATTCTTGCTCTGGATGATGCTATCCTAGACGCTGATCAAGTGGACAACCTAATTAAGTTCACTCCAACTAAAGATGAAATAGAACTTCTGAAGGTAATTGTGGTGCTCATTTTTGGCTGTTTACAAGGTCCCTTAAGTTATCAGTTTTTGTTATGCATTCTTGTCATCACTACAGGGTTACAAAGGAGATAAGCAAGTACTTGGTGAATGCGAACAGGTGACATGTTTCCTTCAGTTTAAATTACAACTTTGTTACATCTTAAGTCGAGACCATGGTGCTATATGTACCCTCATCGTTCGGATGGTATTCCAAGATGTCCATGGTTGACAACTCGTGAAACACACTTCTGAATGGTGTATTGGTTAATTGTGGCTGAGCTACAATTTTCTTCTTGTTCTGCAGTTCTTCATGGAGCTTATGAAATTACCCCGTGTGGACTCTAAGCTGAGAGTTTTCTCATTTAGGATACAATTTCGTTCTCAAGTGAGACAACTGATTATTTTTCTTGCTACTGGGAACTGTATCATTTTGTTTGGCCTTTTTGGTATATGTTTGTAACTATTAGTGTTTTTCAGGTTTGTGACCTTAAGCGAAACCTGAACATTGTTAACTCATCTGCTGAAGAGGTGAGTGCTGTTAATTTTGAATTTTATATTGTGGATTAACATCATACATTTCATATTTTTGTTGTGATGTTAACAGATAAGGGGTTCAGTGAAGTTGAAAAGGATTATGCAGACGATCCTTTCTTTGGGAAATGCATTGAATCAAGGCACTGCTAGAGGTAATTAAAAAAAAAGTAATGGGATACTTGTTGAGGAGACATTTAGTGAACTATATTTTTTGAATTATATGAGTGCTGCGAAGTTGGCCTTCATTTGTAATTTGCAATCTGTAACGTGCAGCTACTAATTGAAGTACTAAGTTTGGAACATAATTATATATTTCTTCTGAAGGTCGTACTGTTTGAACTATATGAAAATTATTTTTATGTTTCAATAACTTAACATGGGTATGTGTACCATAAGGTAAGGTATATAGCACCTACGTGCAAGGTCTAGTTCATATAAGCAAGAGCACTAGATGCTATTATTTAGAGCTCTGGCTATATGAGTACTAGTAATATGGCTCACCATGTACCAATTGGGCCAAAGTTTGAACTTTATAATGTATGTAAAGCCTTGTTTGCTTCTAATTGAAAATGAAAGCACAGACTAATGTGTTTTATACAGTTGTGGTGTCAAAATATTTCTAAGTAATTCTGATAAGTTATTTGACACGACAGTGGTTTATCATTAATCATTATCATACTTACTCTATTTTAGTTTCCATATATATGTAGTTGTCTTATATTATCATCTAACCCAGAGAATTAAAATACAGCACTTTGGTATGATGTCATGGTTTTGGTGCTAATCATCTTGTCTGAACTCTATTAGCTTGTTAATACGACATGCATTGTAATAGTGTTTAATTTCTTCCGACCGTTAGTTTTATTTGCACTGGCTTGACTGCAGTTCATTTTGTTTGTTGTAGGTTCTGCTGTTGGTTTCAGGTTGGATAGCTTACTCAAATTAAGTGATACCCGTGCACGTAACAATAAGATGACCTTAATGCATTATTTATCCAAGGTATACATATGTTCATATATACAAGTAGATAGTTGAATACTTGTTGATATTTCTCCTGTCAGAGATCCTCTTTTTAGGTGTAAAACTGTAGATCATATAAAATACAAAAATAAATACGGAACGTTTTTCTGCTCTAGAATTCATGTTCAAATCATGTCGGATAAATATCATGTCTAGGCATCTCAAATTCCCAATTTACCCAACACATAAAATGGATAAAATGCCTTCTCAGTTGAGTTGGTCATTACCTAGCCTTGGATGTCGTGTGTATGCAAATATTTACTTCCATAATACAGGGGGAGTAGCTGCACAACATAGCAAACTTGCATGACATATTATTGAATGATAATAGCACTTGTGTGTTGGCGAGAGCTGAGAAGCCTTGAAAAAACTAGTAAATGTACAGAAACCTCATTGAAGTACCTGTTCTTATCGGATTTAAGTTATCTTGATGGACCATTTCGCAGTTGTTTTTCTTATCCTGCAACTGCTGCAATTTGTTAACCCAAACATATCCCACAACTAGTTTTATAGATGCATGTCCAGTTTTTTGTGCCTTCATTGACTGTGCTGAAGAAAGACCAAACGTATCCCAGAACTTCAACTTGTCATCCTTAATTTCTCAGTTGTGCTGGGTTGCGGGCCTGTATTCTCTTACCTTTATTTTTTACCGCTTTTTTCATTCTGCTTGAAACTTAAATCTTAGCTTTTTTGAGGAAATCTTATGAAGGTTATAATTTTTGAAGTGAATCTAAGTCCTCTCTAATACTTTTCATTGGGATAAAAAGCTTTGGTTAGGTTCTCTTAGTCGGAAGTCCAAACTGCAGTTGAGTTACTCAATTTGTCATGTGAATGCAGGTGCTTTCTGAGAAACTTCCAGAACTTCTTGACTTCCATAAAGATTTAGCTAGCTTGGAGTTGGCAGCAAAGGTATTAGATTGAACACAGTTTTGCTACCTTGGATATTGATAGTCAATGATACACCAATTTATTTTCAAGACAACTGTTTGACTGGATGCAGATACAGTTGAAGTCTTTAGCAGAGGAAATGCAGGCCATAAACAAAGGACTTGAGAAAGTGGAGGAAGAACTAACTATATCTGAAAATGATGGTCCTGTGTCGGAGATCTTTTGCAAGGTAACTACAACTGTCATGTATTTTTTTAGTAGATGCTTTAGTGCTTGTGTATTGCGTAGGTACCAGCATGCTACTTAGCATACAAGATTTTTTTTCTGTACTACTACCACCATCATTATTCCACTGAACTAAGTGCCTTTTTTACAGACACTGAAGGACTTCCTCAGTGTGCTGAAGCTGAAGTTAGAGCCTTGACTTCACTTTATTCTAATGTGGTATGTGTATCTCTTTGAGCAAGAGTCATTTACGTGCACACTGGCCTATTTGGTGGAATTAGCTCAACATGGAGAGTTTAGATAGATTGCTGACAGTATGAATCTAAGCCAAACTAGTGCTGGTATAATGGTATTAGTCCCACACGAAACCTCTAGATCAAGGAGTGGATTTGGACAAAACAAAGGTCGTCAAAAAATGGAATGTGATTTAGATAGCTGCAGGATGGAAACTGAACAGATTGGAATTTTTTCGAGAACACACATGAAAGCTGCATGTGAATGCACTAGATAGAGAAAATTAATACACAGGGTTAGGCCCTAGGACATCCACTAAAGAACAGAAAGCAACAACCAAAAGTTAACTTAAAAGGCCCAAAAATGAATGAAAACCATTGACTCCAGCCTTAATCCAGGGCAAAGAAACATTCTGAAACATCCTGTCGTTTCTTTCCTTCCACATGTGCCATCCGACCAAAATCGTTAGACTATCAAAAGCCTCTTTTAGTATCCCCCCTGAAGTTTATGCCCGATCCGAGCCACCATTCGCTGAACTGAGCATTTAGGGAAGGTCTGATTTCCTTGATCTTGGCACAGTCAAGGATCATACTGCATAAGATTCGAACTTTATATCTTCAATGCTATTGGCAGAAGATGCAAGTTTTATGAGGAAGCAAGTCTACCCGCTAGCCAGTATTGGTGCTAAGGGTGAAAATTAGACTCCAGAGGTTGTTGATCTTGGCCCAGTCAAGGATCATACTGCATAAGATTCGAACTTCATATCTTCATTGCTATTGGCAGAAGATGCAAGTTTTATATGGAAGCAAGTCTGCCCGCTAGCCAGTATTGGAGTTAAGGGTGAAATTAGACTCCAGATCTTGTTGAAGAACCAATGCGGACTTTTTCCAAATTAAGCAAGATAGGTGAACAAAGTTGTTCCGTACGCCTGAAAACATCAAAATTCCAAATGTTGGGAAGAAATTTAAATAATAGAGAATTACTATGAAATAGTGGAAAGAAATTCCTTTTGATCAGATTATCTGATTGTTTTCTTTTTCAATGAACTTATGATAAATATGAAACTTCAGTAACTGATCATATTAGACTGGGATGTCAGTTAGAAAAATATTGACTTGGACAGGATTGCATTCTGGTGCTTCAATGGCCCAGTGGTGCATTATAATCATCTTTGTAGAAGATGAATGATTATTTTTGCATCCAGTCATCTATGGAATTTATCTTCTCTTGTTTATCATAAAAGTAACTACAATTACGAACCCTGCAGGGCAGGAATGCAGATGCATTGGCACTTTATTTTGGAGAAGATCCAGCACGTTGTCCATTTGAGCAAGGTGAAACTTGCATGTTATTTCAGTTTCCTTAAGCTGTTTTGGAAATTGGTTTATTTTTGTTACGACTTTGGAAGAAAGTACCAAAGATGATATTTTACTCTTCATAACTCGTAAGTCCCTACATAAAATCTTGTGTAATGTTGCAGTGGTGACAACGCTACAAAACTTTGTGAGATTGTTCACGCGCTCCCATGAAGAGAATTGCAAGCAGTTGGATCTTGAAAAGAAGAAAGCTCAGAAGGAAGCAGAAACGGAGAAAGCTAATGATAAAGCTAAGCTCAGTCATTCAATCAAAGAGTTAGACATCTCACTTAAATCACAAGCACAAACCGCCAGCGCCAAATGATGATCCAGCTTTCTTTACCCGATGGCCTAGTGGTTTTCCTCTGGCAGATGCTTGCTGGATATTTATGTTGTCCCTGTGTTAGTTATGAGGCATGCAAGTAAACCTGCCGCAACAGGGCCAGCGACGCATCGGTAAACACATTATTTTTTACAGCTACAGCATGACTGTTATATTTTTTAGCAAATGATATGCGAACTTCACTTTGGATACATTATTTTCATTTTCAGTAGCTCACTCAAAGTTTTGTGTCTGCAGTTATACTTCTGACAGAGGGATTGCCTGATGAAGATCATCCCTGGTGAAAAAGCTGTATAGATATAACAAAATAATAAATTTGCTTTTGGGTTCTAATAGTGTTGGCCAGCGGTATATTTATATAGTTTTATTAATTTATATGTAGTTAATGCTCGGCGAGATGTAGAATAAAATTTTGGCCAGTAGAAAGGGCTGTCTTCTCTGTGGGGGCAATAGAAATAGTCGCTGTTGATGTAAGTGTAGACGATAGAACTTGTATATCATTTCTTTAGTCTGTTTGACCTGAGCCTTGTACAAAGTTTCAAATTTTTGATAATTCTATGCCAACTGTAATTTCCTCCTCTTGAAATTTTCTTTTTGTTGGTTGTTGTGAGTGATGGGCTAAGGTTGTTGTTTTTCCTTCATGAATGTACTCCCACCGTCCCAAATTAGTTAACATAGATTTGTGTAGATATGAATGTATCTACACACTACAGCACGTATAGATACAATCATATTTAGATAAATCTGTTTTAATGGCGATGTATCAAATAACTGGATTCGTTCAACACTTTTTTTACGCCTCTCGATTAGTGTACAGATGTAGTATCTGAACTTATGCACAAACTCACACCACCACTTGCACCACATTTACGCACCCCACTACGCAAGCTAGACCTACGAACTATCCACCGGACGCGTGCGCTCTGAGCTAGAACTTGTGGCGCGAGCGCCCTGTGGGAGGCAGCTGAGATTATTTTTTGGGAGCAAACCAGTGCCTACCTGCTTAAATCCCGAACGTGTTGCATTAAAACTTGGTGGTCACAAAATTTTCGTACAGTACCCTAAAAGACTGAAAGTAACAACACGGTCCCAACTTTTGGCACAAGGGACATTAGAAAACCATACGAGAACACAAACTCCGACGTCGCCTCCTAGCAACCTCCGGCAGGTCCCGCCGCTGAGACGAGCATCGGAGTGACCAGGCGTGCGGGAGACGACTCTCAACGTGACTAGCTAGGACTTAGGAGTAAGAAACAGGGGGATCCCATGACTAGAGATCTGGTTGTACCTGGCTTGGATCCATGGTACATAGGTCATAGGTGTTTCAACATATAATATCCGCATTATCCTGCTTTGTCCAAAAACTGGCCACATTTTCACTTTTGTCATTTTTGTTTTCACGCTTTAAGTCCAGTTTGTTCGGCCTTGATGCCTTTGATATTAATTCCAAATGCACATGCCGAGAGATCTCTTACTCCTCTATCAAAAACTATTTTACAACTGCAGGTAACGATCAACGACCACAAGTTTTATTGAACGTGTTACACCTTATTTTCCAGCATCAGTATAGTATAGCTAGAAAGCATATACCGATTCCACCGAGCAGAGATTCGTATTTAAGTTCCATACACAAGAATACTAGCAAAAGATCTGCAATTATTCAGCGTGGAGATTACTATAATCAAGGGGGCCATAGAGCTCAAATAATTCAGCTAAAATTCCATTCTTCCTTCTCGGGTTGCATCCCATGTCTCGGCATAGCTGATCATTGTACCAGTTGTGAAGACTTGCAATGCATGAGAAATGGAAGTGGTCACGGGAGTAGCGAGTCATGAACTTCTCCCATTCAAGGATATCCCTTTCCATTGCCTTAACACTTGGTAATCTAAATCCACCATCCATGAAATGGGCAAGCCACTTGGTCCCTACTTCCGAAGTATAGAGATCGGAATAGCTTTCAGAATACCCGATGACCGCGAGCTGTGGAATCTTAGGATGTATGCACTCCCTATTAAAAACATTAAATAAGTTAACAAAAATATTTGAAGTTTGGTTGTGCGTATCTTGTAGCATTGCAAGATGCAAAGGGCAGGAAAGTTATCCGTCCAGCCTTTGTCTCAAGAAAATACAAGAAGTAAATAAAAATTATGTATAGTGAAGTGATGACCTATAGAGTCGTCTAGCCGTGGATGTTGAACCAATGACAATACTACGAAAGTATTCCGCTGTGAACATGTCCTTGAGCTTTTGATCACCCTTAAAACCTGTGCCAAAAATAACAATGTCGCTCTTTACCAAATTAGATTTTCCTTCAACAAGCACACCTTCTTTGCAAAAGCTGAAGGTATTTGACTTGTTAACAATGATGTTGCCTTCCTCTAGATTCTTGTAATGATCCTTGGGCGCAATGCAAAACGAACCCGCCACCACTCCCTCAAAGAAGCTATGGTCAGGCACCATGTTATGCTTCTTCATTTCAGTGGAGTAGTAGATCTCAGCAAACTTGGAAAACATCAACCTCTACTCGTACACAAAACAAGGAAACACGTGTCTAGATTTAGTCTACACCAAAACCATTTAATCAAACTTTCAATAATATAAAAAGTGTAACATGCATGTTACCGTACCAATGGAGTCGAGACGGTAGCCATCATGCTAAGGAGGAAACCTTCACCAGGCTTGTGAATAAGGAGTTCAGCGAAGCGTGTTAGGTAGAATGTTGTCATGTCGACACCGAAAGCATAGAAGCTCGGTATGACCCAATGCTTGGTTCGGACTACCATCGTGCATGGTATCTTGGGACCTAAGAACAACAATAAATGAATAATGAGAAAATCAATGTTATCTAAATGTGCCTTTTTATTTATCCTTCATGCAACTATTTAAACCAAGACTATACATCATACCAGCGGGTATAGATATTTCCACGACCCAAATACTACCATGGTGTATTATGTATGCTACTTTATCACTTGGAATATGCTCATATAGCATTTCTATTAAATTGATGCACTAGCCAATTATCCTAAAAGTCCGAACTGATGGGAAAGGGTTGTGCAATGTATATATTATATTCTGACACTCCCCCTCACGTCCAGGCTGTGGACTTTTCCTCACGAGTCTAGGACGTGGAATTTAGGGTGTCCGCAGATATTTATTTTTAATACTGCGTTAGCCAGGATTTGAACTCTAGACCTCTGGCTCTGATACCATATTAAATTGATGCACTAGCCAATTATCCCAAAAGTCCGAACTGATGGGAAAGGGTTGTGCAATGTATATATTATATTCTGACAATTTCTAGTTATCCAAAGCGAACTATAGACAAATATTGCAAGTGAGTTCATAGGTTTTAATTGATATGTGCACATATAGATTAGCATGTTAAAAATATTTATACATACTACCTAAAAGTAGTATATATGCCAACTAAATAGTCTTATATAAAACCTAATAATAGTACTACCTAAGTGGAGTGCTGCGTTTTGGAGCTCGGACTCTAGGGAGCTAGATATTTTAAGAAATTGAAAACAACATTCAAAGTTTCAAAAAATTCTAAATAAAAAATACATTTACATTCGGATATCCTATGACCACGTAAAATTTCAGTACGCAAATAACACTTTTGTGTAACCAGAGTATAAGGTATTCCTTACTGAAATTAAACATGCTCTTACTTATACAAACCTATGTACATTGTGGATTTTTGATTTAGTTTTGTTAGTTTTAAAAGCCCATTTTTGAATCCAAAAAAGGCCCCACTTAAGCCCTAATTCACTTTTTCTGTACCTTAGTGGTCTTATATACAACATATTACAACTAGCGATGTTAGAGTATATGTGTACGTGTTGTTATGGTAGTATAGGATAGAGATAGGGTACGTATCCATACGGTCCTGACTTGACTTGTACTCCAAGATGATCCCTGTACTCCTATATATACTCGCCCATGAGGCTCAATAATACATCCATCATATTCCGCCAATCTCATAATTCTACATGGTATCACAGCGGCACGACCTCTGACCTAGCCGCCGCCGCCGCCGCGCTTCCGCACCGCCCCGCCCCCGGGGAGATCGATCTCCATGATTTCTCCCGGGGGCCGCGCGACCAGTACCTAGGGTTCGTCCGCCGTTCGTGTTGATCGGCTGCCCTAGAGTCCTTTTTTTTCCGGTCTCTTGATCCGGTTTTTCTTTCTCTCGCCGGTCGTTTTTTGATCGGCGTTTCTTTTTTGGTTTTTCGATCTAAGATCGGTTTGCGTCGCCCACCGCCGTCATCTCAGTGCGCCTCCAATTCGACAACGGCATCGACCTGCACCGGCCTCCTCCTCGACAGCCGGCTATCGCGGCCAACTCGCCGGCGCCGACTTCGCACCGTCTGGCTCCTTCAAGCCGGCCATCGCGGTCGACTCGCCAGCACCGACTCCGCACCGACAGGCTCGTCTTCACCGAACGCGCAGCAAGGCCGGACGCGCCGTCCAAGGGACGCCTCGACGCGTCGCCGTCGGCTTCTCTCGCTTGCAAGGTCTCCATCGCCGGTTCGTCTTCGCCGTCATCGACCGGGACTTCACCGACAACTTCGCCATCGACTCCGATCTGCGCGTCGTCGTCGCCGCCATGGCGCGTACCGCGCTGCGTCGGTCTGATCAACCGATCGTGCGCCTGCACCGCCAAACACGTCCCCGAGCATGCGCCTACCACCGATCGAGCTACATGCTGCCGCCGCGTCGCCCCTTCGGGCCGCCGCGCCGCCGCCATTGGTCCATGTTGCCGGCAGCCAACGCGCCTTCCCAGGCGTGTATGCCGCTGGCGACACCCGTCGTCGCCCCGACCCGCACACTGCTGCTGCATTGCCCCTCGGGCTGTAGCGCCGCGGCACGCGGTCCTCTTCGCCGTCCCTGCGCGTCGATTTCTACGTGGTATGCGCCGCGCCGACTCCCTCGGCGTGGGAACGCCACCGTCCACGCATGGTCTTCGTCAAGCCGCCGGGTTCTTCCTCGCCTACGTCGAGTAACGCCGCCGCCATCTACAGGTAACCTGCATGGCCACCTCAGGCCGTCGCAGGTCCCGCCGACCACCCCTTGTCTAGGCGTCCAGCATGGCCACCCTCGGCCGCCGCTGCCTTCGCCGCCTTCTACATCTTCGTCCACCACGACCACGTCGCCAGCGTCATCATCCTCGTCCCCGACTACGTCTACTCCGACAACCGCAGACGACATCGGCACCTTCTACCCCCCGCTGATTGGCACCGCAATGTCGTCGAGTCCTCCTCTGCTGGCCCCTCCGACGCTGGCGTATGGTTCACGGTGGTCCCTGCCCCCGCATGCACGGTACTGGCAACACCGGTGCGTGCCTTCGTCCCCGACGTGTCCCCGGGTCTGGCAAGCCCGGGTCGGCGCCTCGTCTACATCGGTCTCGACAACGTCTTCGGCATCGACTTCCTCCTCTACGACTGCCTCGACCATGTCACCGATTTCTTCTACGCGTACTTCGCTCTGGCAAAGCCGGAGTATGACTTCGTCCCCGACGTGCGCCTTGTTCCGGCAAAACAATGGACGCACCTCGTCCTCGACGGCTCGTACTGCGTCGTCTTCGGCATCGGCGTCCTCGACGACTGCCTCGACGCGTCCCCGTCATTCTCCTCGCGTACTATGCGCATGCGGCTTCTTCTGCGTCTACCTCGACACCGGCAACCCCGACCACGACATCGACCACGGCGACCCCTCGCATGGCTACCCCGACCAAGGTTGCACCGCCCAACGTTCTCGGCTCCCTCGACATCGGCACAAAGGGCTACCACCTCGCTTGAGCACTCATTAGCTTCCTCTACAGTCCAAGCATCTGCGCCGCGACACCGTCCACGACGTTCCCGCTCGTACTGCGGGGGGATGTCAGCCCACTGGATCTACTTCGGTTTCTCTCCAGTCTGACCGTCCGCGACATTCCAGTTGTTCACGGCGCTCCCGCTACGACTGCGGGGGGATGTTAGAGTATATGTGTATGTGTTGTTATGGTAGTATAGGATAGAGATAGGGTACGTATCCATACGGTCCTGACTTGACTTGTACTCCAAGATGATCCCTGTACTCCTATATATACTCGCCCATGAGGCTCAATAATACATCCATCATATTCCGCCAATCTCATAATTCTACAAGCGACATACTCTGCGGTTTGAAATATAGTATGCATATCGTATAAAATCCATGTAGGTGTTATTACACCCGGTAGTAGCATGATATGATAGACAAGGCACATCCAAACTATATATTGGAACATTATTGATGCACAAAAGGCTCTATTTATAAAACAAATTAGGTGATTGCTTATAATTAATAATGCTTGGATCACTTAAATTTACATGCCCTATGTCTAATAAACTAATTAATCTTCGTGCGAGAGCTAGGATTAATGGAGGGGTGATATATATTGTTCATACTTCAGGAAGAAAATGAAGGCTTTGTATATTTGTACATACCATTGACATTTGCACACTCATTAGCAATGTCAAGGGCTGATTTTCCGTAGCCAACAACAGTGACGCGCTTGCCCTTGATCATCTTCTTAGATTTCTCGGTGCTCATCTTGGAGTAGTCCATGGAGTGGATCACTTTTCCCTCAAATATTTCCGGGCCTGTGCCAGGGTGAAACGTAGGTATGTTGGGCACTCCGCTGAACCTTCCAACGCACACAATGTAAGTCTGCTTTGTACACCTGTAGCAGAAAAGAAAAACATTTGGTGCACATATCAGATTGGGGTGGAAGCTAGTTGTGGATAGTTTTGATATATTCGACAATTTGTATACGAGAAAATGCTGATATGGCAACAAACATCGACATCCATATAAAATGAATCCGCATATGGTAAATGAATTATTCTGAAAAATACCAGGGGTATGCGGCACGAGGAACCATCCTATGCGCAGCACACAAAAACATTAGCAACATTGAAGCAACATCTACAACAGATGCCGAGTTTGGTCACAACATATCATTCGTGTGTTCGCAGCAAAGCAAAAACAAATTTTCAAATGTTAAAACACACACATCAACCACGAAAAAACGCAAAAATGTTTGACGTGCATTTTCAAGCACCGACTCGTCGGATTGGGCCCGTCGATGACGAATCCGACTCAATGGAGCCTCACCATTACTAGATCTGGTGAGCACACACTCACTTTCACGGACCGCCATCTTTCTTAGGCATGATGGAGCCTACCATTTTGAGAAGAAAAGGACGAGGTCCTACCGCCAGTTCGTCCACGGCAGTTGACCTCCGTCCACATCGCACGGAGCGGGGGCACCAAAATAATCGAAGGCGACACGAGGCAGCGGGAGAGTTGAGGTTGTGATTGACCATGCGCAGCATAGCGGGTTAAAGCATAGCTCCCTGCATAGAGGGTGTGAAGCAGAACACGCCATGGTAGAGAGGTATGATAGTGTTGTGGTGAGAGAGGGAGCAAAGCATGCAGCATAGGTGGGAGAATAATCGACCTTTCTACCACACTTGCCCTTGCCTCGTCATTGCGTTTAGGCATACACGCACCATTACTTACGGCCGAAGCTCGATCTCATGGACGGCAGGCCTTTGGACTACGGTGTGCTAACTTATGCATGTTGGTTGTGTTTAGAGATATATTATGGTTGCACATATTTGGTATTTTAGGATTTGTAATCCGGCACCTACCTTATCTCTAGGAGAGACTTCTTGTCCTCCAAGTTTGTACTCCCATATATACTCGCCCATGAGGCTCAATACATCATCCAACATATTCCGCATATCTCATAATTCTACATGGTATCAGAGTGGCACCACCTCTGACCTAGCCGCCGCCACCGCGCTCCCGCTCCGCGCCGCCTCCGGGGAGATCGATCTCCATGATCTCGCTCGGGGGCCGCGCCGCCCGTACCTAGGGTTCGCCCGCCGAGCGGTTGCTCGGCTGCCCTAGAATCTTTTTTTTCCGGTCTCTTGATCCGGTTTTTCTTTTTCTCGCCGGTCGTTTTAGATCGGCGTTTCTTTTTTGGTTTTCCGATCTAAGATCGGTTTGAGTCGCCCGTCTCTGCCGTCGTCTTCTCGCGCCTCTACTCCGACAATGGCATCGACCTGCACCGGCCCCCTCCTCGACAACCGGCTATCGCGGCCGACTCGCCGGCGTCGACTTCGCACCGTTCGGCTCCTCCAAGTCGTCTATCGCGGACGACACGCCGACGCCGACTCCGCACCGACCGGCTCGTCTTCACCGACCGCGCAGCAAGGCCGGACGCGCCGTCCACGGGACGTCTCGACGCGTCGCCGCCGGCTTCTCTCGCTTGCAAGGTCTCCATCGCCGGTTCGTCTTCGCCGTCATCGACCGGGACTTCATCGACAACTTCGCCATCGACTCCGATCTACGCGTCGTCATCGCCGCCATGGTGCGTTCCGCGCTGCGTCGGTCTGATCAACCGATCGCGCGCCCGCACCGCCAAGCACGTCCCCGAGCACGCGTCTACCACCGATCGAGCTACAGGCTGCCGCCGCGTCGCCCCTTCGGGCTGCCGCGCCGCCGCCATTGGTCCATGTTGCCGGCTGCCAACGCACCTTCCTAGGCGTGTACGCGGCTGGCGACACCCGCCGTCGCCCCCACCCGCAAGCTGCTGCTGCGTCGTCCCTTCGGGCCACAGCGTCGCGGCACGCGGTCCTCTTCGCCGTCCCTGCGCGTCGACTTCTACGTGGTATGCGCCGCGCCGACTCCCTCGGCGTGGGAACGCCACCGTCCGCGCATGGTCTTCGTCAAGCCATCGGGTTCTTCCTCGCCTACTTCGAGCAACGCCGCCGCCATCTACAGGTCCCTCCGACCACCCCTCGTCCAGGCATCCAGCATGGCCACCCCCGGCCGCCGCTGCCTTCGCCGCCTTCTACATCTTCGTCCACCACGACCACGTCACCAGCGTCATCATCCTCGTCCCCGACTACGTCTACTCCGACAACCGCGGATGACATCGGCACCTTCTACCCCCCGCTGATTGGCACCGCAATCGTCGTCGAGTCCTACTCTGCTGGCCCCTCCGACGCTGGCGTATAGTTCACGGTGGTCCCTGCCCCCGCATGCACGGTACTGGCAACACCGGTGCGTGCCTTCATCCCCGACGTGTCCCCGGGTCTGGCAAGCCTGGGTCGGCGCCTCGTCTACATCGGCCTCGACAACGTCTTCGGCATCGACTTCCTCCTCTACGACTGCCTCGACCACGTCACCGATTTCTTCTACGTGTACTCGGCTCTGGCAAAGCCGGAGCATGCCTTCGTCCCCGACATACGCCTTGTTCCGGCAAAACAATGGCCGCACCTCGTCCTCCACGGCTCGTACTGCGTCGTCTCCGGCATCGGCATCCTCGACGACTGCCTCGACGCGTCCCCGTCATTCTCCTTGCGTACTATGCGCATGCGGCTTCTTCTGCGTCTACCTCGACACCGGCAACCCGGCCACGACATCGACCACGGCGACCCCTCGCACGGCTACCACGACCAAGGCTGCACCGCCTAATGCTCTCGGCTCCCTCGACATCGGCACAAAGGGCTACCACCTCGCTTGAGCACTCATGAGCTTCCTCTACAGTCCAAGCATCTGCGCCGCGACACCGTCCACGACGTTCCCGCTCCTACTGCGGGGGGATGTCAGCCCACTGGTCTACTTCGGTTTCTCTCCAGTCTGACCGTCCGCGACGTTCCAGTTGTTCACGACGCTACCGCTACGACTGCGGGGGGATGTTAGAGATATATTACGGTTGCACATATTTGGTAGTTTAGGATTTATAATCCGGCACCTACCTTATCTCTAGGAGAGACTTCTTGTCCTCCAAGTTTGTACTCCCATATATACTCGCCCATGAGGCTCAATACATCATCCAACATATTCCGCATATCTCATAATTCTACAGGTTGCATTCGGCCAAGGGCGAGCGTTTTTGTGGTGTGCGGTTATCAATACGGTAACGAGAACACCCCTTCATTTCACTCTTGTTCTAATCTTTGTTGGCCGGGCTCAGCAATGACAAACTTGCGACGTTATTTTGTTGAAGGCGCCATTTCTTTGTTGATGTGTTGGACTTTATTGGTTGGTTTTGGCAACCATGATGAAATAATTTTCTCGGTTGCGTTCAGCCAGACGTGGAAACGACGGCTAGAGTTGTGTGCTCCCCTCCTTGAAGACGTTGTTGCAAAAGATGCCGACTTAGTTATCTTGTTGATGAGTTTGGTTTCGATGACTTGCATTTAACATAATTAGTTGTTGGCATCACCTTGATGTATAGGACTTGGGTTTCAAACTTTTTCTTCAAAACTAAAATAATAAAAGTGCAATTGTGTGTATATGTATTAGCATCCGTATTTATTTGAAAATAGTAAAATACCGTCCAAAAGTGATTTCAGTGTACATGCCCTTTGGTGATTAGAGGACAAAAAGTGTAAGCACGTGCCAGAAGAGTACTAATGGATTAGCAACGTCGTCGAGCCGCTGCTGCCTCAGTCTAAGATGAATCCAATTAATTTCCTTGGTGCAGGCGGGTGAGAGATCAGTACCTGAACGTGCCCTACGGCGTCGGCCACCGTGAGTTGCCACTCCCCGTCGCGGCAGCCGAACGCCTCGCCGCACCCGGCCCATTCCTCCCACGCCGCCACCTCCTCCTCCGGGACGCCGGCGTACTCCATCCCGGCCACACGATGACCGAACCTGACGCAGTCGAGCACGCCGAAATGGCGCGCGTAGGCTTCGAGGTAGCCGGCGACCTGCGCCGCTTTCGGCTGCGCCTCCGCGACGGAGTCCGGCTACGGGAAGTCGGAGTACTGGTACGCCGTCCGCTTCGACTGCAGCCTGGTGCACTCGGGAGCGTGCGCCCACACGCCGCCCACGACGGCGTCGGCCTCGAAGACGACCGGCCGGCAGCCGCGCTCCAGCAGGTGCTTGCACGCCGCCAGGCCGCTCACGCCCGCGCCGATGATGGCCACGCTCTTCTTCTCCATGCCGACCGGCCGATTGATCTCTCGAGCGCGTCTACTGACAGCTCCGCGGGCGATACTTACTGTATCAATTTATAGCTGGTCTCGCAACTCGCAGCATTTCTCTTCTAATATTCTAAAACCATGGCAACGAGGAGACGCCGATGCAAATCACACCTAGGAGCTACCGGTCTAGCGCCAGGGCAAAAAATGCTACTACTACCTCCGTTATTTATAAAGGTGCACTATCTTATTTATAGGATACCAAGTAAATAAAACTAACAAATAAATTACACGATTAATTCTGGAAAACATAATATGTTTGATGTGATGCATCTTTCTCTTTTCATGTATGTTATGTTTGCATCAGTAAGTACCATGGTATAAGGCGAAAATATATTAAATTCTTTTCAGGGAGATATAGTGGTTTTTTAGGCCTTCCGTAACGCTACACGTAGGACCATTTCTTAGCTATGCCACATAGGAAAAGTGCTGAAATGGAGAGATAATTAAGAGAGAATCAAGCCGTATGTTATTTTGAATACGGCTATTATCAGGTTTCTCAGCGATGCGCACTTATCTCACCAATCCCGTGTGGCTCTAAGTACACGTTGGCCAATCAAGGTCGCGCTCGTCATCGTTGCGCTCGGCGGTGCCGTCGGTGAGCCTGTTCCTCACCCCTAGCTAGGGAGAAAGGTTAAGGCCGAGTCACGCACCCTGCCGAGGAGCTTGCACAGCCCCTCGCCACCTCGGGAAAGGCATTCCTTCCGCCGGCCGCCGATGAAGTTGCAGAAGGAGGAGACGGAGGTGGACGCAGCACACCGGGCGCAGCAGGTGCAGTGCGATCCCGCGATTCCCAGGGCTGTCTCGCGCCCTCGAAAACTCGCAGAACATTGTTTCGACGGCTCCTCAAATTTTCACCCTATCGTGGTCGGCGTGTGGCCACGCCTAGGCGACCGGCAACTACATCGACCTTGACTCGGCCCAACGACTGGGGTGGCGAAAGACCCAGCGTTAGCGAGGAAAGTGGCGGCGGCAGCAATCCTAGTGGCGCCGGATGCGACCACGAGAACTGGAGGACTAGAACACCTTAGAGAACCTCGAGATTAGGTTTAGGTTTAGTTAATTTTGGTTCAAATTTGTAAAGTTTTCTAAAAATCTTAATGAAATACGTATTTTTTGCATTAAATAAAAATTTAAAACAAATTATATATTGGGGGCCACTCAAAAGAGACGCTCCCCATACATGGTAACATGCACCAGTGCTCCTAATAGCGCTTATCTGCCGCTATTGGCAGACATTATATTGGGATCATATTAGGAGGCGTGAGTGGAGATGCTCTAATATCTACGTGCTTATACTAGTGAGTGGATGTATAGTGTCATTCCACAACTTATATGATACCACTTGTGAAACCTTAGAATTTTATGTTTCAAAATTTCACAATAAATTGATGATGTTCACAAGCTGTGTGGTTATGATTCCTAGAATTCACATAACCAAATTCAAAATACATCCATAGAAACACAAAAATCAAATCTATCATGAGTAGTGTCACGCAAAATGACAGTATTCCATTGCAATTTGTCTTTTTATCTATGTGTATTTTAAAAAGTGGTAACATGATATAGATATCATTCGATATTTTCCATAGACAAGTTTGCTGGACCGGTGCTACAGCCCGGCACCGGTGGCAGCTCCACCGTCAACTTACGCTGGCTGCAGGCTGAAGACGCAACAAATCACATAATCACGTGGGCACGATCAGAGCAGAGCAGAGCGATAGCGGAGTAGAAAACAAACCGAGATGCGCTGCAGCTACGCAGGAAGGACCGTACATGTGACGACGAGATCGACGCGATCTGTCAAACAGTATTTATAGTCAAAAGTTTTGACTCGAAACTCTGTGCCCAGCAAGCGTCGTGATAAGCGATTTGCAGCCGGCGGCAAACAGAGAGAGTGACTTCGTTTTTGTGATGCTTTTTTGTTGGTTTTACCTGATCTTAATTGGTTTTACCTGCCAGTGTAGGATTTCTTGTCCCTTTTTTGTTGAAGACATTGTGTGAAGATTTCTTGGAGATAAAAACTCATGATCTGATTTCCATGTTTACATCAGGTGGCGACATTGTTTCCTTCTCGAAGACGTTGTTGTTGGAGAGCTATGTCCATCTTTAATGTCTTGAGTGTTTCTTAACATTACGTTAATCCAAAGGCTGTAAGTAATTAATAATTTTTTTAAGGATACGTTCAAGAAGACGTATCTTGTTCATATTAATATATTCTCTTTATTAAAAAACAGCATCCATAGTCATCAGATATTCGGATCGATGCGACGATCGTGTGCTCGAAAGGGCATGCTTCGAAAGGAGAAGCTAGCTAGCTGGTGATCGAGCGAGCCATTCAACTCGAACTTGAAGCCGGGCTTCCTCGAAAGCCACATCTGCCGATTGGACGAATAGCCAGCTCGTTGCTGGAGCTGTCGCAGGAGCGCTGCAGGCTGATCAATTATGCTGTTAAGTAACTTGTTTAAGAAATATGCAAAGCATGTGCGAATGCATATATACAAGGTGTTCATGGTGTGTTGGGTGTGCTTGTTCTTGATTGTGTTCCTCGTGTGCTTATTCTTCAAGATCTCTCACCGGAGGCCCCAAACCCGCCCTATACGTCCGGGCGGACGGTCCAGAGGCCATTTGGCCCAAAAACAGCCACCCAAGCGCGGCCCCCATAGCCATCCGAAACGACCGGGCGGTCCGGCACATCCCAAACCCAGCCCAAATCCGGGGCGGGTTTGGGGCGGCCTAGACGCGTCCGGACGCGTCCGCCCCTTACTCGCTGACAAAGCGGACCCACTACGGGAGGCTGACCATCGCCGCTGAACGGCCGGCCGTCGCCGCGTGGCAGCTCCGTCCCCACAAATACCCCCACCGGCTAACCCTACCTCACTCCACTCCCCACACCGCCACCTCGCCTTCTCCGCTCGAGCGGCCGGCGCAATGTCTTCCTCATCCATCGACTGGGGCTCGGAGCCGGAGGACAAGGTTTCCGATGCGGCGGCGCCACCGGAACACGTGGACGCGGCGGAGGCGGAGGCCATCGCATTGTCATCGAGCAATCTTTGAAGGAGGTCGGCGCGGCAGATCCAGCGCGGCGGCGCCGCCAAGCGGAGGCCAATGCAGCCGCTGGTCCGAGCTTGCGCCGGTGCGGCGCCTTTCAATGCCGGAGGGATATGTGGCGGTGTCATCGGCTCCTCCACCGCGCTCCACTCCGGTAAGATCTGCGCCTCCCCGCGCCCGCCCCCCCCCCCCCCCCCCCCGTCCAAGCTCCACCTGGGTGGAAGATTCTGCCGGACGGGGCCGGCGGATGGCGCCATCTTCCGAAGCCCCCGCCGTCTTCGAAGCGGATGCGCGCGCCGGAGACGGAGGGGAAGGCTTTCCGGCAGCTCCGCAAGGCCGACCCCGCTGCGGCGGAGCGGGCATTGCGCGCCGCGGTGAAGGAGCCGGTGTCGTTGGCCGTCTTGGAGCGGTCGTACACGACCGCGGAGACGGACGCCAGGCGCCTCCGCCGCAAGAACAAGGCGATGCTCGACGCCGCCATCGCCGAGTCGAAGAAGGAGGCGGCGAAGAACGACCGCGCGGCCAGGCTCGCCGAGGAGCAGACCCACGCCATCCTCGCCGCTCGCTCCAACAGCTCCGCCTCCTCCAACGGCGACCCATACGCGGCCTTCGAGCTGCTGCGCCGCCACCGCCCTTCCGCGGATGACAAGGGGGAAGGCGCCGGCGTCAAGGCAGTGAGCGCCGCCGATGGAGGCGAAGGGACCGGCGGACAAAGAGGATGGCGGCGCCGCCGGTTTGCCTACTTTTGCTACAATTTGTCTATATAGTTTAGCCCACCTATGTATGTAATCCGAACTATGAGCTCCGATCGAACTAATCTTATGCAATCCGTACTACATTTGAGCTCCGATCTACGTTCTTTGTTTACGTTGCATGGCTAGTATGGTTTTGAGGATGCGGATATGGGGGGCATGGTTGTAGGACACCTTTTTTGGGGTCTGTCCGGTCGCTGTCCGCGGACACGTCTGGACGTGTCCACGGACACTTTGGGGGTCAAATTTGGCAACTCCGGTTGGAGATGCTCTAACATCTTGATCATCTATGATGCCTCTTAACGTTTCACAATGAGGTCTAGATGGAAAAGATGTTGGTCGACTATGTGATTACATTCTAGCAATCGTTTTCCGAGTTTTGTTAACTATAACTTTTCAATTACGTGTTGAAGTTTGAAACTTTTTTAGACGAAATTTATCAAATTTATCGCGCACGGGTGACCGTTTGATTCTGTGAGAAGTAGGTTCATCTCGCCGTTTTACATAACTTTCATGTTATAAATTTTCTGTTTCAACGAGTTTCAACGGTCACGGACGAGTACATTTTGTGTTGTTCGTGTGTATGGTGTGCTTGCTTAGCATGTGTTATGTCGTCTCCGCTCCACCGTTGTCGCCGCAAAATCTGTCGATGCCGCCGCACCTCCTGTATCGACCTTCGCCGCCAGGGCGAGCCATCGTCCTACTGCCGCTCCTTGTGGGTCTGTCAAGGTAAGTTCACCACTGAGAGTAAGTATCATTGCAGGCGGCACACGGTTGCAACCAAACGCATGGCCAGACTTGGGTTTCTCCCGTGCATGGCTAGAATATTGATGGAGGCAACCAAATTATCTGCATAACATGGCAAATAACTGACTCAGTCCAGACATGCCACACAGGGAAGCATGACGGATGATGGATTGAACGCGGAACGTGAACGAAACACGCCCTTGGTGAATGGAATACGCTTGATTTTGTTCCTTGGCATGCGCCAATGGGCATTTGGTCTCGTGGTATGAATCTCACAGCTTAGAGCATCTCCAACAACTGGTTTTATGTGGTAACCTCTTATCATGAGTGGTGACGTTACCCATCACTCACTCATCATACCATACTAAGATAATAAGGATCATAACATAGAAGAAATTTAAAATCAGGACCACACCAGCAAAGCAGTTCAGAAGTAGGATCATTGCATAAATAAACAGTTTAGAATCGAGACAGATGAACCATGAGTTAAAAAAACCAGCTTGTGATGCATCTAAATTTCATCATCTGAGGGGTTAATATACAACACCTCCCAACATATTACAGAGCTTTTAATCAAGTCCTAACTCTAAAATAAAGTTGTACATGTGCATGCTACGTAGTGCTCGTGCTAATGGGCCCTAAGCTAGGTCGTTCTCCTTGCGTCTCTCATCTGAACATACCTGCTATGCTCGTCAAGGTAGTTCATACACTGAATCAGTACGTCCAAATTGTATACCGGGAATAGGAACATTCTAACGCGTGTACATAATCTTCGTTTGAGCATAGTTGACTAGAGTTGGGCAAACCTCGGGCTAGGCCAGATTTCGGCCCGACCTGCAAAAGCCAAGCCCGAGCCTAGCCCAGCCCAAGAAACGTAAAAAACGCCTATGTTATGTTAAATAAATTATTTCTGGAATTTTCAGGCTTTTTGGGCTTTCGGGTCGGGCTTGTTGCGCAACAGTGAAAGCCTGAGCCGGCCTGACGTCGAGCTTCTCGGGGGGGGTGGGGGGGGGGGGGGGGTTGCCCATGCCCTGATTTAGTTGACTATGGGCTTCTTGAGTGACTCATCGTCCTTCAGGTACACATAAGATTTGAGAAGACAATTTGTTAGTTGTGCTTCAAATGTAGTCTATGAACAAGTGAAACAAAGATTGGTAAGCTATCTAAACTTGATCTGTGCATCCAACTTATCTGCCTCCATCATGATGGTCCAGGTCTGCTCACACCAAGTTTTTCCTTCAATTTTTCTAACCTGGGAAATCCTAATCCACTTCAGTCGCCACTTTCGCAAGTGGTTGTAAATCCGAGTAGGGTTGACTGTAATCTGAGTATGATGTTCTCAGAAGCCTCTTCAAACTGGATCCCCTTTTCCACTATCTCACGAGCCCTATTCAAAACGAAGAGTAACGGAGATGGTGCCCATGTAATATGAAGCATGCGAGAAAAAGGAACTGCTTGCGGCGGGACTACATTCTCAGGCACCATGTCAGGTAAGGGATTCTCAGGCACCATGTCATTTTGGGCAAGGAATTCTGGTAACATTGAGAAAACATACATATAGGAGAAGTAGGGCCAACGATGTCCTATAATTGTTAGCGTGAATCTGGAACAGATCATGTAACCACATCCAGAATCACACTACACAAACAAGCTACTAAAAACAATGGAGAGCATGGATCACAATGAAGCATATCCTGACAACAGAGTATCTAACCACATCCAAAATCACACACTATAATGATCAGCATGAATGAGAATCGCCACATCGTAACAGAGATCATCGAATCCATCGAAATCTACCGCGGATTTAGCACATGCACACGGCTATAAGTTTTCCAAGAAGAAGGGTTCGAGAGGGTCTTATAGCCACCGGATGCTGACCATTGTTGGGGAAAGAGCAATGAGCAGGCTTCCCGACGACGACAACCACAGTCGTGCTCGTTAGTGGAGTCGGTGGAGTGGCTAAAAAAGCTCCCTCCATCGTCATGGATCTTGAAGGGGGGAATATGCTAATTATTTTCTTATTAAGTACGGTTATTATCACATACGTGTGCGGGCCTCTTGATAAAAAGGACTTGCATAAGAATTTTGTAGGATTCAAATCCTTAGCAATTTTTCCTATGTTGGTTCTTTGATTCATAAGATTGAATCTCACCGAATTTTTTCCTATGAAATCCTTTGTAGTAGATTCCATAAAAAATCTAACACCACTTATAGCTCTTTTTAAAAATACTTTGCTTTTTCTGTGATGGAAAACAAATTTTGGTGCATGTAAAATCATGTAGGATTGAAGTGGGCAGGACATTACAATCCTGTATTTTTCCTATTGATGTGTTTTACTATCCTGCAAGTCAAACAAACCCTTATATTTGATTAGACAATGCACATTCTGCAGCATAAATGGAGTCTGACAGTGAGGCAAGCACTGCTATGCCATTGCAGTTCCGTGGTGTGCAATTGAGAACCTGTCTGTGGTAGGATGGTTAGGAGGGTGATTGTACCCCTAGCTCAACAGAGTTCAAATCCCAGATTTGACATTGATGTTTCTCATTTAGGCGGAATATTCTTCAGTCGGCGTTCCCATCAACAGCGAGGCGCATGTGTTGACTTCATCAAACTCAAGACACAACCGTCGGCTCAGTCTTTCGGAGATGCCCATAGTGATAGGGTGTGCGTGTGTGCGTTCATAGGGATGAGTGTGTGCACGTATATGTGAGCGTCTGCGTTGTACTGTGTTTCGTAAAAAAAGTTCTGTGATGTGCAATCTGATACAGAATGAATTACCCAGGTTACTGCGCCTCTAATAAGAGGGTTTAATACACTAACAAAATCTACAAGCATCTTTAGTTCGTAAATTTTGTTGGATCAGGGGACTAACGAGAGCTTCTGATTCACGATGCAGGACTCACTGTACACACCTGACTGATGAATCCATAACACCAAGTGTCGGGATGTATTTTTCTGATGTGAACACGGCAAATGAATTCTACGGGTATAACGTTGGTTAATGCATATGCATGTCTTGCTGGGTCCAGTTAGAGCTTACGCACTGGACTATCCCATAGTGGAAATGCGATGTTTTATACTGTTAAACAATGTTTCCACGTACTAAAAAAAATTACAATGCGCATCCATAAGAGTGTTGAATGGCCTGATGGAAGTGATTAGTTCGCGAGAAAACGTGCATACATAATGCGTACAAAGTTCAATATCCAAACTGGAGAAAATGACTAGACAATCTACATGTACATTTCAACATCTTTTCACGTGCGACCCAGTGAAACCAATGCATGCATAGAAATCTACTCCCTCCGTTTGGAAAAGGATGTTACAAAAATGAACTATCATAGACCATTTTTGTGACATCCTTTTTCCGAACAGAGGGAGTAAGAGGTATAGCTCAAGAGGGCTTTATGTGGACACAACGGGAACATATATCAATTTGTATATAAATAACAGATGGGATTCAAATTGTCAAGCTTCATGCACTATCCAACGAAAGTCCAACTGATAGAAAAGTTAGCCAATCCATATATACACATCAACAATCATGAATTTCAATCCATGTATTCACTTCAACAATCATATATTTTACCAGAATTTGTACCTTTTGTTTCGTTGATTGTGATCGCCAGCCAAATACACAAGGCAATGCAAGCCGCGTGAAAAAAAGACAAACTGTATCATACAAAAAGCAACACCATTGACTTCCTTTGCAATGCTTAGAGATCATACTCACCAAAAATTTAGTGTATCCTTCCCTGATGTTTGTTAGACATCTCTACAGATACAAGCTCTTCAGGTCACACACGCAAAAATGTGAAAAATAAAAAATACAGAGAGAAAAGAACCTAAGAGTTAGTTTTTGTATCGAGGTCGTATACCGAAGGTAATCCAGGCAAGTACCCAAGGTCAACGGGAGTCCTATGCCTGGAGGCTTCCAAGATGTGTTGATGTGAGCAAAAGCCCGCTGGCCCAGTAGATCTTTGAAATGTACTCTGCTCTTGCTCGAGAGATCTGGAGCCGATAGTTTGCTTGAGTGATCTGGAGCTCATAGCGGATAATGGGTAAGTTCCACCACTCCACATCTTTTCAATCATCAGGATCCATCTCCTCGTCTTGCTCAGAGGATTTGTTACCGTCTCTTCTATCAGATTCCTGTTGTGTGTCTTGGCTAGAGTCATCTTCGGGCAACTCACCCTCGTAATCCTCACTTTGAGGTTCATTATTCTTCTTGGAAACCGTTGCCAGGCTTCGTGCCATCCAATCAGGGCACTCTTCTTCGCCTCCAAAAAGAAGCTCGCCATGCTTATCTTTCACCGGTTGAGTGGCAGGTGACCTTGCTGTTCTGCAAGTGCACTCCGGTAACGGGTGCGCAAGAAAAGAAATAGGTTTTGACATCATAGCTGACACTACGATGCCGTCTATGCCAGCACTGTTATTGAGGTGCTGACGTGCAGCCATTGTCCAATTCCGTGGTGGGTGATACAGATGATCGCTGACATTTTCAAACAGTGTAGCAACAGTCTTTCTGTTCATATGAAAATGGAGGAAAAGTTATCATGTGAAATTGCGTAACATTATGCAATCCACATTGTCAAAATATGCTTTTGAACGTTACGTAAAATATGCTACTAATTCTGGAGTGGCTAGATGGTATTACTGTTCATAGCTATAGCATGGAGCAAAATTTTATGGGTAGTTATCCACCTGCAGCATGAAAACTACTTAAATACTGCATGTGCCAGTTGATATTATTATTTTCCAATAAAATGTTTTATATGGCTTTCTAGAAAAAAAGTTTATTATAAGTTATAAGCGAATTGTAAGAAACCACTAATGCTGATAATAATAATGGTGTTATACCTGTCAGGCTTATAGGTTATACCAGATGGAATTTGGTATAATCGGTGCCCCATGATCAAACTTGAGTAGTCCGGCCAACCACTCCCATCATTGTGAAACCCAGGAAAGAATGCATCAGCTTGAACAGAAACAAAATAATCGAGCGCGTCCCAGAGCAACCGGTGAGCTTGTCTCCTAAATTCAATGGGCGACGGATCAGGTTCTGTTTCATTCTCACCAATCCACCCATACCACCCTTCCTTCTCATGGGCATAAAATGGTCTTGCAGGAGGTGGAGGCAGCGGCCTTGGACGAGGCCCTGCTTTCTTCCAATCCTCAATGAGTTCCTTCTCGCTCTTGCGAGGTGGAGGATTTGGCATGTCTGAGGAGAGAGGGGCCTCTGGGCCAACCAAGTCAGATAGCTCCCTCGACTACATAAGGAAGTGCGATCAACTAAGTTGGAATACATAGCTCGTAAAGGAATAAGCACTCTTTGCCCACCAAAGGTTTCAGAACCAGCCAAGTATATTATTGTACTTGATGGATAACCTAATGCTTGGAGCAGAAGTCCAACCTGTAAGTCAAATTGATTGGACCATAGCATTGGCAGTAAGCATCCATGACGAGTAAAACACAGTAATAAGAAAACTGCAGTACCCTAATTTTATGGAAGATCCCGGTAAAAAATCATGGAAGGCAAACACGGTGCTAGTTGTGTTTCTTGAAAAGAATATAAATTATTCAAGATATTATGTTCTCAAGGAATACCACTATGAACAGGAAACTGGTATGCGCAAAAGTACAATGCAAGGCATGGCCAAAGGACAAAAAACCTGGTCAAGTCTAACAAGTTTCTCTTAATCCCTGGCTAGACTTTGTATATCTTCGTTTTGTGCACATGCCTGTACTGTTGTTGCACGGTTAGAAACTGCTGATACCTTTTTTCTCCCATACCCCATATGCATATGATAAGGCTTGTAGTATCTCATTTTTCTGAGCGAAGCTGAATTCATTGATCTTTACAGTTTACAGTTTCCACGCTAGGTTTAAACGAGTGTACATAAAACTAGGTTCCCAGAATTAAAGGTTCGCCATGGGGGAGAAAACCAACAATTGGCAATATAGCCATCTCAATATGTTGGTCCCGTTTTGCCACCCTCAGATTTCTAATTTGAACGGATGGTATGTTTAGCACTAAATAGGAAGGTCTGAAGCACTATTACAAATTTCGTTAAGAGGAAAAATCACTCGAATTTGTGTATTAACTGTTAAGAGAATAGTTCCATCCCAGATAAGAAATAAAATTGACTTTAACGAACCATTCTAAGCAACCTTACCTCTTCCGGCATGAGTGGACATGAACCATTCTTCTTTATGGACACTGAATCAACTGACAGTTGTTCCTTTACAGTTCCTCGTTTGATCATCTGACTTCTTCTATATTGAATAAGTTCTGTATGGATGTCCTAGAAAAGATCAAGTAACAAACAGTTAAAGGAAATTTTGCACATAGATATTCGACGGAAGTTCATCCAACCCTTCACATTAGAAGGTAACCATTCTAACTCTACCAACCTGGAAAAGTTCAGCACAACCATGAAAAGCTAGAGTATCTCTTAGCAATCCTGGGTGATATGCTAGATAAGGACGACCAGATGCTCGCAACCTATATGGAGATACAAGAGCTATGAGAATAAGAAAAGTGTGTCATTTCAGTTTTATAGTTACAGTGTACACCCTACATGTAGAGTGATAAACACAGAACTCCCAAGTACAAGGAAACAATCCAGAATGCAGAAAGCAACATCTCTTTTTCTTAGTTATAGTAAATGCAAGCACAAATATATTCGCATAGACTACTGGTGACTAAAGATAAAATTAGGAATACGAACAGCAATCCATCGCATGTACAAATATGAGAAACACGGAAAGCATCACCTTCCCACTATTTGGCTCCCAAGGGACCGAATTTCTGGACGGAACTTGAGAGCATGGAAAGCTACCCTGCACCTAAGTCTCTGAAGTTCCTCCAAGCTTGCAGGAAGAATTGACTGCAGAAAGGGCACACCGAGGCTCTCTAAATCCACAATGTACCACAAACCAAAACGAAAATAAAGTTAGTGGGACCTGGAGGATACCTGGAGACATTTACCTCCATTAATGATTATCCCAATGACTTTTGATTTGACAAGTCTGGGCAAGACATCTGTGATGTAATATTCTGAAGTGGCTGTGTTCCTAGGAGATACTGTGGGAAATTTTATTTTTTTCCTAGCCTCTCTAAGATCCTTTGGCAAACCCCGCACAATAGCCACATCACCCGAAAGTGCAGAAATGAAGTGTTCTTCGTCATAAAGATACGAAAAACTTTTGAATTTTGAACTGCAAAATCAAAACAAGGAAAGGAGAGCTGTATTTAGTGGCCAAGATAAGACAGTGTATAAGTAATAGATAAACCAGCAAACTGAATATGAAAAAGCGGATGAGACAGTGACCTTATGCCTTTTGCCCGTGTGGTCGCTTGTATTTCAGGAATAACAAGAGTGGCATTTAAGAGCCTGGCAACGGCGACAAGATCACAGATCTAACGAACGGAATTATGTCATGATCCTATGGCATAATGACATCACAAGTGGTAATTTACACAAGGAAACTTACTGAAGACTGTATCTTCTCAAAGCCACCATAAATCTTTGCATAAATGAAACCATTATGCGTAGCTGGAGCTGTAACACGGTGTATCAAACAAATCAGACCATGGTTTAAGAATGGTTTGAATAGGAAAAAAAACTAATAAGACATATTCGATTTAATGAATATACAAATAACGCCAGTTTAATTAACCAAATACTTCCTGAAAAATGGTATAAGTTCTGCAGTAATTAAAGATCAGGTGTCAAACTTTCTAGCTTAAAATACTAAAGCTAAATAAATAAGCATATAGTCATATACAGGAAAAAAATCATGAAATCAGTAAAGGAGTCAAAGATTAACAACATTGTATTGGTGAGTGGTGATTACAACACTGCAAAAACAGGGGGAGGGGAGGGTATAAATCAAAATGAATTCAAGAATAAAAGGATCAAGCATGTGAACATCAGAAAAAGGTTGGTTGCTCAGTGTTATTTAACAAGCTGAATAATTTGGGAAAAATCAAGTTACCAAAACTCAAACATAGTAGGTGTAAGTTGAGAGACAGGGTACCAGGGTAATTTTTTCTAGGTTTTGCGTAGGGGTGCAGGTGATCAAGTGTCCTCAATGGACCCCACAATCTACGGAGTCGAGGCCTCTGCCAAAATCACAACGAGAGAAAAATTAAAATACATTAAACAACTCTTGCACAAAGACATGAAACAAAATGGCTAGTTCAACATCGCATTTGAAAATTCCTTTGGGAGTTTTGTACAACATCAGGAATTTGGCATTCTAACTTATTCATGACTCAGGACTTACCGATCCAAATGGAAGGACATCATCCATATGAAGGCTGTACTTTGTGATCCCCCCGGCTGAATAATTCGCAAGGAAAAGGTGCACGAGCAGCGACAGCACCGACAAGACGATGCCGATGCCGTGGCCAGCTTGAATTTGCTTTTGAGGAGCATCTTATTATTTCATCACTCGGCTCCAAACCCTGACCAACGGATTCAATGTCAGCTTACAGACCTAGCAAAGCAGAAATAACAAGGCAAGGCAAAAATATTTGCGAGCACTCCAACCTATGTATGTTATCCCCTAAGTTAGACATTCATCTGGGAGACCGAGGCAGATTCTACCGAATGCCCTACACCTACATTGACTAGGTTTTTCATCGCAAAGGAAAACCCCTAATCGATCAACTCTCACAAACAAGCTCCCCAGACGCGTCTCCCATCGATCGAATCAGGCGCTTCCCCGCACCGGGATCCATCGCGAGCGCCCACGGCGAGCGAGCCCGGATCCAGATCCCCAAGCGCCGCACGCGTGCGCAGATACAGTAAGGAGAGAGGGGGAAAGGGAGGCCGTACCTGCCTGCCTGCCTGACTGACTGCGGCGGCGGGGGGAAGATAGGGTTCGGCGAGGCGGCGGGGAGGGTGCTCCGATTGGGAGGCGCGGCGACCGCCTGCGGAGTGGAGGAGTGAAGTGGAGCGCTCTCTCTCGGCCTCCCTCCCGTTCCCGTCTCTCTCCTCGGCGAGGTGGCGACCTCCGTGGTCTGGTCGGGCTGGAGCACGTGGAGGGTGGGTGGCTCCGTGGGGCCGCTCCATCAGTGGGTCGAACCACTAAACATATGTTTAAAAGTAACTTTTTTTTTAAAAGTAATCATATGTTTCACTAAACATCAAATGAAACTAATGAACAAATATATGTCAATGAAAACAGGGAAAAATACATTCACCACCTTCAAACCAACATCGTCGCTAATGAGCATTCATCCCGCTTGGCCACCAGCGCCATCGGGGACAACGGCAAACATCAGCGACAGATTGAGAAACTAACTGAATTTGCCAGATCTGAAGGATGATGGAGGGCCAAACACATGTTCCACGACGCTGTCAATTAGAGCAATCCCTAGATGGGAGAGGAGCAGGAGCATCATATTCCGACATGATGGTGTCCCCATCGCCAATGCGGCACCCCTATAAAAACTAAGTCAACTCTAACTACTCGCCAAGGTCGAATTGTCGAGTTCCTCCCCCTCGGTATGTCGTTATGTTCGCATCCTTAATCGCATTCCGAAGAAGGGAGAAGAAAACGAGAGCTTCGGTGACTTTGCGAAGAAAAGTCACCAAGAGACTTTTCTTGATGTTCATGCACAAAGTTTCGCAAAAAAAGACTTTTTTTTTTTACTTAGACAAATTTGAGGGCTACAAAATAACTTATCACCCGGCATTTTCTTGTCATTTTGACACTGGCCACAAGAAAATGTCTTTGTTCAGAAAATTTTGTGTGTGAGCATAAATGTTGATATGTTCACCCAAAAAAATCATATTTTGAAACACGACTTTGAACTGTGGAAGCAAATGCTTATATGACTCAAAATGGATTTCTGGTTTTGGAGGGAGTAGGTTTGAAACAAACGCGAGTATTTAGGCAAGCTAAACCATCCTTCACTTTTCCTAGATTTGGACAAATTATAAGTTGGGACCAAGAGCGATGAGATGTCATGAATCATGATCTACATCATTGGACGTTGAATTTCGTCACCGTCTGTGGAATGACACGCACGACAGCCATGTCGCCATTATTCAGAAAATCCGGGGAGCACTACTAGACTAGAGCACAAAACCGTCAGTTCGTTCACGTGATGTTTCAGATCATTTCGGCTAGCTATTTTGGGGAGGCTTGAGAGCATCTCGGGGCTCCAAATCAGTGTCCGGCATCCCCCAATTGAGCCATAATTGGGGGTGTCGGACACATGTCCGGCCAATTGGGGGGTGCAAGGTGCAGCCCACAGCGGCGCACCCCAAACAAGCACGTCAAAAAAAATTATATTTTCTCACATAAATAATTCTGGCGAAATTTAAGCGAGATTTAACAAATTTACAACTTCAAAACTAAACGAGATTTAACAAACTAAACCTAAATTACGCCGTTACCAGCTACACGCTACAGCGTCCAGCCAACCACTACACGCGTCGGCGTCGTTGAAGATGCCTCTTCCACATGCCCTCGCCGGCGAATAAGATGTGAACCAGCGCCGGAATCATAAACAGACTTGTATGCCTCAATGATCTGGCGCCGGAAATTTCATCCTCTATTGCCGTCGGCTATGGCCTTTAGAAATGTAGCCTCGGCTGAACCTGAGGCTTCTGGTTTCAAAGCCGGCGCTTGGTGGGATTTGATCTACCGCCGTTGGGAGCCGCAGCGCGCTTGATGGGAAGCCTAGCCGGTTTCATCTGGCGCCCCCTTCTCCGGTGACGGTGACGTTGCTAACCAAGATGCGTCTGCCGGTGGTAAGGGGAGATCGGGCAGCTCGGGGTCGTCGTCGTCCATGCCGTCAGAGTGGGCACGCTCGTCGTCCGAAGCAGACAGCTCTGGCATTGGCTCCCGCGCCCCGGTAGGGAGGAAGACGCCGCTGAGACGCGCCTGGTACTCCGCGTCCACCACGGTGTGCTAGTAGGGCGCCTAGATGGAGTACTTGGGGTCGAGCTTTTGCTCGTACGGCATTTCCATCCACTTTCGCTTGAGGAAGTCGACGCGCTCCTGCCCGCTGATACACCTTGGCCATCTGCGCCTCCTCATTGCGGCGGCGACGTTCCTCCATCTGCTCGCTGCGTTGCTGGCCACGGCGCTTGTTGCAGCGGCGGGCACGTTCCGCCGAGAGGAAGTCACAATGACGCCGAAGTGCGTGCTCCTCCGGCGTCCCGCGGCTGCCCGCCATGCTTGGCGGCCGTTCTGCTTGTGGCGAGTTGAGAGAGGGGAGAAGAAGTGGTGTGGGAAGAGGAGGGCCGCGACGCAGCGGGTTTTAAAGGCGGCCGGAGGAGCGGGGTTGGGTGGCCTACATTAACGCCTAGCAACCGGTTCGCCTGGCCACGCATTGACGTCGACGACACGTGTGCAGGGCGCCTCCGCTGGAAGCCGCAGCGACGTCAACACGTGGACGTCGCTCGAGGCGTCGCTTCCGTCTGCGCCATAGGAACGGGCGCGGCGTTATTGCGACGCGTCGCTTCGCTCTGCGTCTGCCAGGGGAACGGGCGTGATGTTATTGCGACGCGTGCTGACAGGCGTGCCGCCGTCTCGTCGCCTCGCCTCGCCATTAAAATTGGGCAGAACGGCCTCCTGCACAGTCCTAATTAACACGGGCGTCGGCGCTGTGTGTATGACGGGCGGGCCAGCCCTATCAGAGGGATGTCAGCCACATGTCCGGCACCCCCGAGAGGGCCTCCAAACTTAAAGGCCCTTTTGGGGGTGTCGGACACGATTTCGCTCGGGCCGACCCTTTGGGGTGCCTATGGTGGCCGATTTTGACGTCCGGACCACCAATGTGCCATTGGAGTGTCAATTGGAGGCCCCCGGTGGAGATGCTCTCAGGGGCCTCGTGCTTTGCCACGCAGTTGCAGCATACTTGCTGCACCTTAAATGAGTCCACTCCATGTTTGCATTCTCGGGGCAGTAGCCTCAGTGCTCTACTTGCAAATCAGTGTGACCGGAATTTGTTAAGGCTCCGCTATGTAACACAGTAGAATCGACCATTCAAAGAAGCTTGAGATTGGTGTGCTATTTCTGCTGTATTTTAATACCAAAAATATTTTAATAAAAACATAAAATACAAAAACATCAAAGACTTAAAAAGTAAAGAAACAACTGTTGTATCTAAATATTAAAATATAGGCTTCACGATGTTTTTTATCATGAATTGATTATTGAAATATGATTGAAATGCATAATATGGGCCTACGGGGTGTTCCTAGGCGAGTTGTCGTGAGGTCATGTTAGTACAATTTGTTCGGAGGTCTTGTTATGAATGTCAAGTACACTTGACATGGTTTACACGTAGATGTTTTATTTGAATAGTTTTGGTCGTCTCGTGGAGTGTTACCTACTCCGGCGTTAGGAGAGGTGATGAAGAGTCATCGAGAGTAGATCAAGCACAAGTCAAAGGCCACTTTGGAGATCACTCGAGGTGCTAGGCTAGTAAGATGTTTGTGGACATAAACACCTCCAAAGCACCCCTTTTTCGACGATTCGTGCCTTACAACGTTCATCTGATCTCGACGTCTAACCTCAACCCTTACTAGGTCCCCTGGAGGGGGTATGCCTCTTCCCTAGGGTTTGGTTCTTAATGAGATTAATCACATGCTTATAGGGGAAATTTATAGGGTAGTGGTCCCTAACAAATGACAAATGACAAAGGCTACCCTTGAGGGAGATGTAAAGTGAGTCTAGCTTGAGCTTTCTAAAAGTCCTTATGTTCAACCCAAGCTCGATTTCAGATGGTGACGTGGTTTTTTCCATTTCTAGGCTTTCAAAAGGTAGATATATACAAAAACCATGGATGTTTTTGTGAATTTATAACTTGCAGTGTGTCACAAAGAAAAATGACCATTTATGTCTTGTACATAAATGACAAGTGTTAAATATACAGACTTATTTTTGAAAGGCAAACTTTCATCTTTTTGATGAATTTGGTATGTTTCCAACCCGAAGCGCCTGACGCGAGCATGATTCTTGCAACTTTTTTTTTGGAAGATCGAAGGTGCAAAACTACCTAAACCGGTTTAAGATTTGGAGCATGTTTCTGAAGCATACTCCGATCTCCAAGTGGGTTTTGGTGTTTTTAAAAGTGATTATAGGGGCTAATTGTATTAGCATGTACTATCTACATGTGTTAACCCCTTGAGTGGATGTTTCAAAGAGTGTATGCCCCTACCGAAAAAGTAAAAAGAAAATGCGATGTGAAAAATCCTATACCATCTTATTTTGTTGAGTTGTAGGGAAATCCAACTATTAAAAGGGGCTAATTCTCTTGATCACGTGGGAATCGTTTTTTGTCTATCATATGCCAAAAATATCCTAGAGCCAAGTTGTTCAAACCATATTGACAATATCCCAGGTTTTTCTCTTTGGTGCGCTGGGTGAGGGTCTGAGAGAGCACATATTCTTTATGGACCCCGCGCCCGACTGCAACCCCAGCTAGAGCGCAGCTGGCCGAGCACCCAGCTGTACAACTGAGCACTAGACCCCGTCGATGGCCCATGTGGGTCGCATTGAAGGGGAACTAGGCCTTTTCTTGTCCACATATAAAAACTCTCATTCTATGCCAAACAAGATAAGGTTCTAGATTTACTTTCCATCCACCATGTTTGAACCTCAAAAACTCGATTTCTCTTGATTCCCCCAATCAAATATCAAAATCTGTTAGGAAAAGAAAGATTAGATCTATCTCTACATATCCCAGAAAAAACTGATTCCTCCTTTACCATTGGGGTGTGCTTTTTTACTCTTGGATCTTGAGGCTCCTAGGCGGGATGAGTCACCAGAAGCTTGTGATTTGTGCCGAAAGTTTGTGATGGATTAGAGGTCTCACTAAGGCATCCATTAGTGGTTGAGTTTCTAGGTCATGGAGGAGACTTAAGGATAAGAAGGTGAAAGGACAAGGATGTCGCCTAGAGGGGGTGAATAGGCGATTAAAACTTTTCCGGTTTAGGCTTGATAATTGCGGAATAAAACTAGGTGTTTAAATTAACAAGCCAACAACCTAAATAAACTAGGTTCACCTATGTGCACCAACAACTTATGCTAAGCAAGACAAGCAACAAGGTGATAGCAATAGAATACTTCAAACATGAAGGCTATCACAATATAAAGTGCATAAGTAAAGAGCTCGAGTATAGAAATAACCGAGGCACGCGGAGACGAGGATGTATTCCCGAGTTCCTCCCTTTTAGGGGAGTACGTCTCGTTGGAGACGTGTGAACCAACACAATGGTTCAGCAACCACAAAGGTTTCACCTTCTTTTCCGATGAACCGCACCACAAAGGTTTGGTTCACCTTCCACTATCGGAATCCTTCGAGGCGGAAATCCGGAGCCTTTCAACAACGATCCGGGGCACAACCCACAATGGGATTGGGGGCTCCCGAACAGCTACAAGTGACCACACAAGGGTCTCAACTACCACACGGGCGTCTAGGGTCCAAAGACCCAAGAGTAACAAGTTCACAAGCTTTCAACTTCCACGAATCCTCGTGGAGAGCACAAACCGATGCACAAAGCAATGACAAGAGCACAAGTGCTCAAATCCTTCACTCTCAAATCACACCACAAGCAACTAATACTTATGGGGGGAGAAGAGAGGAAGAACAAAGAAGAACTCAACAAATGGAACTCCAAGATCTAAATCCAAAGAGTTCCCCTCACTTAGAGGAGAGATGTATTGGTGAAAATGTAGATCTAGATCTTCTCCTTCAATCCTCCAAAGATCAACGAGTTTGGGTGGAGGGATTGGAAGATCTTGTAGTTTTAATCTTACAACAATGGAGGAGAGAGAAGGGGAAAACCAGCAGCACAAGGTAGAAGAAGGGGAGGGGTATTTATAGCCCCTCCCACCAAAATAGCCGTTGCAGGCTCACTTAGGCCGGAACTTCTGGTTCCAGGGCCGAAACTTCCGTCCCAGAACTTCCGGACCTCCAGAAAAACGGCTAAAAATCGGTACTGGACTTGGGCCGGAACTTTTGCCGGAACTTTGGCCGGAACTTCCGGTGGGCCGGAATTTCCGACCCTCTAAAAACTGCAAATACACCGAAACGAAAACGACGATATCTTGAGCATCCGAACTCCGTTTTCGATTATCTTTGGCTCGTTGGAATCGTAACGAAGAGCTTTACAAGATCATGCAGAGAAACATCATAGTCCAACAATGGAGGATAAAACCAAATGGGGAAAGGTTATACCTCTCGATAAAAGAACAACTGATAAAACCTCCAAACCAAAACCGCAATATGTTTCTCATCCGAACTCCGTTTTCTATGATCTTGGGCTTGTTAGAAGATACTCACAAGCTCTACAAGATTATGCATATACACATCATAGTCCATCATGTGAGGAGGAGAACACAAGAGGAGAGTTTGACCTCTCTACAAAAGACGAACCGGTAAAACCTCCAACATAAAAAACATCACAAGATATTCATATGATATCCGTTTTTGATGAACAAGAGCTTAGTATGGAGATGAACACAAGTTCTAAATTCACACATGGATAAAAGCGAAATAAGAACCAAGAAAGATGGTATGGCAAAAATGCAAAGGTTTGAGCTCTCCACAAAGATGCGATCAAGTTACTCATTTGAGAGCCCCTCTTGATAGTACGCCTTCTATCCTATAACCCGGTCCCACTAACACCACGAGACCGGTAAAATAGAAACCCTATCAAGATCATACGTTTGCCTTGCGCATTCCACTTGAGCTAGATGATGACGATCTTGATCTCTTCAAGTGGAACACCTTTCTTAATTGTGCTTCCTAGCACACGCTTGATGAAGACTTCTCCAAATACTCCCCCATACTCCATTATGGGAGCGCCTTGCTGATGGCCCTTCACGTAGTTCCCCACAATGGCGCCAGAAAACAGTTGCTAGCCCCTTCGCGTGGTACCTGCGTGAAAAGTAAATGGGTTAGGTTGAGACTCCAAGTGCAGAGTGTATGTAGTAGTGGAAGACAGTTTTCCCCACGAGGGGTGACTCGAGGGTTTAATATCGAAATCTCGGAGAACCAGTATTTCAGGTGTTATCTCCTTATCCTTCTCTTGAGAACCTGCAACAAAATAAATTGTTTTGTGAGAATGATAATAAAATAATATGCAATACAAACAATAAGTAAATATGCAATGATGGTAAATAAATATGCAAGGATGATGGTAGTAATGATAAATGATATTTTTGGGTTTTTTATGATGAATGCAAGATGTAAAAGTGTTTTTGTATTTTCGGATTTAATAATGGCTGCAAACAAAAGTGGTGATAAAAGTGTTGAAAAGATGTTTCTTATGATTAAAAATGGACCGGGGTTCATAGTTTCACAAATGCACTCTCTCTTGATAACGTGGTAGACAATGGAACACTAAAATTAACATGAAAGATGTCAAGACATGGTTTGACAAGTTATTAATAATATGGGCATCACGTCCTAACATAGAGATCTCAAGTATAAGTTGTTCTCTCTCTTATGCTCCACCAAGATGCGAACTAAATCATAACACCTTAGTTATTAAGATAAATCAGAGCATAGCAATAAGTTCAATGACATGAAGTTAAAATAAGAACATGCTAGATCTAGTCATGGAGATAGTGGCCAAGGTCACATCCACCCTCCGGTAGCATGGTATTTTTGTTTATCCCTAGTGAGGCAACAAAGTAAGGTAGAAACCCAAGTGGATCGCAGAACTATCTGTCACGTTCACTGCACTAGCCGTTACTCCAACTAATGCACACGTTCCCCCTCACATGCTCTCATAAACATGTTTGATCATGACAAGTAAATAAGAACGGGGTACATAATATGCATCTACTTTCATAACTGAAACAAAACCATTGCAATCTCAAACATGTATTAACTCATAATAAAGATCCACCACAAAGGAATTACATAGATGACCGTAATCATGTTCAGCAGCTCATACGGTACTAATTAGTGAAGCTCATAGAGAGGAGAGATACATAAGTTACTTCCACAAACCCATAGTCCAGAGGTGGACTACTCCCTCTTCATCATGGTGTCGGTGGAGATGTTGTTGGAGGGGAAGGAGACCACACCGGCAGCGCCCCGCCGGAGTTTTCCCCCTCCAATCTTCAGCTCCAGATCTCTGTTTCGTGGTTTCTGTGTTTCTGCGGCGCTCCCTTTCGCGAAAGCCCTGGGGGGTCTATATATAGTCGTTTTTAGGTCAAGACGAAGCTTCGGGAAGAAAGATCGACGACAGCGGAGGCCCGAGGGCCAGGATGGGGGACCCCACGCGGCCAAGGAATCTGGCCTCGTGGGCCCACCCCTTTTGGCCTTCTACTCTCCGTTTCTTCGATTCCTTTGCGGCTATGTTTCGTTCCTTCCAAAAAAATGATCCCCGTAAAGTTTCAGGCCATTTGGACGTCGTTTGGGTCCCTGAAACATCAAAATATAGAAAAAGAGGTTTTCTGACAGTGCAGGGTTAATTCCAGAAAAATGGGGGAGTTGTTAATTATCCCCAAAACTTAATATAAATCATGAATATAACCCTTATATGGGACACGGCGATTTGGCTAGCGGGTGCAGCCAGAAAAATAATTTCCGAATGTCAAAAAATTCGAAAAAAAATATTTGCATGTAGTCCAACATATTTGCACTCAGCACAAAAATTGGCATGGTGAATTTTTTTTTTTGCAACCTGTGCAAAAAGACAAATTCGGACATACCGAAAAGTATATGTACGTGTCCAAAATTTGTCTTTTTTGTACAGGTTGCAAAAAAAGTTTTTTCACCATGCCAGTTTTTGTGCTAACACATCACGCTGTAATTTGCAACCGGATTTTTTTCGGAATTTTTTGACATTCTGAAAAAAAAAAATACATAGTGGGTGCATGTAGACCCATGCACCGTTATGAATATCCGCCTTATATGATGCAAATAACATGGAATAACATGTAATAAAATGTAAAGTTCATGTATGCATTTTACATGCATCACTTGCTAATCTCCGTCTTCATGAATCCAATTGCACTTCATCTTCTTATCTTGATATATATGATGTCTTGGAGATAACATGAAGTTCACTCAATCTTTTTTTCAAGCCATGCTTGCAATAAGCTCAACTCTTCACATGACCATTCTTCATATAAACCATTGGATGGAACCTTGGTCATCATTTAATCTTCTAGAGTCCAACACATGAACTCCAATCTTTTCCTATGGACAAGATCTACACGAATATCTCAAAGCAAACATTAGTCCATAAGGATTGTCATTAATTGCCAAAACCACGCATGGGGCAACACATACACTTTCAGAAGGTGAGCCTTCAGTGGCGTTTGGGGACCTACGTGGTAACTCACACCTCTTCGACGGTGCTCAAACCCCCCCCCCCCCCCCCCTAAGAAAGTGAACATCGGGATACAACTTCATCTCCGAGTGCATCGGTTATTGCTATCCGAGCTCTTTCACTTGTGTTTATCTTTGTGATAACCTTCATGTTTGAAGTATCTTATATCATCATATAGGTTGTTCGACATAGTTATATTAGGCTTATCTTATTTATCCTAAACAACCCAAAACTTGTGAAGAAGGTACTAAAATTTGTATGAACCTATTTAACCCTTCTTAAGGTTATCCATCTCGGTCCTCAGGTTCATCTTCTAGGATTCTTAAGCTTCTGAGGCAAAGTAGTGCTATAAAGTGTGTGCAATATAAAATATATTGCGGTAAGCTCTCCATCGGATATATACCAAGATATAAGGGCGTTATTTAGATTTACTTTGATCAACAATCTGTGTATCTATACATAGATTATCTAACATTATCAAAAGGTATCTTCTTCATTTTTTTCAAAAAACAGGGAAACCCTGTCCCTGCATCTATTTATGCATGCGAGTGCATGCAATCACCTTTTATTGTAAAGTATCAATACATCAAGGTATGTGGAGAGAAGGAGAAACTCAAAGGCTAGAACAACCACAAAAAAGATTGCATGTTGTAGTTATGCATCACTAATCATATTGCTAGACTGTCACCCAAGCACCCAGAGGCCAAAAGGCTCCCACGCCTATACAATACCAGTTTTAAACTATGTAATGCATACAATGCTCACCAAATTATTCGCCAAATATATGTCTTAAAAAACAAAAACCATAGGGGTGTTATATTTCTGCACTAGACACCGCTAACACGTAGTGGAATCAAGTATTCAAGTGGCGTTAAGTGAATGAATAATGATCTAGCTATAGTCATGTGAAAGCAGGAGGTGTGCAGTGTCTGCAACATGTCTCGATCTTGCCTCCATGAATGGTGTCTCCAAGACCCCACATGCCATATATAATCTCCCGTTCCCCATGAGCAGCAAGCCAGAGAGAGGAGCTCTGCATGGGGACTTGGCGCGAAGACGACGCCTAGCTCCTCTTCCATACCTCGCTCTAAATTGCGCGCTCCTCCACGTGCATGCCACCAAATGGCTTCAGAGTTTGGAGCACTCTCAGTTCGTGCACTATACTGAGCGCCTCTTAGTTTGAGCAATACACTAGTACTACTAGTAGTACTGAGCGCCTCTTATTATGGGAGTTGGTGAGGCAGCTAGCAGTGCACCTTAACTTGAAGACAAACTATTTGAAAAAAGAGAACGTTTAATTGAGAGCTAGCAGGTACTGTATGTCTCAATGATGCAGGGGCCCGATGACTCAAAGAGATTTCAAAAGAGTATGGTAATATTTCAGTCCCTTAATAATAATCTTTTGGAGTAATGCTTGGTTTCTCTCTTTGTGTACAACTTTGCAATAAATCCCCAGAGGAAAATTTCCATGCATATGTGCCTGGTGACCAGTGCTAGTTTACTCTTGAGATCAGTTCTATATATAACAGTATCTAAGAGCTTTTTTTAGCAATTAACACGATGATTTCAAGGGTTTCTCTTGAAGATCATTGCAAGTAGGGCATGCATGCATATAACAATAGACTACTCTAACTAATCAACAGACAGGAAATCAAACCCCCAAACATCTAGGTATTATAGTTGCATAAAGGTCTGTAGCCAGCTGGTCCCATTAAGCTATACTAATGTGCACTCTAAACACAACCAATTAAGACAACATTATCGGGGGGAGAAAAAAAGGACATAGATTCCCCTCCTGGGAGCCAGGCTAAAAGGGAGCCACATGTCCCTACCTCCAGTCCATCGGAGGCACTCCATACCAAGCCATTTGATATCTCACTAGCCTTTGTTTTTCGAGTATAAATCTGCACCCAGGCAAGGAGGAGCAGCAGCGGCAGCAAGGATATGAGCCTTCTCTACCCTCTAGTAGTGCTACATATCTAAAGAGTCTGCAAAGATATCTTCATTCCCAACTCAGCGGTAGGTGAGATCCAATGAACTCTCCGTTTCTGTTCGTCCTCTCAAGCCTCTCATGTTCTTCCGGATGAAGCCTCGTTACTGTATTGCATGTGCTTATGTAGCTAGGTTGCTGGTGATGTTCTGCATTTTTGTCACTACAATACATGCATTTTTTGTAAGTTTGATGAACAGATCGGCAGTTTATGGGCTATTCCTTGTCTATGTGTAGCCTATTCGATGTGCTTGTTCTTCAATTTCTAACATCTATGTCTCTGACTACAATACAAGCATATCTTACATGTACATGTAAATTTGTTGAATATATTTCTTGTATGAGTTATGTGTTGTCTGTGGATAATCTTATTAGGTCCTTTAGATAATTTTTTCGATGCAATATGTTGTTCTTCCAAGTTTTCAATCTCTATGCCTTCTTCATCTTCTAGTACTAAATGGCTGCTTGCTTGTTTTGGATATCTCCCATAAAATTCGTTCTTCACCCTATAGATCTCCCATTCAATTTGTTCTTCACCCTCCTTTTGGAACTTAGGTGATGACTTGATCGATGACCATGATGCAACCTGTGCATTTTTCCTTACCCCTATGCAGTGTTTGTTTTCAAGATGGTCAACGAGGTGGATTTGCTGGATGATGAAAACCCTAGATCTTGGACTGGTAGCAACATCATTGTAAGTTACTCGGGTTGCAACCTTTAATTTCAGAGAGTTAGAGGGTACTCACACGACGTTTTCATCTCACTATTTTTCACTGCCACCCTCCCACCATCCAGCTTAACAAGAGGGAGGAAGAATCAAAGGTTTTCTTTGATCATGATCATCTCCAGAAAAGAAGAGGCGTCGACTTCTTGAAGGAAGAAAATGGCACCGAGATGTCGTATGTACTGTGGCAAGTACAAGCTAGTACTTCCTTCTAGCCCAGAAGATGGTGTTATCCCGATTGAGCTTTCTATTATCCCTAAAACTCTACCCACATTCTTTAGACCATTTTCTGGTTACCCCCTCGTGCCAGAATTAATGTTCTTGACCTTGTAAGGCCTATTCTTGACCTTGTAAGGCCCTCTCTTTATGTTTCTCTCATCGCCGGGTGTCTCCAACCTCACACTTCCTTCTCCCTTCTATCCCTCCTGAGCTATCTCCTTGCATATTTTGTCTAACAATCTAGATGCAAGGTGATGTTGTAATAAAAACTTCAGTGTTAAGTACGCCATCTTTCCATGAGAAAGCTACTTGATTTTGTATATGGCCCAACGTTTATTAGCTAGCTACAAAAACATGTACTGGACATATTGTGAATCACCTCTCATTTGAACATGAGTGTTCGGGACAGTGGTAGTAGTTAACTTTGTCATGTATTGGTCTTCCTATATATGCTGATCTTGCTTGCCCAAAGCGAATAGCTTGTCATACCTAGCTAATCGAGTTCTTAATTTAGTGGTAATCTTGTTTGAGTTTCTATATATACATGCATGTATGCATGAGAGGGGACAGAGTACAGGTTATCTTTTGTCTTGTTATCAGGGCATATGCAGGCTTTTCTAATCTTCCCAGGCGAAATCATTTCGTTGCATTACCTGCATATATGCAGGCTTCTCTGCTGCAGACCTTTTGTCTCTACACATGCGGATGTCAATCTGCTCGTGTGTGGTGTGACACCACCAACTGATCATGTGATCTGGTCTGACATTTCGATTTTTATCCTATATGTGATCAGTATTCTGCATTTCAAAAGTACCGCACTTCTGCAGATAGCGATTTTTTTACAAATATGGCCCCCTGTCCAACGTATTTATCAAAACTAGCCCCCACTGAAATTTTTTGTCAAATATGGTCCTGGCGGGATGTATAAAAGGCGACACGTGTCTTCCCGCCGAACCAGCTGGCGGAAAGCAACTTCGCGCCGTTCCAGCCGGCGGAAGGACACGTGTCTCCTCCTGGGTGGGCGTAAGGTGGACGCCATCGTGCAAAATGAAATAGCACAAAGTCACCTTCCGCCAATTAGGTTGGCGGGAAGCGACCTTCCGCCAGCTGATTTGGCGCGAAGTGGCTTCCCACCAGCTTGACCGGCGGGAAGACACGTGTTGTTTTTCTACATCCCGCCAGGGTCATATTTGACAAAAATTTCGATGGGGGCTAGTTTTGACAAATACGTTGGACAGGGCCATATTTGTAAAAAAATCGCAGATAGCCATCGAACCATAAAATGCTCAGAATGCATTATAAAACTACTCCCTCCGTTTCTTAATGTATTACTTTCTAGTCTTTCTAATTTTATATTGATTCATTTTAAATGAGTGAATTAACACACTAAAATATGTATACATACATACGAATCATCACAAAACGAGAAAGTCAGATTTTTTAATTTTGGAACAGAGGGAGTAACAACAAAGGAAAACTAAAGCTAGATTGCTAGCCATCACAACTCAATCAGGCAAAATAATTCACAGTTTGGCGCACACATTTTGGGATGTGTTTGGATCTTTTTTTTAAAATAAAATGCTAAAGCCCATTGTTAAATTAATAACGCCAAACGGCGAATAGATATACATGCTGAACCCAGCATACAACACAACACTGCACACACACAAGAAACAAGGCTAACTAGGCAATTACAGGCGAACAACGAAGACCACCGCCACTGTCCACACAGGCTCAACAAGGACGCCTCAAAGAAGATGCCGAGGAGATTACAGGTGAACACCGTTGATCACCGCCACTGACCACAAAACTGTAGACAGGCACCCGGTAGCCGAAGCAAGAAACGCCGAGGTGCAGAAGAAGTCCTAGACCTTGCCCGAGAGAGCCCGGCGAGAGGAAGCCGCCAGAGCCACAACCGATGTCGAACCACCTCCGGTGAGCAACACTCCGAGAACTCCAAGGATCTTGGGATTTCACCCGGAGCACGAAGATGGATCGAGAGAAGCCGCCACGACGCCTCCAAGAAGGGGACGATGTCCAGGGACGTCGCCACCGCAGTCCGGGAAGACCCTGGACGAGAGTTTCCTCTCGGCATGATCTCTCTACCTCCCTCACAAGGCGTGGAGCGCCGCCGAAACGACAACCGGACCCCCATGGAATGTCACTCGCCAATCACCACGCCGGCCTCACGACCGGGGTCACCGGCCAACACCTGAACCACTGGCACGCCCGCCAACCAACATGGTTCCCACTGCCCCGGGCCGCCGCCCCGGCGTCCAAACTCCCCGCGCCACCAGACTGAACAGAAAATCGAGAACCACCGCCGCAGCAAGGACAACTCTGACGAACAGGCACACGACCTCACCCGCAGTTGCACCCGCACCACCACGCACGGACCCCTCCAGCAAGCATGGTAGATTGCCCACCCTGGCTGCCGCCGTCGCCAAGACTGGAGGTTGAGGGGTGGCCAGTAATGAGAGAGGGATCTAGCACGACGGCCAGCAACCCCCACGGCTGCCGCGACGGCAGATCCGGAGGAGAGGTCGAAGATGGGCTTGTAAGGACCCAGGGCCCCTGCCACGGTCCGAAGGCGCGAGGCTGCCGGAGTACCACATTCGAGACCGCACTACCCGTTGTCCCCTCCGGCTCCCTCCCAGCAGGTGCAACACGAAGAGGTGCCGCCGTCAAGTAGAGCCGCCACCATGGCAGTCGGCAACCAGATTTGGAGGCGAAAAAAGGGGCTCGAAAAAGGGGCTGGGGCCCCTGCCCCGACCCGTGCCCGAGACGGCCGGCGGCCGCACTTCCCCTCCGCCACCACCCTGCTCGCGCTGACGCTCCCGACCTCCACCAGCCCGCCGAGCGGCCGAGCTCGCGTCGCTCGCGCCTGCAGCCGCGCCCGACGGCAAAGGCCGCCGCCACGCGCACGCTCGGACCTACGAAGCCTCCACACCGCCATCGAGCAGCCGCGCCGCCGCGCCCCACGCCAGCGCAACGCCCCCACCAGCTGCCGCGTCCCGCGCCGGCGCCACCGCGCGATGGAGAAAAAGGACCCCGCCGGCGCCGGCGCCGACGCCGCATGGGCTTTGCCCGGCGACGCCCTCTGTCAGCGGCAAGGAGGAGGGGAGGGGGTGGGGAGTGGGTCGGAGGCGCCGCCACCAGGTGCTCCCGGTCGCTCGCGGGAGCGACGCGGGTTTTCCTTCGAGTTCACTTCATAGGGATAAGGTCGAGTTTCACGCCTATTGTCGAGTGGTGTTTCAGGTGGATCTTTCACCTAGCATCTTTGATAGAACAAGAAACTGAGGCTACGCCGGATCCAAACAAAAATGTTTTGTTGTGGCATTCCTCTCGCATTTGATCTGTTTGATGTGACATTTCTACCACCTCGTTTGGCTGAAAGATTCTAATTCTAACATGATTGGAATCTAATACTGAAAGATTCTAATTCTAATATTTATGTTTGGATGTCACATGAAAATTTTATTCATTATACGAAATTTCGTTATTTACATTCTGAACTGTAAGTTTGCTCAAAATCAAATAAAATCTGAGTAACAGTACATGTATGTCCCCACAGACTTCTATAAAACTATGATGTTTAGAATTCCAACCTCGCGTTCACACTACAAATTTTATGAAAATTTTCAAAATTTTATGGGCATTGACCATGTGCCGAGCAGTAACTTCAAACTTATTATTGGATGAATTCATGAAAGTGTGTCCCACATAATTTGCATAGGTGGCTTTCAACCTACTGTTTCACGCTAGAAAACTTTCACTAAATTATCTGGAAAATTTGGGTGTCACATGGTGCATTTGCCGGGGTCCATGTGTGCATGTAGATCTCACGAGTGTTCTGTACCCGCACATTCTTTTTGAGTGTTTTCTGATATTACAGAATTGGCTTCGTGACATTCTAACTCAGTGAGATAGGGTTTGTAATTTACGGCTAAAATTCTTGCGGCAGCCGAAAGCTCTAATATCTGGAATCCAAACACAATGGCATTTGCTGGACATTTTGGCTTTTGGCGGCTTCTACGAGAAGCTGCCCCTCCCCCAACTTCCTGTTGAAGCCGTCCGAAAAATTTGAGAGGGCTTCCAAACTCAATGATAGGTTCCTATTTTGGAAGCACCGCTAAATTTTAGCAGCGGCTTCTCCAAGAAGCTGGGGGAGGGGCATCTTCTCGGATTACCTGCCTTGAATGCTCGCCGCTCGCGTACACAGCTACTCCCTCCCTCCGTGCATGAATATAAGACGTTATACCTATTGTACATGTTGTTTACATACACACTAAAATAAGTGAACGTGCACGTTAAAATGTGTCTAAATACATTTATATACATGTGCATGTGAATGTGCATGTGAATATATTGTTTTATATTAAAAAACGGAGGGAGTAAGCGACACCACTGTCGCTCGCGCACGCTACCTCGAAGTGACAGTGCCACTATTTCACGTCGGGAGCATGATCCATCCGGCCGTGTGCCGTCTAACCAAGACGGATGGATGGACGCGTCGGAGATAGATTCGCCTGCCATGGCGCCGTCCATGCCGGCCGGGTTACTCCCTCCGTTCTGAAATACTTGACTTTAAAGTGAGTGTATCTAGATGTATTTCTTGTCTAGATACACTTAGTTAGGAGTCAAATATTTGTGAACGGAGGGAGTACTACATTGTACTACTTGCACTTATTTTCCGGCGCCCGTGCTCGATCGTGTATGTACTACGTCTAAGTACAGTACAGAGCACACGTACGCCCGGCTTTTACCACATGTGCATGGCTGGATGACTTGTCACGCACGCACGATGCACCTGTACTGTTTGCCAATAGTAACTACTCCATCCGTTCCAAATTAATTGACTTCCATTTATCCAAATGTGGATGTGTCTATACTTATAACATGTCTAGATACATCCACATGTGAGTAAAAAGAAGTCAATTAATTTGGAACAGAGGGAGTACAAAAGTACGTACCGGCTAGCAGCTAACCATGCATACTCTTTCGCACGCACGCATTCGTGGATATTTGGTTGTTTTTTCACGCGAATTTTACTCAGAAAAGTAATTGAAGATGTTCGGTCTGGCTCTACCGATCCGGCCTCTACGCACGCGTGCAGCTGAATTCCTTTCTCACTTACTACTCCCTCCGTTCCAAATTAATTGATTTCCATTTGTCCACATGTGGATGTATCTAGACATGTTACACGTATAGATACATCCACATGTGGACAAATGGAAGTCAATTAATTTAGAACGGAGGGAGTAGAAGCCAACAAGATTACAAGTCCTTGGCACATTAATTTTACCGTGCTCTGTTTCTTATACAAGTTGAACCGTTTTCCGCAACAATATTATATGGTTGAACTGTGTTAGTTCCCTATAAAAAGAAATGTGTTGTTAGTTATCTAAAAAAGCCGTTCCAAACTTCCAATATACTGCATTTTCTTTAGAGAATTGAAACATATTTTGTACTCCGTTTTCACCGGATATTTACTAGGGAAAACAAGCAGGACATGGACAGTTTTTGTTTAAGGAGGGCATTGACAAGTGCCCAAATGATAAAGAGCGCAGCTGCGCTATTTCACGGGTCCTGGCCCACACCCAAAAACGGAATCAACGCGTCCGTCCTGGTTAAAAAGGCGGCGTTCCCACTCTCCTCGCGCGGCCGGCGGCTGGATCGGCGGTCTCCTCCATCTCCGGCCGTCCTTGTGGCGGCGGGGGGGGGGGGGGGTGGAGGGGCCTCTGATCTGTGCTATTGGCTTGTAGATAGTAGAGTAGGGCTCTCCGGCGGCGTCGGCAGGGTGGTGGTGGCGACGGCGCTGTGGATTAAAGGGAGTGTGGCCGGAGCTTCTTCCCCTTCGCGGCGAGGTCCTCTGGGACAGAGCTGGCGAGCTTCCGGCGGCCCGTGCTCCTGGATCCATGGATCCGGTGGGCTTTGGTGCTCTTGGCGTGGTTGCTGCGGCGGAGGTGGCGACCTCGTTGCGGAGCTTTTGTCCCCCGTCTCCGTCTCCGTCTCGGTGAGGTTCGCTCTGGCCTAGCCGTGGAGTTTCTGGGGGTGGGGCAGCGGCGTTCCGGTGGTCCTCTGCTGCCTGTTCAGGGTGCGGTGCTCGGCTCTGGCGCTGGGATAGGTGGTGCGGTGGTGGTGGTTCTGGCACGGCCTGGCCGTCCCGGCGACGGGTGGTGCTGGAGCTGGTCGTGGGATGGCTTGGCCGTGCGTGTTATTCGGCAAGATCTCGCTGCTTGCGGCGAGTGGCTCCTGCGGTCTTCTTCAACGTTGGAGGTCGTCCCTCTGCCAGGCGGGTGGTGGTCGGCTTCTTCTTCTCCGGCGTTCGTCGGCGTCGAGGAGCTCTGGTGGTTCAGCAGTTCGCTGCTGTAGTGCTGTGAGTAGAGTGCTCTTTGTACGAATTTGCATATGTTCTCGTCTCTGTATCCTTTGATTGTTGTACGCAGGTTTGTTTTTCAAAAAAAAAAGGCAAAAGCCTGTCATGTGTATGAGCTCAGTAATTCGGATGACATGCATGGTATGGTCCCATCAGTTTATCACACCACGTATTTTTTTTATCTGGTTGAGTGAAATTGAAAAAACAATATCTTTTGAACCGATTGTCGAAATCACTATCCGTTTTCACCGTTAGGCCTCTCGCGCCGAGATCTTCAAAACTAGATCTCATTTATACATGTTTTGATGAACATTTTCTGGAAATCAACTTCAGTACATAAGTAAGCAAGTAATGTGTATTCTAGTGTAATTTTTGTTAGAAAGTTGCAACGGGCGGTCAGTAACACACTAATATCACTCTCATCTCTAGCAAAAAAAAAGCTGGCTTATTTAACCACTTCACTTACTTGAGCAGCAACTTATGTATTATCTATTGCAACCTTTGTAGTAAATTTGAGAGGGGCGGAGAGCAACCAACTACCATCACTATTATCTCTATCAACAACATGTTTCGACACCAACTTCACCAGCAACTAGGGTCCCTCCAGCGGTAACTTATATAGTCTACGCTGCAACTTTTATAGCAAATTTGCCAGCGATAGAGTGTAACCAACTAACAACACATGCACCTCCAGTAACTTCAGTACGTGCAGACTAACTTATGTACCCTCTGTTGCAACCTTTGTAGCAAAGTTTTCAGGGGTAGTGAGCAAACATGAAAAGAAACCAGCACCTCGAGCAACCAAAGTGAAGTTAGCATCAACTTCAGTGCCTCTAGCAACAATTTATGCACCCTGTGTTGCAACTTTGTGGCAAAGTTGCAAGGGGTAGAGAGCAACCAACCAACATATATGACAACAACATTGCCCTCTACCTCAACTCTACTTTATTTAGTAGCAACTTCAGAACAATCTAATGCAACTTTAACACCATATGTTATAACATATTTGCTTCAACAACAAATTCAACACCTTCATTTAGCAGCAACTTCAACACCCTCAAGAGTAACTTTGTCTGTAAACTTGCATGTCTCAACACAAAATTTGCATTTCAACAAATATTACCAGAACATACTCAAATGGGAACTAGTTTTAAATATCTCGTTGCGAGAAACCTAACCGTGAAAATAGATCTTAATTCTGACTCTCTGTTCAAAGGTTATAGCATTTTGAATTTTTTTTTAAAGTAACTACATGCATGTTGATTGGCTGAGTCCATGGAAAGATGTTAGAGCATCTCCAGGAGCTCATCCAAATTTGGTCCTCTATATCTCCATATAGAGGATCATCTATAAAGATTCCTTTTTGGATGTCCCCAGTTTTCCAGTAGAACATGTATATTCAGGACATCTATATTCTCTCTCCTATATTTTAATACTATCCTATAACAACCATTCAACAGCTTTTTGTGTCACCGGTTCCTTCATTCAACAAGTTCAGAAATCTAGTGTTGTCCATCTGTGGTGAATTGTCCATCTGTATAAGAATATAAACAACAATTCAGTATCTATAAGTCATGGAGAAAAAAAATCAAGTCATCGAGCAAATCGTCTAGCAGTACTGAGTACAAAATCAAATAATCTACTTAAGCACGCACAAGCAGCACACACGCAGCTACCTCTCCGCACAAGCAGCACGCACGCGTCCCTCGCGGCCGAGCTCTCTCCCCGGCGACCACGCGCTCCCTCGCTGGCCGCCGCCCTCTCCTCTGCCCCTCCCATTCCCCAACTCCACCCCGAGCTTCCTTGCCGGCCGCCGCCCTCTCCTCTGGCCCCCCTCTTCCCCAACACCACCCCGAGCTTGCCGGCCGCTGCTCTCTCCATCCAATTCCAGCACGAGCAGAAACAGCACACGGCCGCCGTCCCCATCCCCATCCTGCCTTGCGCGCCCACCTCGCCTCCAAGTACGACGCCGCCCACACCAAGCCCCGCCGTCCCCCTGCCCCCCATCTCCCTCATGGCGGCGCCGCCCCCAATCGCGTCGGCATCCATGGAGGCGGCGGCCTGCATCCATGCCCCGCCGCCATCTCTCCTCCCGCGCCCATCTCCATTCCAGGACGACGCCAACGAGGGGGGCCATCGCCGACGAAGCGTCGGCCTGCAGCGCCTCCTCCGCCGCCCCCATCTCGGCCTCTTCCTCGCAGCGCCGCTGCCGTCCCCAATCTCTCTCCTACCTCGCGCTCTAAATCGAAAAAAAGGTAGCAGAGCATACCTCGACGGCGAGTCGGGGGAGTGGCGCTGATGACCTCCTCCAAGCCTACAATCTCCGGATGCGCGCGGGAGGCGAGGGAACGAGCGAGCAGTTGCTGTGGAGGATCACGGCTCCGTCCTCCAGATGTGGATGAGACACCCGGGACCTGGGTGGACATCTATCGATAGATGATGGTATAGATGGGCTGGTGGAGACCGTTTTTGGGCCTCGGTCCTCTATATTTGACATAGATGTCCATATAGAGGAGCTCCTGGAGATGCTCTTATGCCGTGCATGGGCTAATGGACATGGAACCGTCGTGCATGTGCTGGACGGGAGACACGAAACTAATTTTTTGGCCGGCCGCCCAATCATGCCATTTAGCAAACGGCCGTCACCTAGACGTGCCCACAATGAAGTGGCATGCGTGCTCCTCGACTCGGGCCTATATTTCTGGCCCACAATATTAGCAGCGCATAATTGCATTGGGCCAAAAAAAATCGTCAGTTTGTGGCCCAACATCCTAACTGATGCTCAAAGAGACCGATGGCTTTCCCTCAATAAAAAAAAAGACCGGTGGCTTTGCCACTGAGTCGCTCATCGGCGCAGAGCTGCACAACGGCCGTCAGACGAGGCAACTGCCTATCAGCATTCGTAATTCTCCCTTGAGTGCTGACAAGTTCTGTACTTGAATCAGTTCAAGCTTGACGTTTTTACTCTAATCTGGCTAGGTTTTTAAATGAGTAATTAAAATATTTATTTTCCTTTGCAGGGAATGGAGAAATAGACGTTACTTAGTACGCCCTTCGTTCCTAAATATAAAATGTTTTACTTTTTGTCCACATTCACATGTATATACATGTATCTAGACATATTTTAGTGTATATCTTTATTTATTTGCATCCGCACCTAATCAACATGTGGATGACCTAAAACATTTTACATTTAGGAACCGAGGGAGTAGTACTTTCTCCGTTTTCTAATACAGTACTACTATCAAAATTATAGTTTTCAGCTATACAATGTCACTATCTCTTACCAAAATGAATTTATCAGATTTCTATCTCATACAATCGTGCTAATTAGTGCTAATTAATGCAAACCTTTCATGCAGCCATAGAGAATGAGTCACCACATGCAACATATTTAATTAGTTCATAACACACGATAGACTTTCCACACAATTAATTAACCATGTTATTTATTATTTTCTTTATTTTCTTAATATTAAAAAAAAGAAAGTGACCTTGTATACAAAAACGGGGTTAAAGCTAATTCCACTAGGCTATTGTTGCGTTCGCCTTAATTTAGCTTAATTAGCAACTGCTCGCCCACATCATAAATGCATAATGCTTTGAAGATGTCTTCAGTCAAGTTTCAAAAGTTTGATTGTGAATATCATTTTAATGGTTAAGATTGGAAATTTGAAAATCATAGGTACACATTAGTCTCAGAAATTTCTATAGTTTCATAATTCTCCTAGTTTATATACATATGTTCAATACAAATTGGTACTATTCAAAGTTATGACTTAAAGACATGTCAGTGTCCAGAACATCATCTATTTTCTATTGGTCATATGCGGTGCGTAGATATGTAGCCTACCTTCTTCTGTCAGTACTTCAGCTGCGATGTAATAAAAACATTATTTCAACAAACAATAAAATAGAAACACTTTTTTTATCGTAGGCCAGCTTCACAACGATAGCTTTCTAAAGCAAGTAAAACAGATTTGAAACAAAACTCCAAGGATTAATATTGCATTTCCTCTCTTTTTTTTCACTTGAATTTCATTGCCTTGAACTGCATATACATTGGCGCTCCCTGCATTACGCGACGTTTACATCAGCAGCTGTCAGTTGAGCATGGTATGTGCATGCAGGACGTAATATATGGGCTAACTTCGTTTCTGTGTTTGGGGTGTACGAGTTGACAACACTGAAAGCGGCCTCCACCCTGTTGTCAGTCTTCAAACCATGCACGCACGTAACAGTAGAACCGCACAGTGCTAGCCGCCGCGATATGAAAACGATCCGCGTGCATATGTGCTTGCATGGCAAAAATGTATCCTGATATACCATAATTTGTCCGTCCCTCGTGTGACGGTTCGGTTCCCGGTTTTTTCGGGCGACGTTTGAGGCGATCCTGTGAGATCGCATCTAGTGTTCATCCTGCGTCAATCTTCTGTGTTTCCCGGTGTAGATTTGATCGCTGATTCTTGATCCTGAGTGCCCCTGCCTTTCTCTCGTCCTTGAGAAGGTATTGCTCAATCTCCTTTGAAGAATTCCCATACACCATAAGCCTTCTGTGCGTTTGTCTGGGACGCAAGGTCGTACTGTTTCTAGATCGGTCGTAAAGGAAGGAAGAAGGGTTGGAGGGAGTCAAGGAGATGGTACTGCAGTCTGCGCAGGTAACAGAACTAGTTTTTCTGGCCGGACGTCAGGTGTTGCCCCGTCGGGCACAATGAGACTAGCAGGTTGGAACGGCCGGGGTCTCGGGAATGACCCGGCTGTTCGAGGCCTCTTGGATCTCAAGAGGATGGAGGATCCTGATGTTCTTTTCATTGCTGAAACAAAAGCTTGCTGAGAAGGAGCTGGAAAGGTTTCGGTGGTTGCTAGAAATGCCGCATATGTGTGCGAAGGATGCTGAGGGGAGAAGTAGAGGTGTGGCCTTATTCTAGAAGAGAGAGGTGGATCTAACTCTACGTTCAGTGGGAAGAAGACATATTGACGTTGATATTAAGGGCGAGGATGGTGTCATTTGGCGTTTTACAGGAGTTTACGGTGAATCCCAAGCTGATAAGAAGGTAGAAACATGGAAAGTCCTTCGTACTCTGAAGCAGCAACACCAAAGGGGAAGACCGTGGCTCTGTCTTGGAGATTTTAACGAAATTTTGTCCAATGTGGAGAAGAAAGGAGGGGTGGCTCGTCCACAGGCTTGCATGGACAAGTTTCGCGATGCTCTTGTTTTCTGTGAACTCGATGATCTGGGTTTCGAGGGGGACATGTTTACCTGGAGAAACCATAGCCGGAACCATACTTCGTATATTTGTGAACGGCTTGATAGGGCAACCGGGAATAAAGAGTGGTCTGATTTGTTCCCAAGCTTCAAAGTGGTTCATGGAGCGCCCCGTCATTCAGATCATAGGCCTATCTTGGTATACACTGATGGCGAGGATGGAAGGGAAGTAAACCAATATCACGTAGCTTCCGTTTCGAAGCTAGGTGGCTGAAAGAAGATGGATGGGAGGAAGTGATTAAGGAGGCTTGGGATTCTAGTTGGGGACGTGGAGATGCTGATGCCTGATGTTATGAAGGCGCTCAAGTCGGTGGCTGGAAACCTGACCCAGCGGGATACTAATGTTGTTGGAGATCTGAATAAAAGAATAAAGGCCACAAAAGAGGAGCTGGAGAGGTGTATGCAGGAAGACATTTCAGAGGAGAAAGTGAGGGAAGAGACAAGGCTACGATGCAAACTTGATCAGCTAGAGGACATGGAAAATACCAAATGGAGACAACGTGCACATGTGTGGTGGTTTCGTGATGGGGACAGAAACACACGTTATTTCCACACTTATGCATCTGCTAGAAAGAAAAGAAATAGAGTCAATGACCTAAAAAGGAGGATGGTACGGTGGTGGAAGGAGAAGCTTTAAATAATTATGTCTGCTCATATTTTCAGAACCTCTTCACCTCCACGGCGGGTGATCGAACAAATGAGCTTATTGAGAAGGTGGTGCCTAGGGTGACTACTGCGATGAACACTGGCTTGCTTGCTGAATTTAAGGCGGAAGAAGTTAAAACTGCGCTTGATCAGATTGGTAGTCTGAAGGCGCCTGGCCCTGATGGTATGTAGTCCATCGTGTATAAGAAGTGCTGGCATTTTATGGGGGGCCAGATTGTCAAGGAAGTTCTTGCTGTCCTAAATGGTGGACCAATCCCAGAAGGCTGGAATGATACACATGTGGTATTGATCCCGAAAGTACAGAATGTTTCTCGCATAAAAGATCTGAGACCAATTAGCTTATGCAACGTCTTGTATAAGCTGATTTCCAAAGTGTTGGCAAACCGACTAAAGCTGATTGTACCCGAGGTAATATCGCCAAACCAGAGTGCATTCGTGCCGGGCCGGCTCATAACGGATAATGTTATGGTGGCCTATGAAATCGCCCATTATATGCAAAATAAAAGAAGTGGAAAGGAAGGCTTTGCTGCGGTGAAGGCTGACATGAGTAAGGCGTACGATCGTGTGGAGTGGGCGTTCTTGGAGGCAATGATGCTGAAGTTGGGTTTTGAGAGAAGATGGGTTGATCTGATTATGAAATGTGTATCAACCGTCCGATATCAAATAAAACTTAACGGTCAAATAATGGATCAGTTTTGCCCCACGAGAGGCTTGCGCCAGGGAGACCCATTATCACCCTATTTGTTTGTGATATGCGCGGAGGGCTTGTCTGCATTACTCCAAGATGCTGAAAGAAGGGAGTTTTCAGCGGGGTACGGGTTTGCCCAGCTGCTCCGTGTGTTACACACTTGTTCTTTGCGGATGATTCTCTCCTTTTGATGAAAGCAAACAGGAGGGAAGCGGATGAACTCAAGAACATGTTGGATCTATACGAAAACTGCTCAGGCCAATGTATTAATGTTGAGAAATCGGCAATCATGTTTAGCCGCAATACTCCTCAAGCGGCTCGTGATATGGTGAAGAGATCATTAGATATACAGAGTGAAGCTTGGAATGAAAAGTATCTGGGCTTACCGGTTTATGTTGGCCGGTCTAAGAGGAAAGCTTTTGCATATCTAAAGGACAAAATATGGGCTCGCATCCATTGATGGATGGAGAAGTTGTTGGCAAGAGGTGGTAAGGAGGTGCTAATAAAAGCTGTGGCACAAGCGATCCCGACATATGCAATGTCTTGTTTCTACCTGACAAAGGGGTTTTGTGATGAGATCAGCTCGATGATTGCAAAGTTTTGGTGGAGCCAGAATGACAAGGAAAATAAAATCCATTGGATAGGATGGGAGAAGCTCACAAAACCAAAATCGAAGGGGGGATTAGGCTTCCGAGATATTCATTCTTTTAATATTGCTATGCTTTCAAAGCAAGTTTGGTGGCTCTTACAAAATCCAGAGAGCCTATGTGCACAAGTCCTCAAGGCTAGGTATTTTCCGGATGGTAATATCCTGGAGGCTAAACGGCTGATGGTATCTCTTACACCTGGCGTAGCTTGCTTCATGGAGTGAATCTCAGTAATGATGGCTACATCTGGCGTATAGGTGACGGCACACAAGTTAACATATGGTCGGATCCATGGTTACCTAAACCCTGGTCGCGCAAGGTTTGCACTAGTCGTGGTGATAATTTGCTGGAGAAGGTCTCGGATCTGATCAATCCAGTGGATGGACAGTGGGATGAACAATTAGTACAAGACACATTTAGTATGGAGGAAGCCAGATTAATCCTTCAAATCCCACTTCGTGATGGGGCCGAGGATTTTATTGCATGGCATTTTGATGATAAAGGGCAGCACTCTGTTAAACAGCGCATAAACTATATGTTGAAGGTGTGAAACGGAGTAGAGGACAAGACGCAGGACCAAGCTCAGTTCAACTAGGACAGCTAAACAATTGTGATAATAATTTCTGGAAAAGGATTTGGTCCCTTCCGTGTCCAAATAAGATCAAATTGTTTACCTGGAGGGTCTCGCATAATTCCCTTGCGCTGAGAGTAAATCTGAGGAACAGAGGTGTAATACTGGAGGACTACAAATGCCTGTTTTGTGGTCGTGCTGATGAGGATGGAGCTCATCTTTTTGTCAAATGTAAAGCAGTGAAAGAAGTGTGGCGCAAGAGCGACATGGAGGACATCAGAATCAAGCTGAAACACCTGGACACTGTGGCTCAAACCATGGACTCACTTTGGGCTCTGCCGGAACGTTCTCGGGTTCAGATTCTGACAGGATGGTGGTACTGGTGGAACAACCGCAACAAGCTAAGGGAGGGAGAATTGACTCAGCTGATGCTATTGTTCGTCGCACGATTAGTCAGACTGATGAATTCCTAGAGCTGTTTGGCAAGGGCAAGAAAATAAACAGTAATGACCAAATGAAGTGTAAACCACCACCTGATGGTGTCCTGAAATTTAATTGCGATGCTGCATATATTCCAGGTGACTCCTATGCAACGTGGGGAGTTGTGGGCAGGAACCAAAATGGTGAACTCGTTGTGGCGAGTGCAGGCAAAACTGAAGGTATCCAGGATGTTTTCAATGCTGAGCTGAATGCCATGGAGAGAGCTGTCGATATGGCAACTAACCTTGGTGCGATTCGGGAAGTCTTTGAAACTGATTCTGAACTGCTGGCCCTTGCACTCAATCGCAAAGGTCAAGATGCATCCCAGCTTGCCGCGTCAATAGATGACCTGAAAATCCAGCTTCGTATTTGGTTTTCTTGGAGCGAAGTGGCAGTCTGTAAACGTTCTGCAAATAGAGCAGCTCATGAACTTGCTATTCTAGGCAAGAGTTGTAATGCCCAAGAGTGTATAACTTGGGAAGATGATGTACCAGCCAGTGTGGCTGAAGTTGTGGTGGGTGATTCACCCTTGGTTTCGTAATAAAGCTGTTTGCTTTTCCTTTCAAAAAAAAATGTATCCTGATAAGTTGGCGAAAAATTCTAATTCACTTCCTCGAAGATAGGGGACTAACTACAACGGTCCGAAACATTTTCACCAGTTGCAACTCTCATGTGAAGTACTAGCAAAATTTCAGTTGTAATTGGGAAAATATCAGTTGCAATTCATGTCTAGCATGAATCACAATGTAATCCAACGAACTGGTAGTCGCAAAGATTAAGACAGTTCTCAGCCCACTTAGAATTACCAAAACTGCAAAGATAAAAAATATCGCCACCTAGCCTTAAATTTGTAGGGCCAATAATACCCTTCCCCTAAACTTTATTTCTGTTGGCGTAAAGGAAATTTCCCGGTCGTTCATCACCCGCTTTGTAGATCCTCACTGAACACCACCACCCATGCTGTCGGTTGCCTCTATCGATCTCCGGCTCGTTTCTATTGGCCGTACAACCTCTACTTCCACTCCTCAATGGTGCCTTGGCCTAACTCCTCCCGCGACTCCATCCTTTGAGTTGACATGGCTGCCATGTGCACCTCGACCCTGGCCAACCGTCGTCGATACCCGAGCTAGCTCTTGCACGCCTCCTCTCCTAAGCCTCCCTAATCTTCCTGAGGCCCTGTTTGTTTCTAAAGTTTTTGTGGGGATTGGTGGGGATAATCCTCTAGTGGATTGGATGAAATCTCAAACTTTAAAACATCGTTTGTTTCTAGTGTATTGGACAGGTTTTATCCCCACCTTTCCCCACAAATCCTCAAACTCTAGTTCATTTTTTCTCAATCCACTAGGGGATTCAATACAATACCCCTACCTAGTGGATTGATCCCCAATCCCTAGGGGATTGGGTGAAGTTTGGGGTTTCACCCAATACACTAGAGTATTATCCCCACCAATCCTCACAAAAATTCTAGAAACAAACAGGGCCTGACCGGGATCGTGCGGAAGCTGGGCGGAGCTTGCTCACCCACAAAGAGTTCCGGATGACGCCTCGGCAAACGAGATGGAAGAAAAGGAAAACAAATACAGTATTTATGTGTTTGACGGGTGGGTCCCCACATGGAAGTGTCTATTAAAAGAAAGTACTATTAGGGACATACTATAGGGAATATGCCAAAACAGCGCACCCAAAATGTGTTTAGGGCTGTCGCTAAAACCACTTTCGTTTCTATCCATTTAGAACATATCATAGAGTCGTTGTAAGATCGACGCTGCCAAATATAAATATTACTCCTTAGAAACGAAGGAAGTCTTATGTGTCACATCTATTAGCGGGCTGATCTTTAATAATTGACTAATACTCCCTCCGTTCCGGAATATATCATGTTTAAGGTTTCCTTCCGACCAGGTGAAAAAGGTACATAACGACATATTTACCCCTGTTACGGAAAGTCAAACGATAGAGGACACAACGAATCGGTACAGGCAAGCGATACAACGAATCGGTACAGTACAACGAATGCGGACATAGAGAAACAAAATTTGAATCAATCGGGGCAGCTCCTCCTCAGATCGGGGCAGCTCCTCGTCAGATCGGGGCGGCAAAATTGAATCAATCGGGGCAGAGACCTAACCGCCATCCTCGCCAGCTCCAGGATCTCGCTAGCGTCAGGATCCTCGCCATCAGGAGGTCGCCGTCAAGGATCCTGCCATCAAGGGCCTCGCCGTCAGGAGCTCTCGCAGCCCAAAACACCTCAACGCCCCAGCGCAGACCACCGGCACCTCAACACCCAGCGGCTTGCACCCCAAGCTCCTCAGCAGCAGATCAAGCTCGCACGCAGCAAATCTCCCACCCAGCAGGAGCGAGCACCGGCCAGGCGAGCAGAGCGCGCCGGTTCCCACCCAGCAGGAGCAGCACGCTGGCTCCGCTTCGACATCGACAAGGTCGCTTCGATTCCGGCCCCAGGGCAGCAACTCCATCTGCCTGGCTGCGGCACGGCACGGCTGCAGCATGGCTCCCACCCAGCAGAACACACCGGCTCCCACCTAGCAGGAGCAGCACGCCGGCTCCACTTCAACGCCGACAAGGTCGCTTCGACTCCGTCCCCAGGGCAGCAACTCCATCTGCCCGGCTGCAGCACGGCTCCGGGACAGCACGGCTGACACGGCACGACACGACACGGCTCCAGTCCGGCACTGCACCTGCAAGAGTTTGTGATCAACATGGTTCTTCTCGACCTGAATTTAACTCCACCATAAGAAGAGGACTGCCGCCTACCTAGAGGAGGTCATGTCGATCAACATGGTGATATCAACATGGAAGAAGAGGGCGTCAATCAAAATGGTGATATCAACATGGAAAGAAGATGGCGTCGATCCCGGTCAAGATGTAGTTGGTGAGCACAATCTTGTCCCTGTCAATAATGTGCAAGAGTAGTTTAGTTTCAGCAAAATTCCACATGGTACTTTCAGCAAGTTTATTTCAGCAAGCAGGAAATCCTAGCAAAGAAATCCTTGCAGTGTTTAACCAACAGTATGCAACTGAAGCAGCGCTAACAAAGAAATCTACATTTCTCAAATTAACTTGCATGAAACAGAACATTTTCAAAGGGCAAAAATGGCATGTCAGAACAATGGACATACAGGTAGGGTTTAATTAGGTAAAGAATGCACAAGGAGTAGCAATAGACACATACAGCTGGAACTAACATTGACAGTAGGCAACATTCATGAATTAAATAAGCATACAACTTAGTCACACTCGTTTTGTAGCTTCATGCATTTTACTGCAAGCAAGCCATGATACGTTCACCGTAATTTATTTAACTTGGCAGGAAGTGAGTTACAGCAGCAAGCAAGATACTGACCCTAGCAAGTTCTCCTAGAAATATTTCCTAGCAAGTTCTCCTAAAAAGTTTCCTAGCACATTTAACTTATTATTTGCTTTATTTCTTGTTGTAGGTGTGCAGCAAGCAAAGAGAACAAGAAAACTACTCACTGACCAGCAGAAATGTGTTTGTGTTGTGCAAGCAAGAACTTGCTGCACTGTTATTTGTGAGAACTTCTCCTTTAGTACTCCATGAACTTGTGTGTACTAAACCACTGAAACTTGCAAGCAAACATGTTTAAGGTCCTTTAGTAGCAAGCAAGCAAGTGCAATAGCAAGCTACTGCTACTGGGAGTACAATAGCAAGCAAGAAGAAGAGAGTACAAGAAGAGAGGAGTATATTTACTCCTAAACTAAAGAAAATTTAGTGCACAAGAAATTCAGTTAAAAGCTACTGCAGTTTCTTGTTGCTACTGCAGTTAAAAGCAAGAAAGAACTACTGCCAACACCACAAACAATTCAGTGCAGCAAGCAAATTACTCCTACTCGACTCTGCAAGCATTAACCAAAATGCAGGCATCAGTATAAAATTCATGCTACTGCACCAGATCAAGCAAGCACGAGAAAGGAGAAGAGAGAGGAACAATACCTGACGCACGGAGCCTTGCTTGGCGTCCAGCGCCTCCGCGGAGAGCTGCAGGCGCGCCTCGGCCATGGAGAGCGCCATGGTGGCCCTGCGCACGGCCTACTTGGCGTCGTCCTCCGGCCGATGACCTCCTGCACGGTGGCGACGGCCGCGGAGACCTCGCCCTGGCCCCTGGGCGCCGTCGGCGCGGTCCTTGAGACAAACTGCGCCTTGCCCTCGAACATGGTGCTGTTGAGCCTCGCCACCTCCAGCTCCTTCCTCGCATGCTGCAGCGCGTCCCGGAGGTCGTCCACGTCGCCCGTGGGCACGGCGGCGCCGGTTGTCTTCTCCTCGGCGCCCGTGCCCTCCAGGAAGTCGCTGCCCTGGCACCGCGGCGCCCGCGAAGCCGGAGCCCGCGCTTCAGGGCGGACGAGTAGAAGAGGCCGCAGGAGCCGTGGAGTGCCGATGCGACCATGAGGTTCCCCATCCTCACGGAGCTTGCCGGCCTAGGCCTCTCCATCCTCCAGCGCAGTAGATACAGACCCGGAGCACGCAGATCGAGCGCCTCCGTCGCCCAGAACTTCGTCGCCAACGCATAAAAATCGAACCTTTGACCTCCAGATTCGAGAGAGGAAACGGGGTGGTGGGGAAAGCGAGCAGTAGCTTTGGGGAGCGGTAGAGGGCGGCGACGTAGATCCGGAGGGAAAGGGCGGCGACGGGGAGCCACGGGGAGAGGGCAGCGAGCGTGAGCGACGGCGAGTGGTAGGGAAAGCGAGCAAGAGCGAGTGGAAGAGAGAAAGCGGAGGGGAGGGGAACGCGAGCGAGTGGTGGGGAGAGGCGTGACGCGTCGTCTGCGGAGGGGTAATTTCGGAAAGTGGAAACATTTCATTTCATAGCGTGACAAATTTTGTACACGAAACTCTTTAACGTCATATATTGCGGAACGAAGGAAGTAATACTTTAACTTGTACTTTTTGTCAATCAACTAGTAATCATGCACGTGCAACGTGAAACCTGATTTTTTATTCTCATTCGTAGGCATATGTTTAAAATGAATCAATATAGAGGTCTAACAGAATAGTATTGCTGAGATAAAATCAATGAAGAGGTCTAATATCAAAATATAGGGTGACTTGTGTCCAAAATCATGGTGAGGATATTTATTATCATGCGACAAATGACAAATTCAAAAGATATTAAAAAAAAGTCTATAATGATGCTCTTGAATAAACTTTTCTCATGAATTTCCCAGTGAAGAGTGTTCTATAAACTCTTAAATCCTATCAAATACAAAGAAGTCAAGTTAATCACTTAATCAAAAGATATCCCAACATTGTTACTTACATTGTTACTGTTTATCATCTCATACAAAAACATTGAGAGTATCTTTATCACATGTGGAAAATTATCATATTGAGTAGAAGAGCGTATCACATCTCCTCGATCACCACCTAGAACCCCAGCTTCTCAGCGGGAGTCACGGCCTCGGCAACAACACCTTCTCTAGGTGTGGCCAGGATGGTCGAGGCAATGTCGGAACAATTATAAGGCACCCAAGCATTGCAACATCAAAGAGAAAAGCTCGGAGACAAGCATACATGCAATTACAATCTACAAGAAAAATATAGTTGATAAGAAAGTTAATTCATGTGAGGAGAAAAGAGGGGAGACAAGTATGTCCCGAAATGTGCATGACTTCGTTATACTCAAGCAGCCTTGAAGCCTCTACACCCTAATTGTAAACAACTTTAAATATTCTTCCTACTTCATAAGTTGCAGCGGTTAAACTATTCTCGCACTATAGATAACTACACATGTCAATGTCATAACTATGCTGCAGTATAAATTGATAAATTCTATATACACAACAAAGTGGACTCGAAACCTACTGAGCAATTATGTTATGTGTTCAGAACAATATCAACAGTTCCATGTGTAACAGGGTTATTAAATATGACACATGTATCATATATCACGGATGCTCACAAAACCAAATCAGATCCAACAATTTCAGTATCCCAAATGTCTGGGCTTGTACTTGTTCATAAAATTCTATCATATGGTCCAAGCATGGACCATCAGCCATCCCTCTAAAATTATACTGTTATCTAAAGCTCCAATGTACACCTGAAACCTAAAAAAAAAAACCTAAAAATAAACTGAACAGACACACATTTCTGAAGCTTGAGGATAGTGTTCAATATGGGGACTTTTACCTTCTGAAGCTTGATAACAATACTAAATAACCACAAGAAAGGGTTAAGACAGGTCCAGTCAAAAAAATAATGATTGACCCAACAAAAATATTTTGGATATCTAATTCTTCATACGTGCAAGGGCATACGGCCATCCAACCTAGTGGGACTGATCCCAGCTAGGTATGACTGAATTTCTAACGAAGGATCCAATATGAATGAACTTCAACAAATATGGTTCCGAGTCACAGTAAATTTACCAAATCAAATAAAACTGCAGGACAATACTTACCTTCAAAATTATTGCAGCTTAATAATCCATCATTAAATCAGAATTCTAGTGCGGCAAATCAGGTTTGTGATATTTGACGATGTGATAGAAAGTGGATATTCCTCACACCCGCACATGCTTATGCAGATTGCAGCCTAAACAGCCCCTCCTCCTCCACTGCTCGATAAATCACCTTACCATTCCGCCTAAGTAAGTTTATCTGATACGACAGCCCACAGATTGTAATCAGTCATTTTCATGACACTATAGTTGGTCAAAGAGAAAATGCATGGACACCTAATGCACATCCTTCTTCACCAGACTCTGCAATTTATTATCCTACCTACAATTGACAGAGGATGATCTCACGGAGGACCTTATCATGATAAATTTGCTTGAACGGTTTTCTTGAATCCGCTGGATGCGTTTGTGCCGCTTCCTCAAGTCCCAGACTTATGTGGTCGGAAGTCTGAACACATTTGATGAGCAAATTTGTAAGAAAATAAAAGGTGCAACAGAGAAGATCTGAACATAAATAGGACGAAATTTGATGCCTATGCATCCTCTCTCAACTCTGAAATAAAACCGAATGAAGCTGTACTGTAGCACCGAAGAACGAACACGGTCGAAGAGTAGGTGATTCTCTCGCACTCCAAAACGCCGGAGAAGTCGAACACCGGCGGTTAATAGAAAGCGTCACACGGCGGTGCAGGCAAGGCCCCTTATCCATGCGGCACAGACCTGAGAGGAGCAGTTCGTCGAGTGGGCGGCGACGTCATGGTCGACACGTTCGTCGCAAGGAGTTGGGCGGCGGCGTCCAGGCCGACGCGTAGCACGGCGTACGTCCTGGCCGACGCCTCCCGTCCATTAGGCATGGTCACAGGGAGGCTTGCGTGGTGTCCTGCTGCGTGGAGGAAAGCGGCGGCGGCGGTAGCGACAACATGCAGCACGACGGAAGGGCAGGGCAGGGCACGTGAACGTGGGATTGATTGTTCATGAAAAAAAGGGCTGCGCGAGGGGATTGATTTCCGCTATGCTACGTTGTTGTCAGTCCCGGTAATTACGGATTAGCTGATAATTGTCCGATTAACTGATGTGTGGCTGGGATCATTTGGATCACCCCTATCTCTGCCTTTTTATACTAGTGGTGATACCATATATTATAGTAGCAAATAGTACATGGTAGAGATACACGAGCTGACTACAACAATTACAAAATAAAGTCTAAAAGAAACGAGCAAATCTCCGAGATTTTCAAACTCTTTCTTCTTCCATGACACAATCTTGTACTTTTCTGAAGGCAGCCGTAGAATGACACAGATGCCAAACCACAGACCTGTGAATACCAACGAGCGTTCTCCCATAATTGTAATTTTGAGCCGCAATGCCAAGACTACTCCGCTCTAAAATATTGGCCGTGGTATTAGTTTAAATCTGGACTAAAACCACGCCACTTATTACGGTACGGACCAAAATATATATCAGTCTATGAATATTTACTAAGAATTTGCTGATCCCTCCGTTTCTAAATACTCCCTCCGTTCTAAATTAATTGACTTGGTTTTGTCCAAATATGGATGTATCTATACTTGTTTGATGTCTAGATACATCCATGTGTAACAAAATGTGTGTCAATTAAATCCGAACGGAGAGAGTATAAGATGTTTTAGCCCTTTTCTAAATTCACATGTATTTATGTGTATCTAGACACATATTAGTGTGTATGTACATTCCTTTCACTCCGCATCTAGACACTATGTGAGATAACTAGACCATCTTATATCGTAGAACGGAGGGAGTACATGTCGTAGACCCAGCTCCGCCCCTGATAACCCGACACTGTGGAAGGATCCATCGATCAGTCTGTCACACAAATGCGAACCAATCATATGCTCCATCCAAAAGAGTAGTGGACTAACATGTCACTGCTGATGCGAAACAGTCTCGGCGTTCGAACTTTCTCGCGAAGACAGCGATCCTGCGCGATTAACCCGTTGGACGGTCAGGATTTCTCCTAGCGGCTTTGGCGCGGCCAATCACGGGTCCTGCGCGAACTAAACCAGACCAAATACGGAATCCGCACGGGTGGGCCCTGGCTGCCTTATCTGGTCACCGCGCTGACCACAGGTTGACCGACGACTGGCCCAGGAGACCGGAGACTCCAGGTTTGACGTCGCCAGCTGGCACCCAGGACCTTGCCACACGTGACTCGCCGTGCATGCATGCACCTGGCCGGCTGGTTTTCACTGCCAGCGGCTGATTTCGTTGCACGTTTATAATGATATTTTTTTACAGGTTCAGCTGACTAAAAAACCACACGTTAATCGGGTTCCAATGCTTCACTCGCACGAATAGTTTTACAAGCGACAATCAGTTCTCGTAGTTTAATTCACACTATTTACTTATTAATTCCGTATAGAAATCCATACAGTACTATATATATATTGATAACCTGTAAAAGAGATGATTTTTTTTTTGTACGAAACACCATATCATGTATACATTACTCATTATATAAAAGCTGGCGCAAATCGCGCCCTGAGAGCACCCCGCGTACTGTTCATATCACTGTTCATCTACAGTGTTGAACAATGCCGCGTTGGGCCCCACATGTCAGCGAACCAACGCACGGACGTTTCACGGAGATCGACAAGCAAAGGTCAGAAATTACAACGCAGACCTCGATTTCTACGAGGCCAGGGACCTAAACGCAAAACCGGAAAAACCCAGGGACCCCGTTGAAAAACGACACGCGCAGCCCCCGTTCCCTCTTCCTCTCTCCCGCGCGACCGCGTCGTCGCCTGCGACGCCGCCGCGCTGCTCCGACGCCTCCACAGTCCTCCCCGGTCAGATCTACGGCCACGGCGAGATGCGTCGTCGCCGGATCTCCTTCCTAGCGGAGCGCCCCTTCCCCGAACGCCGCGCAAATCGCCCCAACCTCCGCCGCGTCGGTGCGCCGCCGGCGCCGCTCCGGCGACCAATATGGGGCGGCGCCGCCACTTTCGGGCACGCTGCGTCGAGAGGAGTCCTCCGCGCCTACGGGCCCGTCCCAGAACGCGCTGGCGCGTCGCCGGCGTGGTCGTTGTGGTCATCCATGACGTCACCACGACGTCGCCTGCGGTCCCACGTGTCAGCTTTTTTTAGAGAAAAATGTTTAAACTTGCAAAATCAAATACTTTTAATCTACCCACCAGAAAAATATGCAAAAAAAATATCAAAATGATCAGAAAAATACATGCTATCTATTTATGGAAAAATACAAATATTTTTCAATATTTTAATTTGCTAAAGATTTGGAGATAACCTAAATGCATTTGCTCTAATTATGGAGTTGCATTTACTAAATGCTCATATAATTTAAAATCTGAACAATTTTGAAAACATACATTTCTTTTGAAGTTCAATAGTTCAAAAAAAGAACAATTTTTGAATATGGCCATTTTGATATTTGAATTTTCTTATTCAACTCTGCCCATCCAGAGAAAAATGGAAAATATACCTAAATGGCCACAAAAAAAATTGCTACCTATTTAAAAATATCTAAATTCCCACACAAAAAATTGCTAGCTATTTACGACACAAGCTAAAATTTCGAATTCGACCATTTCCAAATTTAAATGTCTTCCAAATCTGAGCAATTTGCAGACGTGAAATCTGAGCCATTTGCAGACGTGAAAACAAATCAAGATTGAATAAAACCCAAAATTGACAGATTCTTAAATTCTAGCAAAAATTCTAAACTCAAACTCTTCTTCAATTTCAATAATTTGAAATCCACACAAACTTCGCAGCGATAATTTCCAGTCGACAACGTTTAACCGCATCAGACAAATTAACAGGAAGGGTGCGGCGAAACAAACTTCTTAACGATAATTTCCAGTTCACGATATTTAGCCGCATCAGGAAAATTAACGGGAAGGGTGCGGCGTGTCGCCACGTTATTTACACAGTAAATATTTTCCTTCTTTTCACCAGGAAAATGTGCCCACCGTATCAAATCAAAATTTTGAAAAATATTAAACCAACTCTTAATTCTTCCTAATTGACAATGTGGTCACGTTTTCCGATAAACCGAACGTCCCGCAGGAACAAAAATGAACTTCCAACAGATCATGTACTATTCATTTCAGATATGTGCATTTTCCTCTTTGCTCATAAATCACATTTTCCCTCAATTTTCCTTAAAAAATATGACATAACGTTCGACATGGTATGAATTTGCAGTATATCAATCAAAATGCACCATTCTAAAAACAATATAGATTTAACAAATTTGCACCAAATATCCATTGTATATAGATGTCAAACTAACAAATTTTCAAATTTTACACAAAAACTAATAAATGTTCATTTCATTAACGATCTGTTGGATGATTTTCTTGAATAATACTTTCTCACCATACGAACAAACTTTCCCCAAATGTGGAATCACATTCAACTGAATTTTTCTGATTTCAATTAAACATTGGCATCGAAAAACAAACATTTTCGAGCATTTGAACCCACTGAATATTTGAATATTACACATAATATATCCAAAATGCACCCAAAAAATGCTACCTATTCATGACAAAATAAAAACATGTTACAACATACCAATTTAGCTAACATTGTGATGAACAAAAAATATCACCAAGGCCGTGCCGTGATGGCACGCCAAATTCAACTAGTATCCACAATGACCAAAGAAAGACTAACGCTCCCACCTGAATGTGATTCTGAACTTGTGAATTGTGATCAAAGCCCTAGGCAATTACCAAAAATATTGGCACCACTACAAGGTGGGCACAAGTTCAAAAACAATCTGGATAACTGACCATATGGCACGGGTAAATTTGCACTCGAGTAAAACGTGTTTAATTATCTGCTTACAATAACGAAAACAACACCTAATTTGCACTCTCAGGCGAATTCCCTTTTCTCAAGGTTATCCTGAGTAGGATGAACCTCTGCGAAGTTACTATGTGGATATTCTACTTTTTAGAGGTGCCTTAATTTTCTAAATTTGTTTGTTGTTATGAACTGACATGTCTGAACGAATGATCACTTTGTACATGGAATTTCCTGAACATTTACCATTCCCATGTCAATTCCATCAATATACATCATGCCCTTGCAGCAGTTGGACCATAGCCAACCACCTTGTTGGGTATCCATGTTGCAAAAAAAGGCCCAAGTCATGCTTGAACTTCATATTGGGTGGGGGGACGTACTCGACACCTCGAAAATAGTTTTGCCCTGGTGGCGGGCAATATGATATGGAGCCGGGTTTATTGGTCTCGAAAGGTGGTATTTCCTGGACAATTTTTCTCTTGGAACCAAATTTCAAAGCTGGCCTACATATAGAATGATCTGAAATGGAATAAATGCTTCTTCTTTGCCATCACATGTGTCAAAATTGCAATTTTACCTATGAATTTGGGAGATAACTTTCATGTAAACATATTTTCTCCCAAAAGCTTATGCCAGATCCCATCCTCCCTAAGAAGTTTGAAAAACTATTTGTTCCGTAGGGTCATGATTTTAAAAAGGTATTGAATACCAAGGTCACCCTCATCTTTTGGACGGCAAATAACATTCCATTTGATCTGTCTATTTTTCACTGTCACTTTAAAAAGAATCTGGAGCATAAATAATCCAACTATTTCGATGACTCATTTTGGAGCAGGGAAGAAGAATATGCACCGATTCGATAAGAACCACCTTCAACCGACACAGAATTGCAAGTAAATATGCATGAGAAATAAGGAGCAAAAGTATCAATTGCTACAGTTCAAAAACGTATTTATTGCTTCATGGCCTATATATATATATGGAAAGAGTAATACTTTTGAATTCAAAACCTACAAAACTATGCTGGATGACCTATGTTAACCAACTGGACAAAACTAAGAACTTTGAATTTGGGTCCCGTGGAGTATACTTTTCTAATAATTAATTCCACATAGTTCCAGAATCCTAGTTGGTTTCGAATATCATTGTGGAGTGCACGCATGCTGCACACACGAATCGGCGCCTTTCCATAAGACCATTAGCTACCTCTCTCTTTACATAAAGAAAAGGCGCATGCAAAAGTGTATCAACCTTCGTTTTACTATGCATCCTTTAGCTAAGTAAGGATAAGCTTGCCAAGTTAGTGTTTTATTCGTACGTAGTACGTACTATTATTAACTACGAAGACCAGCGGTGTCTTGCCGATCGAGCTAGTCTTGCCTTTGGTCAAAACTCCAAATAGAGTAGTACAGTACGTGGTGGAATCTCTCCAATTCACCGACCCTTTATCACACCAAGACTGACGGGGAATTAACCTTTCCTTTACTCCATTCTCAAGGGGCCGAAACCATTAATGTAGGTCTCCCTTCTCTCTTTTTTTCAAAGAAAGGGGAACACACTGATCTTATGGCATTCTGCACGGCAAACTTCATAGACAAGTTTGGAACGCAATTCAGGGCAAATGGAATCTCTCTCCTCAACATATGCCGTTTTCTTTGAGATTTATTAGAAAGAACAAATGGTGTCATGCTTAATAATTAATGTCAATTCATATATTACATGCACATGCAAAGGTGGATTAGTTGATTACGAGAATGTAGTTTACTTGGCAGTTACAACTTATTTTTTATTAAAAATTACATATTTTTATTGGAAAGCATGTAAGCAAAAACACTTTATAAATATGACTAGTACATATTAAGTCAATCATACTACAAGCCAAGAAGTTATTAAGTCAGCATATATCATCATATAATTTCATGTTGAATTAAAAAAAATAGTGTTTCAAACTTTTGAATAACATGCACATCCTAAGTGCACATATATGAAAATATTTTAAGATTTTGTTGCCGGCATGGGTTGCTGGAAAGCTTTTTATTCTGGAAATAAGGACTTCTAAATAAACCACTCCCAGTAAGAAATATGTTTTCTATTTCGAAGTAGGCTGATGTATTATAAGTATTGAGGTTCAATGGCATGTCATTGACTGTTGTAACACCTTACTTTGATATATTATTTCTATGTAGAATAGACGAATGAAGTTGAGCCTAACGATCAAGGGAGAGAATGTTGGTTGATAAAAGCAGAACGTTAAAGGAGAGTCCACGAACCAACGCTCATGTGCCTCCATCCTAACGGTAACGCCTGATCGGGGCGTCCAAACCAACTAAGGGTTTTGGTTCCCTACCGCACATCGCTAATATAAAAGGAAAATGGGGGGTTACGGATACGTTTGGTTGACTAGTTCACATATCGTTTTCCTTAGCCCTCAAAATTTCACCCCGATCCGATCTGGGGAGCTACTGCAACGGTGGGAAGACCAAGACCATCGCCAGCCACCTCCAAGGGGAGTGCCGGCGTGCATGGGCCTGTTCCACGACTACGGCGCTCCGGCAACGACTACCTCGACCACTCCTTCAACCCCAAGTACCGCCTGCGTCAAGCTGCGTCAAGCAGGCCGATCTACTTCAATTACCTATTTACCTGTAAGCACCCCCTAATACCTTGTTAAGATGCTATTAGGTGTTCTATCTGCAATCAGTTTAAGTTCCTGTCTTCGCTAATGAGGAATACGTTCTAACACAACCATCTTGCGTAACCGCCACCACGCAAAGCCTAGTTTTTTTTTTTTGAAATTTGCCACGCGAAGCCTAGTTGGTTTCGAATATCATTGTGGAGTGCACGCATGCTGCACACAAGAATCCACGCGCATATATGCAGAAAACCATCAGCTAGCTCCCTCCTTTACATACAGAAAAAGTGCATGCAAGTGTATCAACCTGAGTTTTACTATGCATCCTTTAGCTATGGATAAGCTAGCCAAATTAGTGTTTTATCGTACATAGTATGGAAATATATAACTAGGAAGACCAGGCGTGTGATCCCGATCGAGCTAGTCTTGGCTTAGGTCAAAACTCCAAATTGGAGTAGTACGTGGTGGCAGGATGGTTAGGAGGGTGGTTGTATCCCCCGTCCACCAAAGTTCAAACCCTAGTTTTGACGTTGGTATTTCTCATTTAAGGCGTAATATTCTTCAGTGGGAGGCGACGTTCCGTCGACAGCGAGACGCCTGTGGTGACTTCGTCAATCTCAAGACTCGACCTGCCGGCTCAGTATTTCGGAGGTGCTCATAGGGGTAAAGTGTGCGTGCGTGCATTATTATGGGTGAGTGTGTGCGCGTGTATGTGAGCGTCTGCGTTGTACTGTGTTTCGCAAAAAAAAAGTACATGGTGAGACCTCTCCAATTCACCGACCCTTTATCACAGATCAAGACTGACTGGGAAACCATTGGAGGGCAATTCAGGGCAAAAGGAATATCTCTCCAAGATGCCAATTCCCGTCTTATGAATGTGGGTTCCATTCCATGTGTCGAAAAAACTGAAACAATTGTGGGACGTGGATGTAAGTCTCATCACTCAAGTTTACGTTTATATATAACATACGATTGAATTTTGACAACTATGTTCTCTTTTAACAATAGCATATATAACTATCGTTTATATGTTATCATAGAGAATTTATAATTCACCGCTCCAAGATTTGTATTATTTACATTACTTTGATGTTAATGTTCTCAAAATGTGGCCCCTCCTCAACGTATACGTTTTCTTTGAGATTTATTAGAAACAATAAATGGTGCCTTTCTTAATAATTAATATTAATTAGTCTTTCATGTAATGCATGAAGATGCATAAGCGCATGATCGACTAGTATAATTGATTTTGAGAAAATGTAGTTTACTCGATATTTACAACTATTTAAAAAAAATGCATATTTGTTAGTAGAAAACTGTGGTCTCTGGTCTCCTGAGCCCGTCGTCGGTTAGCATACGTCGATCATCCTAGAATTTTGTGTTAAATTAGAAACACTGTTTGGAACTTTTGAATAACATGAACATATCAATAGCAAAGACATGACCATGAATAGTTTGAAATTAAATATTTTGGATGGCTGAGATCAAAATTATCTCAATCTAATCTGTGTTTTATTATTGGTAAGCACACAAAAAATCCATCTGAAAAATGAAGGGTATATTTGGAACTTCAAGTACACATGTATATTACACTTGGGGACGTGGGGAAATTAACAAGATATTAAAAATGAAAATTAGACTCATAAAACTAGAACACGCTAACACGCAAAATCTTGCACATTTTTCGAATTTAGCTTGCTATGTCACACTACGGACGCACGCTAATAATTTCCTGTCAAATTCCTCTCATGCACCCTGGCCTCTGTGGTGATACATATACACATGTTTGATCTTGGTTCTTACTTCCTCTTTGGATTGCTCATGTGATCAATTTTAGCAGCGTTGCTTCTGTTGCAAGTAAACGTCCTCTAGGCTCCACAAGTTGTCGTCGAAGTCTCCAAACTCGAAGTCCGGGAGGCCGGTGGCAGCGAGAAGGTCCGACCAGCTCCCGCTGAGCTCGTCGCCGTGGATCATGTGGTCGTCCCCACCCATCGATGGACCACCGGTGCCGGCGCACTGTACCGGCCTGCCGTCGACGTTCACCGTGGCAGCTGCCCATGGCGAGAATTGCGCTCCGGCCTCCACCGTCGACAAGGAAGACCCAGGCGTGCTGGACATGCCGGGGCTCATGGTCGATGCCGGCACCGTCCTGATTGGCGCGCAGCTGCTCGCGTGATCGACGTTGTGGTACTGTGACGCGCCAGCCGGGGAGCTCATCGCCCTCGCCGGCGCCGTCACCGGCACGTCCTCCGCGCCGCACCGGCGGCGGCGTCGGCCTGCATGCGCTCGACGAGTCGGGGCATCCAGACCCGCCTGACGACGTCCGGAAGCGGTCGCTGTTGACGTCGCAGCGGAGCTGCCTGGCGTGCTTCTGCACCCTGGTCCGCCAGTAGTTCTTGATCTCGTTGTCCGTCCGCCCGGGAGGCACTGCGCGATCTTGGACCAGCGGTTGCCCCACCGCGAGTGGAGCTCTAGGATGAGCAGCTGCTCCTCGGGCGTGATGTTGCCGCGCCGGACGTCGGGGCGGAGGTAGTTCAGCCACCGGAGCCGGCAGCTCTTCCCAGTGCGCCTCAGACCTACACGTGTCAATTTCAGTGCCCAATCAGCGAAACAGCACAAACGGAAGGGCCTAAGCGAATAATGAGCTGCAAGTGATCGATCAGTGCCCATAGCTTAGCTATACGCTACGGCAATGGAAAGTGTTAGCCCATCGATCTTATCTCTTGCGATGTGATCGATCACAAAGAACTACTCCTACTATAAAGCAGATGTGACATGCATGATCAAATAATCTTGGTCAGAGAAATTTAGCATACTCTAATTAGGTACCTGCGCATCGAGCGAGGGAGTTCCAGCGGCCTTCGCCGTGCCTGGAGATGTAGTCGACGAGCAGCATGTCCTCCTGCGCCGTCCACGGGCCCCTCCTCAGGTCGCCCTCGTCCTCGCTCGCCGTCGCCACCGCCATCTCCATCGTCACCGCAGACGAGCCGGCAGGGCTCATCGCCGGCGGCGCGGCCACCATGCCCATGCCGGCCATGTAGTAGTCCTTGTCCATTTCCATCGGCGAGGTGGATCGAGCTCGATCAAGCTAAGCTTCAAGACGTGAGTGGGGGTCACTAGCTAGGTAGGTAGCAGTGATTGATGATGTGTAGCTTGAGGAGAGTGGGACAGGGAGATGGATGCGCTTATATAGGGGATGGCTGAGGGTCGGGGAACTGGATTAAGCCGGCCGGAGGAGACGGCGCTCGCGCGTACTACTGTGGTTGAGCCGCAATTAGCTTGAGAGGATTTGGACTGGCTAGCAGTAAAGCCGAGAGTGGAGGAGGGCGCGCGCATGCGTGTCGCCCGATTAAACAACTCAAACGGATTAAGAAAACAGCGTGTCCCGGTCCACCTTTGACCGTTGACCCGCCCACGCGCGGCAGAGAGCTAGCTGGACATTCTTCCTCTCTTGTGCTCAAACAGAGTGAGCTTTGGTCGTACACAACCTTCTTATTATATCTGGAACATTCTTCGGCACAGGCGTTTCAAAACAGCTTCCCACCCAGCCGCAAGCATAACGCGAAAAAATATACATAATACTCCACCGTGCATTCTAACTAGATGTTTTAGCTTTTTTCGTACAACGAGTTTCACCGTGAAGGTTAATTCATTTTGTTCCGTATCTGGTCAACATTAAAATATATAAAACATATTATAATAGTGCACTGAGAAAGTAGATGATTTGACGAACATGCTTGAATAAGACTTTGGTCAAATTTTTAATAATCACATATAAACATATACATGTTTATCGATAGAGAAATGTTTGTAATTTTTTTGTAATACGTATAGTTTCTTGGGAAATGTTTGTAATTTTTTAAGACGTGAGAATTTTGTATACTGCGGACTCATTCTCCCCTGGAAAAAATGGGAAAGAGGAGTCACCGGTAGTCACAAATTAAAAACAGTGCTTTAAATCTCTCGGCTATAGATTGAAACTCATTTGTGGATGCGTAAAATTGTCCATAAATCACAATACACCCTATATTTTAAAATTTTACTCAAAAAACTATACGCCTAACATTAAGAAACGAAGTGAGCATAATACTCCACCGTGCATTCTAATAAGATGGGTTTGCTTTTTACAGACAACGAGTTTCACTGTGAAGGTTAATTCAATTTATTCCGTATCTAGTCCACATTAATATATAAACATAGTATAATAGTGAACGGAGAAAGCAGATACTTTAACGAACATGCTTGAATCAGGCTTTGGTCAAAATTTTAATAATAAACATATAAATATTTATCGTTTGAGAAATGTTGGTAATTTTTTTTGTAAAGATAAATGTTTTGAGCCAACCCGGAATTTTGGATTTTCGGGGAATATTTTGGAGTTTTCACTTACAATTTTTATTTCAAATTTATTCTAAATTTAAATTATGTGCATTCAGGAGAAATTTTGAACACCGTCTCCAACTATGATAATCTATCGCTTTCGTTTGTGTAGCCATAGTTACGAAAATCTACTAGTTATGATCGGTTTAGATACGGCTATGAAGATAACAAAAAAGATTAGATATGTAGAGTTTTATTATTGAAAGGAGGTTGAAATAGTCGACCTCTGCATCAAAATAATGCATACAACATGTTTTATTAAATATTCAACAAATACTTACAATAAAATACATCGATAAATCTGAAGCCACCTGCTTTCTTGGAATTGATCCTGGTGTGGAGAAGGTTGTCCCTCTCTTGGCGGGTGCCAACGGACCAACAAATTTGTGATAATGGGTAGTCTCATAGAGATTTGGATTTCCCCATGAGTCCATAGTGTCGGCTAGTGGTCGAATCCATGAAGCATGGCAATAGTTAGCTAGAGTCAATTCCGTCATCTGTACTAAAACTTTTGCAGATCGGTGCCACATTTTACATAAAAAATCATCAAATGAGTGTGGCAGCATATGATGACTTCGATCTGGTAGCACTCTTCGAGTATTTGCTCTAGAGATCTAGGATGATTCTTAGTCTGTTGTATATATCTTGCATAATCAATGTGCATGTGTGATCCCTTGCTGAAGACATGGTCTGGATATTGCTCGGACCTGCTCTCTTTTTTTAGAAAATTGAAGCTTTCATTACCCTCAGTCTCTGCATCGAGTAGAAGCATACAAACAAATCTTATTACATACTCCCTCCGTTCCTTGATATAAGGTGTCTAATTTTAAAATAAGGTGTATTACGATTTATAGACAATTTTAACCACCAAAAAACGAATCGCAATCTAGAACGGAGGAATTTCACGTATTATTTTCAGTCTGTGCCTAATAGGGACTCCTTTCTGTCAAAAAATCAATAGAAAATTAGTTCAGCACATACAAAATACTGACGTCTTAATATCCGTGCCAAAACCTTAGACACCTTATATCACGGAACGGAGGGAGTATTGTATGCCCAACAAAAACCCATTCTATGCAAAAAGTGTGACATCCTACACGTGATATCATCAACCACCAAGAAGCTTATGTGAAGCACGAAGCCAAGCACTAAGAAGCATATTCCTTGGTAAGTCACTTATAGAGCTTTTTGACGTTAAGTTTCATTTGCTCCTGGTGTTGTGTACGATGTAGGATAGCCCGCGGCCACAACCAATTGATACATAAGAACAACACCTTGAGGAAAGTATACCACTTTCTTCTTGTTAAAAACCATATCATTAAAAAAATCAAATTGTAAAAAATACATTGTTGTTCCCATAAGAATATGAGAGCGAGGATATGTTTCTACACCACATAACCATAACCCAAAAATGTGTGACATGTAGCATGGGTCATTAATATTAAACACATACTACCTCTATTCCAAATTATAGGCCGTTTTGGCAGTCGGTTTATAATTTGGAACAAAGGTAGTAATAAATAACAGGTCATTCTACAAGAGCCATGGGGTAATAAAAAAATGTTTGTAGTCGTTTGCTCATACTTGCTCTATCAGGTGAACCCCCTGATCTAGCCTAATCTCTAACTATATGAAAGACGAACCATTTAGCGGCCTCTCAGCGATCGGCCACTGTTCCTGCAACAGTAAGTACTGTTGCACGAACAGTGTTGATCAGCGCAACGATCCGCGCCGTCCGTCGACGATCGGACGTCCTACAGACCACGCCCGTCACGCTTTCGCAAAAACGCCCCTCCAAAAAATCAGAAACCAACCCGCACTCCACGAAACCGCGAGGCGAGGGACCTATTCGCAAATTAGTGGAAAATCACAGACTAAACTGAAAAACTATCCTCACACCCTCCCCTTCCTCCTTCTCCCGCGACGCGGAGGTCGCCGCGCCGGCGCCGACGCGCTCCACCGCCGCTCCGCGCCTCCATGGACGCATTCGAGCACTTCCCGTGGTTCGCCGTCCTTCCCTCTACCTCCTCCGCAGGCCACACGAGCAGGGACGCTCGGAGCACGGCGAATCGGCCGTTCTTTGCCGACTCCGTCCGCCGCCGCGATTTGGTCGCCACCGTCCAACTCCGGCGACCATATGGCTCGCTCCGCCGCCAGCCGCCTCCCCTCGACGCCCTCCAGTGGATGCGCGCATCCCCAGCACCGCGGGCGTGCTCCTCTGCCCGAGCACGAGCTCGGCAGAGCAGCCGGCGACGACGGCGACTGTCTCTGCGCCGCTGACGTCATCACTGAGGTCACAACGGACAAATTTTTGCAGCTCAGAGTGGACTACTAGATGCGACTGCCTGGGCTCTCCACAGCCCTGCCGATTCGTCGCCGGGAAGAGCGGATGGGGGACAGCCGGAGCGCCGCAGCGCCATCACGGGCCGTGCCACCGCCGGGAGGAGCAGGGGAGCGGAGCCGCGCGCGTACAGCGTCTCCGGGATTAAGTTGTTAGATACGGCGACAATAACACGAATGTATCAGTTCCTTCTTGTGGACATTACTAGTGGATAATCTTCTCACGGTTTTGGTGTTGCAATAAAGGGTGGTCGATGTAGAATATTAGTGTTTTCGTCATGGCTCTCTTATTAAACAAATAAGGTAACTCTGTGTATCATCCATGTCTCGATTGGCTCTTAAAACATTGTTACTTATATAGATCGGATGTACATACTGTCAGCAATATATTAATATGCTTACAAGTTAATTTTCTTTACAAAAAAAGTTGTGTGAAATAGGATAACAATATTACTACTAGCATATATATGAGACATACTACCCCTGCAAAGCGATATCACTTTTCGGAAGATCGGTGATCCCAACTTTTCAGTATTTAAATTAATTGTTGTTTACCGAAAGAGAAGGGATGTGTGCAGCTAAGGTCGAATTGTTCGGGAATGTTACTATAACTAATTGAAAAGCTGGGGCATCTTTGAACAGCCAAAGGAACTTCGGGGCATATTCAAAAGTCAAATATACAGTTTACTGTCGAGTACATCGTTCCCTTTTGCCTGTTTGGAAGCCAAGTTTTGGACTTGTGGCTGTGGTTGATTCAAGCACAACTCCAAGTATTCTCCACATTTGGTAGAGGAATTTTAGCTAGGGGATCGATTGGCTAGTTTAGTTGTTCCTAGCTCCAAAATAAATGGCGATTCATATATGGATAATCTCTGAGGTGCTACTTTGGCTGTCTTTTTTCATATAACATTGCTAATGTTCTCTTAGTCACAAAATATAAGACATTAATTCTATATCCGGGGATTAACTTTGATAATCAATTATACAAATTATATATATGAATTATGTGGAATAAAGTAATACAAATCTGCGTTTGTAAGATGTTTCCAGTGATATCTTTTTTTATGGCACAAAGCCTTCGAAGGAAATGAGACCCATGTGTTGATCCTTCGTGTGGCCCGGGAGAAACCCTAGCCGCCACCACCGGAGGGTGCAGCCGGACAAAGCCCGAATGACGTCGGCGGTGGTGGGCTTCTTTTGCTCCTCGCAAGGAGAAACAGCGGGGACTGGCGTACCCTCGACAAGGAGATCACGACGCCGATTTTCATCCTCGCACGGGAGCGGTGTGGCGTTGATAGGATCCCGAGAGTATAGAGCCCTACTCATTGTGGCGTCCCAATGGCGGCGAAAGTGCGGCATCGTCGTATGGGCGGCGAGGTGCGGAAGAATTCTTCCGTATTAGATGGCGGCACACCAGTTTGGAAACGGGTGGTTTTTCAATGGCGGCGCCCACAGTGGTTGTGTGGACGATGCTACAGTTGGATCTTGAGATAGTTATGGGCTACAGCTCCGCATTGATCGCGGAGATTCCGAGGCCGGCGATAGTATAGGACGTCCCTGCATCTCTAGATCGGGTTCGACCCAATTCGTCATGTGCTAATAATTTTATGGATGCGACAATTCATGCATGTTGCCGGCAGTTGGTACATATATACGGCGTCTCATGCGGGCATTAAGTTGTGCATGTTGCCAACATATTTTACACACGATGTCCTTACGGAGGCGTCAAGTCATGTCTATAAAGATGGAGAACAAAGGTGGTGCCACTGGTGTGCCTGTGACCGGAAGCGGGGAGGGGACGTCACCACTTCAAGTATCTGCTCCAGTTGTATACGATTAACGAGGTGTCATGTTAGCCAGTCAAGTGTTCATGGTAGAGGAGGCTTCGACTACTGGTATGCTCACTCTTGTGAAAACACAAGATCACTGACGAACTATATCAACACGCGTCTATGCCATTCCCTTGTTCAAGGTGGGGGTTTTCAAAACTCGGCTTTGCGGATGGAAATCTCGAGATCTACCCTTGGTTGTACTCTACATCACTTGCATAGGTGCGGCGATCCCTTCTTGAAGGTTTAGCTTAGGAGTTGTCTAGTTATCACGTGTTTCTGTGTTTAATCATAAGATTAGTGGTAGTTTATTGGAGTTACTATCGCAAGATACATGACCTCATATTTTATTTTATTTTGCTTCGATGATGTCTTTGTGTTGATTTTCGTATAATATGATTATGTGCATCAATCGATGTAGAGGCCGGAATTATCGACCTTTTCAAAAAAAATATAACATTACCCAATTGATGGTCAAAATTAAATCTCGAAATACATATATTATTTTTTGGAGCAGAGTGAGTAAAAAATAATTAAAAACAATACAATATTCTAATGAGAAATCCGCTGAAATTATTTCCCGGTACGTTTTTGTTACTCAAAAGACAGTAGGGAAGATCCCTACTACATCATTTTATTTTTTATATAATTATGGAGCAATTACATGGGCTTGGTAGGGTTCAAATGAAATAATTCAAACTAGGCTTAGCTCTATGCCTAAGAGGAGCAAAGGACGTGTTTGGTTTCCTGCATCATTTTTGGCCTCCTTGCATCTGTGGCCCATCAGGGCCTGGCCCTGCGAAAACGAGGCGAAAGCCACGTTGTGCAGGCCATTTGGTTGCCCACAAAGAGGCGGCCAGGCCCGTGGCTCCTTAGACAATTTTCGCAGCCCCAGTGTTTGGTTGGCTGTGTAAAGAACCCAATGCAAAAACCTTGTGTTTGGTTATGTGCATGCCCACACTTACTCTCACCACTAGTTCGAGTGGTGAGATTACCATCACACAATGCACTTAAAACAGAGAAAAATAAGAAAGGTAGTACTACACTAGCACATAGTGGAGGTGCATCACAAATTCAACACATTATGTGCTAGTGATGGACCATTAGTTCGTCAGGGGTTGCCTCCATAGTTTACAAAAGACTGGGGCATCACAAATTCAACACACTATGTGCTGGTGATGCACCAGGTGTTCATCAGCTGAGGGGTTTAGTATGTACCGCCTCGCAAAATATACCAGAATTTCATCATCTTCGCACACCATCATCACCACATCAGATGGAGTACTACTTACTATACGGCAGCATCATCACCTCATCACAGGTAGTGCCTGCGAAGGAAGGAAGTGAACCACTACTTCCTCATGATAGGGCCCGAAGAAATGTAGGAGGCACATTCATCTTCATTGTCCATGAGGTGGCTCAGGGCGAGTTGTAGGGACTCAACCCCGATAGGATTCTGCAGACGGATCTTGCCAAAGATGATCCTCATCTGATCGTAGTTCTGAATTGGCTTGTTCAGGTACGGTTCATCCTTGGGGTGAAGCTGAAACAAAAAACAGAGTTAGTCTCATCATCAAGGTAGGGAAGTAAGTGCTAAACTCGAAGTGCAAATGCTCACCGCGAGATGTTTGATGAACAGATCGTCATCCATTATGAAGGTAGTACTCTCCTCGCACCATTCCACTCATTCTAGCTACACCAGTGTGCGCAACCTGTTCCACCTGCACCTCCACTTCCTCAGATGGTTGTACACCTGCGTAGTGCTGACTTTGGTGCCGCAGAACTGAAGAACGTTCTTGCAGATGACCTCCAAGCACTTGTCTCTGATTCCTTTGTTGATGTCGACCCCCCCCCCCCCTTTCACTAGTTCAGCCATCCTTGTGAGGACGAAGGTGGATGTCATTGGACCCTTCCCCGCTCTCAGTCCAATGTAGTCAGATGGCAGAGCGTATCCAAGCGGCTTCACAGACATCACTGATGTAGCCGACAGATCCGGGGAGGTCGGCAAGACCTCAGTGGTGGTGTCCTACGAAAGATGTAGAGTTTATACCACGATCAGTGTTCATAGCATCGGAGCATGCATAGCATGATAAAAAGGTGTTCATAGTTGACGAGAAGTTCATAGCATCAGAGCACGCATCCAAGGTAAAACAGTGACAATCAGTCATGTATCAGATAGACAGTGGTACAAGGATGAGATCCACACATTGTAGAGCCAACCGTCGTACCATGATCTCTCTGATACACAAACTAGGGTGGATATGCTCACAAGGATGACAACTCGATGTGCTTAGAACTACTCGATCTGCTAAGAAGATGCTCAAAGATCTACGGCACTACCACAGTGAGCTAGAACTAGTCGATATGCTAAAAACTACACAGGTCTACGAGAATCTACTCAATCTATGAGGTGCTATAGGGTTAGGGTTACTTACCACCAGGGACTGACTGGGAGAGCCGCAGGACATGGCGGAGGACATCTCGCCGCCGAGCACCGCCGAATAGTGGAGAAGATCTCGCCGCCGAGTACGGCCGACCGGAGGAGCAGATCTAGCCGCCGCCGCTCTTTTTCTTCTGCCTGCGACCGAAGGAATGGAGCTCGAATGTGTGTGTGGGGTGGGGAGGGGGGGGGGGGGAATGGTGGCGCGAGTTTTGGCGGTCAGCCGGAGGGGGTGAAATAGAGGGCCGAAAAGGGGGGCGGTGACGGAAAAACTCGCGCCGATTTTTCGCCTGCGCGCGCGAGCTCACGCCATCTCCAAGCTCGCACGAGCTCGGCTCCGCGTTCCCCTACCCTGCACCAAGGTGAACAAGAAAAGGGTGGCTGAGGGGAAACGGCCGAATCGGCCATTCCTAACGGGCCTGACTGAGGGGTGCTTTGAGATTCGTGCGGGCCAACAACGCGGAACCGGGGCAGCCCACCAAACACTCGTTTTTGCATCCACGGGTCTGGCCCGGCAGTATGCTGGAAACCAAACACGCCCAAAGTTCTCCTTGAAGAAGATAAGGCACTCTTCCTGGTTGACCATGGCACCATCAAATACGATTCTGCTCTTATGATTAAGATTTATTTTAAACACATGATTTTGTATCTGTTCCTCTCTTGAACCAGCATATCATGAAGCTGAATATCAGCGTTCCATTCCAAGTTTAACTGCCACCAGAAAGTTTGACTGAGGTCACACCGGAAAAAGAGGTGTAGTAGTTCCTCATTTTTGCAATCTTAACAGAGGACACAATCAGTTGATTCCACAAGAAAATTATTCCTGGTGAGTAGGTTGCTAGTATTAAGCCTCTCTTGTAATAAGAGCCAGAAAAAGAATTTATGTTTAGGCAAAACACATGATTTACAAATCCATCTCATGGGAGCAGGTGCAACCTGGTTACTAGACGCCTAGACGGAGCATTATAAACTCTTTTGCTGGAGATTTTTTTTTGATCCACTGAGTTTCCAAGTGTGAGGAGAAACAATGCTCTCTCTAATCTGCAGGCAAGGAATGAGAGTATCTGACTGTTGAGCTGCTTGTATGGAAAGGTGCAGATGGAACACCTTCTAATACTTGGCTAATTTTTTAATAGGTTCATGACAAAGTATATCTTAATTTATACATATATCGTTGAATTTAGATACATATGAACCCATTAAAACTTGGCTAATTTTATTATACGTGTCTGAAATATTATAAAAAATCCACTCTATTATAGAATGGCTAGGAACTTGACTGCCATTCGCAAAAATCACAAGATAAGTTACTAGTTCGTAACATGTTATCAATTTGTACTGCACCCTTTTGTATATTATAATTCATTTGTTATTTTTGGGCAGGTTCACAGATAACCATGTTTTTACCTAGATTATTGACAAATTTCTACCGTTATGCATGTATATTTTTAAACTTGCAAGTTGTTCTTTGTACTATGTTTTAAAATCTGTGTATCCATTCGATTTTAAAATTCTCTTTGGTCGAATACCTCGGATTCCCTGAACATTTAATATGTGCATGCTCTCTCTCCTCCCGTTGAGAGACACAAACAACCATAGGTGAAGGATTCTCTTCAGTTTTACTAGCTCCGTAGCTCGACCGATCGAAGGCGGCGCTGACTATCGAAATACGTTTTGGTGCACCGGTGCTTAATTCCTTCAGGCTATTTTGTGGTTTCATGCTTTTGTATGGCTAGATTCTGGGTTCTCTACTTCTCTTTTCATAGTCTACTTGCCTTCTCATACAAGTCCACCCAATCGGTGTTGTGGGAAACGAGGCACGGTTACTTAAGTCAAAAGAAAACAGAGCAAGTAAAAGTTACTTGGACCAAATTAACCGGCTAGTTTGATTTATGGGCTATGAGTGCTAACTTGAGTTCATACTACGTACATACAGGTTAATTTCAAGCTCCAGAAATACGCGATATACATTCTATATGCCGCCTTCCGAGGGAAATACACTCGGCGTCGTTGTGTTTTCTGGTAAGGTACCTCTAGAGTCCTTCTATAATTTTGTTAAGAGGTTATCCTTTGAGTTGTTGGTGCCGAAAGGAACTTCTCCGAAAATATCCAACTAATTCTTTTAGTTTGATGTTTACATGATCCTGACCGATGCACCATGAAACCCCACCAAGAGCTACAAACAAGTACTAATTCAGATGGCCCTGTCTACAACCAAACTATAACTAGAAAACAAATGTTGGCAACTAACTTTTGTCCTGTTTTCGTGACAACTTGATCCCACCCCCAGACACTTGCACTTAGTTGCTCAGCACAACTCGTGGGTCAATTGATATCTAGCGTTCCAAATGATTAAGCATGTGACCAGCAGCCTCTTTGACTTGGCCAAAAGATCTCTGCTTAATTGTTTAACCACCCACTTAACTCCTCTTAATCTCTCTCTTACTACAAAATTTGACCATCGTTGTGCAATGGATTCAACACCTTAGCTGTACTAGTATCTACCCTGCATTCTACATATTCTACTTGAGTTTAGACCACTTTTAAGCCAGAGAAATACAACTCGTTTGCTTATGCCCGATGGTAGGATCCAGTCAACGTCTCGAACTAATGTTTAAGTCAGCCTGCCGCTGCCGTTGACATGGAAGTTAACGTATTAAATTATTCAGACAGATGGACTAGTTTGTTATGTGGTTGACCAGAGTTCCTGTTAAGAATCTAAGACTTTGGTTTCGCCTCTCTCGAATAGTATAATGGCACGTTAGGCGGCACGCATTATGCATCAACATACGTGCCATACTTGGCCAAACGCTACTGTCAAAGAATACATTGCTTCACAAATGTTGCTCCGTGGCGAGGTTTGTGAAGGCTTTAAACAATCTCAAAGCTCTGTCTGAGTTTTGTCTTCTACTTTACATGCATGCTTGAGAGTGAGTGAGAGCATGACTTGATGTGGGTGCACGTGCTCGTAGCTATACTTACTTTGTAAAAGAAGTGTCTGAAGTATAACTTTGGCCATCTATTTTTGAAGTAACAATGTTAATTTTTTTAATAAAATAATTGCAGTATTCCTTATGGCAAAAAGATTTTGTATATACCAACGGACAAAATTAAGAGAATTTTATTGCTCAAGGGTATGACATGTAACCGTTGTAAGCCCGAGTAAGGGCATCTAGACCAGCCGTGTTACCTATTCTATCTATAAAATGATGTCTTTTTGTAGTGTATTCTTGAAAAACAATGCATAGCTTATTATGTATTTCCAAATGAAAGAAGTACCCGTTATTTAAGGCCTTGTCGACACTTTCAGGTGCTAGGCTATATTGGAGTCACTTCTTAGCTAGGTAACCTACTAACATCCTAGCGGACACTTCGGACATGCCTGACTTTCCATATTTGGACAAGAATTCCAGAGTATGTTCTTTGAAAAAAAAATCATTTTTAGACTGATACCCTTCCCCTTTTATTCACTCTTGGAACCTTTAAAAAAACACTTCCATAAATTTTGAACTTTCCGAAATAAAACATGGGATTTTTTTTTAGAAATTCCAAGCATTCAAAATTATTTTTTTGAAAATTCTAACTTACGATATTACATACTTTCAAATATTTAAAATTGTCAAACTTTTGAAAAATTATATTTTATTTTTTCAAACTTCTAGAAATTTCAAAGTTCCAACAATTATAACATTCCAAAATGTAAGTCTCCTCCAACACCTAAAGGGGATTCTGCAAGGCTCGAGCGGGTGACAGGGCCTACTTTCATCCGCTTGAAACCAATCTCTCATTTTTATTTAGAATATGCATGGCGTGCATATCTTATACTTAAAGAAGGTACCTATAAATAACCGATTACAACCAAACGTTCAGTTGTAGCAGTGTTAATCCACAATTATAGGATGAAAACCTACTATTGGCTACAAGTCCACCTGTTCGCCTCTTGAGCATAAATTCTTCATGCCGTATAATCTATAATCTCGCATTTTGAAGTATCTTTTTTTAATGAGCTCTTTGAAAGTTACCTTTGAGAATAAATATAGTGTAGTACCAGGTGTATTTATTCCAGTCCGCAACTCCTAGCTAGTAGGTGCCAAATGATCACATCAAGCATTGAAATATTCTCCCACATTGCATTTCTAACTACTGATATTTTGTCAAAACAGTGGCCGCTGCTAATGCACAATGCATGCATGCATGGGTCAAAGCTTTGACTTACCGACGCAGAGTAAGACAAACGAGATTATTTTAGAGTATATGTTATATTGGTGACAGCAAGTGGATTCCTATGTTTCTAGAATGTCTATGTCGAAGAATCCTTCCAGGGCATCCCGTGATGCATGAGTTAGTTCAAACTTCAAACTCTCCTCATGCATAGGCTAAATAATAATAAAAGCAAACTGATGCCTTCTAACAAAGTCAACCACCAATCCATGTCTGGGCTAAAAAAGAGTCAACCAACCAATGTCTGACCTCACAGATTTGTTGACCTTGTTTAGATGCCCATGCATATATAGTGATGAATATCTTGCATATGTATACTCCGTTTTAGTCTTATCACAAGAAAATAACACCAGTTTGGCCCGGGTTGGTGTCTCTATCCATCTTTAGAAACGACGTTGAGCATCAAGGGATTGAATCTAGATTACAGAGTCTGCACTTCCTACCTTTTGCCAACCTGACTAACATGTATTAGAGCATGGTTAATAATAGAGGCCGCTGCTGGCTATAATCCCATTGCCATGTATAATAGTTGGCTATATACATGTATTACTTTATCAATACATGGCCCGCCTTACACTCTCACATAATGTCTAGGAGCACGTGCTGCAGCTGGCTCTTGCATGAGAGTCCGCTTCCCTTCTCTCTCCTATTCTCTCTCCTCCATGTAAGCACAACAATACTATTTAAATCCTTATAGCCTGCTGACTGGACCTTATTATACTTGCTCTTAGTATTATCTAAGGGTCATTTATCTAAAAGTTGACACATTTTTTCTTGAAACTTAGTCAGATTTTTTAGCTGAAGAAATATCTTACCATTATCGTCCCACATCTCGCTTCATTTATAACCGACATGTAGGTTGAAATAATATGCAATTTTCGAACTAATCTTATCCAGACCAATATCATGACAATCTCCGCACACAAAATTAAGAATATCATGACAATAGTATTTGCGAGATTAACTAGCATATGCTAACTACACATGCGGAAGATCAACATGTAAAAACAAGCACATTTATCTTTGTTGCATATGATGTAATGAACAAAAAGGGTATGTGGGAAGGAAGAGTTGCATATGTGTTGGTTGGTTGGTGGGTTTGTTGATTGTATGACCACAAGAGCCACAAAACGGGTACGTAGGAAGGAAGAATTGGCAACCAACTGTCTTGTTGGCTTATTGTTGGGGCTTTACTAATGTTAAAGCCGAGTTTTCGGTGTCTTTCTTAATACAAAGAACGGAGACAAAATTCAACCAGTATAGTTGGCAATCTAGTACTAGTAGAATTTGTGCCACATAAGTGCAAATTCGATTTTCTATTATTCTAGTTGAGCTTTGTATTCGTTCTTTGTGTGCATCGATTGATGGTGACTATCGCCGTTAATTTTGAAGAAATAACTAGATGTATGTCTTCTAAAACATAAATAGCTAATATCAAGTAATTAAGAAGTGTCAAATTTGTTCTCTTCATATTAAGTTAAACAAGCTAGGCTTCGCTCGCGCCGTCGTGAAAATTCGATGTAAGTTGTTGGCTACTGCTACACGGAAACGAGCTAATCAACTTGGCTTGTTTAAATCGACCGGCACTGTCAAAAAGCTAGCTCGGTCAATTCAAAGGCTTGTAAACTGGGCCGGAGATATGAAATTGCTTCACTAGTGTTGTGGTGCCGTTAAAGAGCCGGTTAATCATCGTCTTGTACTCCCTCCGTTCAGAAAAGGATGTCACAAAAATGGTCTACCTATAGTTCATTTTTGTGACATCTTTTTTTCGAACGGAGGGAGTAGTTGGCAAGATGGACAAGCATCCGACTTTCTCCAAGGTGCAAACAGAAAGGCAAGGAGAGCAAAGATTGAGACCCGAACAAAAAGAAAAGAAAACAGGGTAAAGATAGCTAAGTGGCACGTCAATCTCTCTCACGCCCCACTAGCAACAGGTTGGGATCGACGATTTGATTGAAGTAAAACTCAACAGGAAAAACTGTGTTTGTTGTCTTTGCACAAGTCGCAGATAACCATATGGCATCTTTATACTTTGAGAAATTTTGAAAAGTTCTCGGCACCATGCTTTTTCCTCAAGTGGTATATAGCAGCATCGACCTCGCTCTCACGATCAAAGTAACTTGCATTTTCTTAAACTATGGACACGTTGATACTCGGCTGTACAAGCTAGCGCCGATATGTTAGTCCGGATATGGGAGTTCTCTAGTCACTAGCGATCGGTAGCTCCCAACAGAGAAAATCTCACGCTAGCTTCATCCAGTGTCAACTGTCAAAAGGTCAATACACAGTGGCAGTTAGAAAGGGTTTAAAAAAGGGTATTATTATGTAAGAAGAAACACGACACTGAATCCGTGTTCTTGTCATTAGCAAGCTCTCGATCGTATAATAATTGATAATTTGATATGCACATAGTCACATAGAGGATCTATCAACTCGAAGAGATCGAGCCAACCCTATTCCCGCACCGCACACTGCAGCTTTAACACTAGAGTAGAACTCCATTAAGTAGACTAACTACTATAGTTAATTGAGCTGGGACGCGTATGAAAAGATCTCGCCTGCCAGCATGATCCATCTCCATCGGGATTGCGACGGACGCATCGATCAGACATTTTTACTCTGAAGAACAGAGGTGATGGCACTGTTCAAGAGATCGCATGCTTTGCTAGCGAACTGATGTGCAGTTTTGCTGGATTGATCGCTTTGCTTGGTTTTTTTTTAAACACAATATAAACACAGACGCTCACATACACGTGCATACACTCACCCTTTTGAACACACGTACGCACATCCTACCCCCTATGAGCACCTCTGATAGACTGAGCCAGCAGTTGAGTCTTAACGTTGATGAAGTCACCACGGGCGTCTCTCGCTGTCTACAGAAACGTCGCCTCCCACTAAAGAATGTTACGGCTAAATGAAAAATACCAATGTGGACAAACCTAGAGTTTGAACTCTAGTGGACCGGGAACAACCACCCTGCTAAATAGGCTGGTTCTCTCGCTTTGCTTGGTTGACTACAACGCGATGCCGCTTTTTGGGTTGACACGTGCGGGGAGTCTCCGCGTACGTAGATCGGCGCAGAGCCACTACTCCTGGGTTGGGTTTGCGTCATCCATGATTGATCGACGGATTGCTTGGTTGACTCACCCAAAGCTACTGACAAACTTGTTCTTCACGTACGTCGTGTGTCGTCTCCGCTGGCGAAACGTGTGTGTGTTTCAGTGTCAACGCAGAGGGAGCACGCTCGCGGACATGTGGCTCGCCTCGCATGGCGACGTTGCCGCGTACGGCCGGCGTAAGAGCATCTCCGGTCGGCTGACGGGCACCTCCCACGACGAGAGGCACTCTACTCGTCTCCTATGTCACGCTTCTCCTTTGCGGCGCCAGTCGAGACTCGAGAGATCCATGCATGGAGCTCCGTGATCACAGCCAACGGGCAGCAATTCCTATTAGCCGCCTGTAGGCTGTAGCGCTCGCCACAGCGGATCCGCGCCGCGCACCACAGGTGTACATGGGCCGGGCCTACTTAGAGCGTCCCCACTTTCTCAGTCACACCCTCCTACCCTGATAAGAACGGCAAAACCTATTCTATGCCTTTGCAAAGCTTATCAGCTTCTCGGGGTTCCCTATAGATCGCTTTTAGCGAGTGCGATCGTACAACTCGCCTGCATACGATCGTTCGACGGGAAGGCCCATTATGGGGAAAAGCCCATTCCGCAAGGGTTGTGCGCGCGTTCAGTTAATTCCCAGCCTTGGCTTCGCGTTTCTTCGTTCTTCTTTATGCGTACCACTTCTTCTTTCTTTGCGCGTGCGATATTTTGTGTACAACCTTTCCTGCATGATTTATCAAACAACTACTAATTTTCATTCAAAGAATAACTACTGATTTTTTAAACTTCTAATAGAACCAAAAAATATATATAATATTAAGGGTGGAGACTCCTTAATCCCGAACTCCAGTGATCCCTGTGCTTTAAAAAATAAAAAATCATATTTCAAAGTTTCAAAAAAATGTGAAAACAATAATGGATATTCTCAATGATGTATTGTAAGAACGTGCAAAATTTCAATTTGAAAAACTTTATATTTTGAACTACACAAAAAAGACAAATGTACACATCTGAGTATAGTGTTTCAAATCTTCAAACTTTTTCAGATTTTGTTATTTTTGTGTAGCCCAAATTACAAAGTATTTATAATTGAAATTTTGCACGTATTTAGAATGTGTCATTGACGATGTCCATGCTTTTTTTTCATATATTTTTTAAACTTCTAAATATGACTTTTAATTTTTTTCGGGAACACAAATGGATTTTCGTAATATTAATTTCAATTATAGTTTTACTGCTAACTTTTCAATGAGATACTGCAACGAAAAAGTTTTTATACGTAAAAAAATCGGTTTAGTTCAAACTAAAAAATGATGTCGTTTTATTTTTGAAAATGGTTCCGAATTTTGAAAATAGTTTGTATTTAAAAAATGGTTCCGATTTTGAAAATGGTTCAGATTTCTAAAATGTTTTTGATTTCAAAAATGGTTCCAAATTTGAAAATGGTTCCAATTTAAAAAATGGTTCCAATTTTGAAAATGGTTCCGATTTCAAAAATGGTTCCAAATTTGAAAATGGTTCCAAAATTAAAATGGTTCAGATTTTATAAATGGTTCCAAATTTTAAAATGGTTCCGAAATTAAAATAGTTCCAAATTTGAAAAATGGTTCCAAATTTGAAAGTGGTTCCAAATTAAAAAATAGTTCCAAATTTTAAAAGTGTTCCAAAATTAAAAATGGTTCCAATTTTGAAAATGGTTCCAAATTTGAAAATGTTTCCAAATTAAAAAATGGTTCCAATTTTGAAAATGGTTCCAAAATTAAAATGGTTCCAATTTTGAAAATGGTTCCAAAATTAAAATGGTTCAGATTTTATAAATGGTTCCAAATTTGAAAATGGTTCCAAAATTAAAATGGTTCCAATTTCGAAAATGGTTCCAAATTTGAAAATTGGTTCCAATTTCAAAAATGGTTCCAAATTAAAAAATGGTTCCAATTTTGAAAATGGTTCCAATTTTGAAAATGGTTCCAAATTTGGAAAATGGTGGGTTCAGATTTTATAAATGGTTCCAAATTTTGCAAATGGTTCCAAATTTGAAAGTGGTTCCAAATTTGAAAATGGTTTCAAAATTAAAAAGGTTCCAAATTTGAAAAATGGTTACAAATTTTAAAATGGTTCCTATTTCAAAAAAGGTGCCAAATTTGAAAAATGGTTTCAAATTTGAAAATGGCCCCAATTTAAAAAATGGTTCAGATTTTTAAAATGGTTCTAATTTTGAAAGTGGTTCATTTATGGTTCAAAAAAAGAAATGAAAATGATTCAGATTTTGAAAAATATGAAAAACGAATAATTTCAAATAAAGAAAAAGATGGTTCCGAAATTTGAAAATGGTTCCAATTTAAAAATGGTTTCGATTTTGAAAATGGTTCTGATTTAAAAAATAGTTCCAAATTTGAAAATGGTTCCAAAATTAAAATGGTTCAGATTTTATAAATGGTTCCAAATTTTAAAATGGTTCCGAAATTAAAATGGTTCCAAATTTGAAAAATGGTTCCAAATTTGAAAGTGGTTCCAAATTAAAAAATGGTTCCAAATTTTAAAAGTGTTGGAAAATTAAAATGGTTCCAATTTTGAAAATGGTTCCAAATTTAAAAATGGTTCCAAATTTGAAAGTGTTTCAAAATTAAAAAAATGGTTCCAATTTCGAAAATGGTTCCAAAATTAAAATGTTTCCAATTTTGAAAATGGTTCCAAAATTAAAATGGTTCAGATTTTATAAATGGTTCCAAATTTGAAATTTGTTCCAAAATTAAAATGGTTCCAATTTCAAAAATGGTTCCAAATTAAAAAATGGTTCCAATTTCGAAAATGGTTCCAATTTTGAAAATGGTTCCAAATTTGAAAATGGTTCCAAAATTAAAATGGTTCAGATTTTATTAATGGTTCCAAATTTGAAAAATGGTTGCAAATTTTAAAATGGTTCCAATTTTGAAAATGGTTCCAAATTTGAAAGTGGTTCCAAATTTGAAAATGGTTTCAAAATTAAAAAGTTCCAAATTTGAAAAATGGTTACAAATTTTAAAATGGTTCCTATTTCAAAAATGGTGCCAAATTTGAAAAATGGTTCCAAATTTGAAAATAGCCCCAATTTAAAAATGGTTCAGATTTTAAAAATGGTTCCAATTTTGAAAGTGGTTCATTTATGGTTCAGAAAAAAGAAATGAAAATTATTCAGATTTTGAAAAATATGAAAAACAAATAATTTCAAATAAAGAGAAAGAAAACTAAAAATAATAAATAATAAAACAGAAGAAAGAAATAAAAAAGAAAGAAATAAAAAATAAAACAGAATAGAAAAAAGAAACAGGAATAGAAAAATTGTAAACCGAAAACAGTGGACAATAAATAGAACAATAAAGTACTATCTACACAATTCCGAGCGTAGCACGGTGGTCGTGTGGTCTCTGGTTCGAATCCCAGCGAATGCAAACTATTTTCCTAGATTTTAGCTGTTGAGATCTATTAATGGGCCGGGGTCTCTGGTTCGAATCCCAGCGAATGCAAACTATTTTCCTAGATTTTAGCTGTTGAGATCTACTAATGGGCCGGCCCAGTACTGTAGCCTCTGCGGGCGACGCGGTGCTACGACTCACTTAAGGCGATATATAGGGTTTGCACAGCTTCTCGCACACACTGCTCGCTCCCCCACGTCACTCTTGGGCCGGCCCATATAGCTTTTCCTGGCCGATTTACCAACCGTTATTTGCTGGCATTGTTTTTCTTTTTTTCGTTTCATGTTTCTTTTTTCTGGTTTTTGTTTTTTTTTATTCCAGATTTCATACATGGTTCATGATTTTAAAAAAATATTCACATTTAAAAATGTTCATATTTTAAAAAAAATCAAATTCTCAAAAATGTTCAGATTTTGAAAATGGATCATGAACATCTTTTTCAAATTCGTGTACCATTTTTCAAATTTATGAACTTTTTTAAAGTTCAAGGAATATTGAACTCACGAACCATTTTCAAAATCATGAACCGTTTTCGGTGAACATTTTTTCAAATTCGTGAACCATTTTTCAAATTCATGAACTTTCTTTATAATTTTGGAAATTTTAAATTCACGAACAATTTTCAATTCATCTTCGAAATCTGGGAAGTTTTTTTTGCTTTCACAAATTTTCTCATATTCAAAAAAACCAACTAAAATCGAACCCGGCTAATGGGCCAGGCCCAGGAAGCCGCGCGTGGCAGTGGGTGAAACCACGCTAATCAGCTGAATCGGGGCTCCCGATAAGACTCGCTCGTTGCGATCAGCGTGTGGGTCGGCCCAGCACCAGGTTTCATTTCCTCAGTTTCTTTTTCTTTTTTATGTTTCTTTTTCTTTTATTTTCTCTGTTTACGTTTCTATTTAATTTCTCAGTTTTACTTTTCTTTTTATCTTTTTTTCCTTTCTTTGAAATCTGAACCATTTTCGTTACTGTTTTATTCTGAACCATTTTAAAGTTGGAACCATTATCAAATCTGGCACCAATTTCAAAAATCAACAATTTTCAAAATATGAACCATTTTAATAAATGTATCATTTTTTGAATTGGAAACATTTTTAAATGAACAATTTTCAAAATAGGAACTATTTTAAAAAATAAACATTTTAAAAATATGAACCCTATTAAAATTGAATAATTTTCAAAACTTAACCATTTTCAAAATTGAATAAAGCCAAACTGGATTATTCGATCATGGTAATTGTTTGTTCTCGCTTCTTATAGGAAGCGACCTGTCATTTTTAAAACCCAATTCTTGTGAAACACCGAAGAACTGAATCTGATAGGTTCAGTTACCACCGTCACAAGTGAACTGATATTCTTAATGACAGCACGATTTGACAAATAACCCCAATTCTTGACTATGACAACCTTCACTAGTAGAAAAAGGGTCTTTCGTCCGGAGCCCAAAAGTCATTAGTCCCGGTTCGGGCAAAGACCGGGACCAATGCCAGGCATTGGTCCCGGTTCGAGCTGCCAGGGCCCCGTGTGCCATTAATCCCGGTTTGGATGGGGGTATTAGTCCCGGTTCGTGGCATGAACCGGGACTAAAGCTCACGCGAGCATTAGTCCCGGTTCGTGGCACGAACCGGGACTAATACCCCTGCATTAGTCCCGGTTCGTGGCTCATACCCCTCCCCTGCCTATAATATTTTTTCTATTTTTCATTTAATATGAAATAATTCATATCTTTAAATCCGTAAATCGAAATTGAACAAATAAAATGTCATCAGTACCGGCGTCGGCGCCGAGCGCTAGAGGTGCTCCTGGGACCGAGCCGCCGCACAATAGAGATGTTGTCGTCGTCGGTGCCGACGTCGGCGCCGAGCACTGGAGATGCTCGGCGTCAAGCCGCCGCACAATTTAGATGTTGCCATTTGTGGAGGTTATGCTGAACGGGTATACCTGCCACGGTGGATAAACCTGGCCCACCAAGGAGGCCCATCAGATAAAGCCGGAGGGCTTAATGGAGAAGGCCTCATGGGCTTAGGCGCAAGGATAAGCTCTGGGCTGGCTTAGTGAAGTCCAAGACGAAGGCCTGGCTGCGTTCGCCTTAGGGAGCAAGTTAGGGTTTGTTACCGTGTTAGTCTAGGACTCGTGATCTAGGTCGGTTAAGGCTTTCCTTGTAGGGGAAGGCTTGGCGCCTTTATAAGCCAGCCTTCCAGCAGCCTTAGGGCACGCATACAATCTCATTGTAACCTGTACACATATTCTCCTTGAGTGAATTATAGCAGCACGTAGGATCTCGCCACCGTCGTGAGATCCGAAGCTGGGTAAGATCGTGTGTGCAATCCCGTCACTGGAACCCTCTACGTTCTTCCCCACCTCCTCTACGGTACGTATGAATCCATATAGTAGTTCCGCGTTACCAATACCTCGACAGTTGGCGCCCACCGTGGGGCCCAAGGCGTCGGGAGTTTTGTTTCAGGCGGGAGCATTGGGCGAGATCGGCAAGACTATGGCGGTTGGTCGCGCCCGCATCATCAACAACTTTGGGTGCATCGAAGACGACGGGTCCTACGTCCCAGCAAACGACGCACTGGTGTCAAGCTTCGTCGTCCCCTTCGGCACCATCAACATCTTCATGGGTTTTACGGCTGAGGCGTATGGATTCCCCAGGGGATCCGCCGCCTTTTGGCCCACCCACCACCCCATCGATTATGCAATCGAGCAACAACACAGATCGGATCAGGCCTTTGTCTATCGCGATCTGAGTGACTCTGATACCCAAAGCGATTCTGACTCCAGCTCTTATGAGCTTATGGAGCCCGCCTCTCGCTTTGTCGGTGTCATTGACGCATCTGGCCCTAAGCCGGCCGAATCTGACCCTGAGTCAATATTACCTGCCTTACAGACAGGAGCAGACTCAGAAGCCGGATCTGATGGCACCGCTCCAATGGCGGAAGATTCAGATCTCGATGAGCATAAGGAGGAAGACTTTGCAGCACAGGTTGCCGCGCGAGGCTATGGCTCATCCGATCCAAACGAAGTCTTAATGACTTTCCCGGCACAGATAGCTAAGGATGGTGCGGCCGCGGCTAAGCCAGACGAGGCTGAAGTTTCCTCTAGCATCAAACACATTGGTGACAAGGCGGAAAAGCCAGAGGATGTGCTGGACCCTAAAAGGCCTCCCCCGGCTACGCCTATTGAAGAAGACCTGGAGCGGTCAAAGGAGGAACACATGCGCGCATTGGAGCTCTCAAAACACCTTTGGGACCAAATCCAACCGCGGTTGAACTTGAGGAAAGACGGAAAGCGCTCCTGGCTGAGACTGAAGTCAACATCAAGTATAAGTTGTCCCTCCTGAACAAGGAAAAAGAGTTAATCCTAGTTGGAAAGGCTCTAGAAGAGGAAGAGTACCAGCGTGAGCGCGATGTTGAGAAATTCCGCAAAATACGAAGTATACGTGACCCTCTTCTGCATCGGGATCTGCAGGGAAACTTCGAGAAGACTTCTGCCCAAAAGCCTTAAAGCCTTGGCAGAAATACTCTTTCAGAGTTAACCCTGATGGAGTCATATTCTTCTCCACCCCGGCCAAAAACCTAGAGGCGGCCAGGGAAATCATGGGAGACGAAGCAGTCCCAATTGAAGAGCGCCACCATTATTCTAAAATGCTCATCGAAAAGGCGGTAGAGCAGCAGGCTAAGGCGGACTCAAACTCAAAACTGGCGGACGATACGCGTCTTTGCAAGACAGCCGTTGCCGGCGGTGGGATCCAGAGGAACCAGCTGGTTCCAGTAGCCATGGCAATAAGGGTAAGGCCAGGAAGGACAAAGTTCCTGACAACACAGGGATGAGTCAAAGACTGGGTCCAATCGCCATAGTGACAAAGGCAAGGACGACCACCGGCAAAAGGATAACACACGCCATAAGAAGAATGATCCGCCTCGCCGTGAAAGAGATCAAGACAAGGGGAAGGACGCACGGCGTGGGAGTGACCGGCTTAACATGCCACCTCCGCCCGCAGCACGGGCAAGAGACGAAGGAAATAGGGGCAACAGAGATCCGCCTCAAAGGCGATCTCGCTCCCGCTCCCCTCATCGCCAAAGCCGTCAGGAGGAGCCAAGGCGTAGCCAATCCAACAAAGGGCCAGCCAGGGAAAACACTCATATCTCAGACGCCCGCATCCGTCTCGATGAGATTAAAGCGGCCAAAGAGGAGTCTTACCTGGGCCCTGTGTGCTTTGGACCGGCGATTCGCAAGGTGCAACTCCCATCCTCGCTAGGCAATGTCAAGAAAATTGTGGACAAGTACAATGGCATTGACAAACCGGACATATGGCTGCCTGATTACATCCACGCCGTTGGTATTAATGACGGTGATTACAATGCAGCTGTACGTTTTCTTCCACTCATGTTGGAGGGAAGCCCGGTTGTGGATCGACACTTTGCCAGAAAAGAGTATCCACAATTGGCAAGACATGCAGAAAACATTCATGCAACACTTCTCATGCACATACAAACGTCCAAAGGCTTACTCAGATCTACTAAAGTGCGCTCAAGTGGAGGGGGAGTCAAGCAGAGCTTTCATAGCTCGATGGACAGAGACAAAGAATGCATGCGAAGACGTTTCTGAGATCCAGGCCATACATGCTTTTATGAACAGCCTGAAGAAAGGCAACATGATGAGATATATGTTGGCCAGCCAAAACATCAAACACCTCGGCGAGCTCTTAGACAGCGCGAACAATTACGCTGCAGCAGAAGACGACGCTCGAGCTGACGACGGCGATCTGCGCATGGACATAGCTGTTAACCCGGAAAAGCGAAACAACAATCAAAGCCGGAAAAAGAAGGAAGCCAACGATGCGCCAGGACCATCAAAGGAGGTAGCCTTTGCCAATAAGAAGGGTGGCCAGAGCGGGGCTAGCAGATGGCAGAAGAAGAGCGATGACAGTCAAGGGTCAAGACCCATTAAAATCACCTATGACGACATCAAAGATGAACCTTGTGCCCATCATAGCAAGCTTGGCAAATGCACCCATACCAACAGGCAGTGCCGCCTTAACGATGATATCAAGAAGGATCCGGACGCTGGCTTCAAGGCAAAACAGTTCAAGCGCAAGAACCGTAAAGACAAGAAAGAGCAGAAGGACAACGAGGAAAGTGCTTCGGAGCCGGAAGATCAGGAGCCAAAGCACAAGAGGAGCAACAAGTTTCCAAGGGTCGAAACAAGCCTTGTCACTTTCCTTGCCACTCCTTCGGCCAAAAAGGAAAAGGCAGCCTGGAGGGAACTCAATGCCACTATGCCAGCGGTTCCCCAGTATCTCAACTGGTCCGAGCACCCCATTACATGGGACCGCAACGATCATCCTGATCATATTCCACAGAACCCAGGGAATTACGCGCTCGTTGTAAACCCAATTGTGCAGCAATGCAGGCTTTCTAAGGTGCTTATGGATGGAGGGAGTAGCATCAACATCCTCTATCTTGAAACCTTAAAGCGCATGCGCCTTTCTGAGACACAGCTAAAACATAGCACAGTCAAGTTTCACGGCATAGTGCCAGGCAGGCAGGCCAGTTCTATGGGAACAATGTCTTAGACGTCACCTTCGGTGACGAAACAAACTATAGGACTGAGGAAGTTGCCTTTGAGGTGGTGGAATTCAAAAGTGCGTATCACGCAATCTTTGGCCGCCCAGCCTTTGCCAAATTCATGGCACGCCCGTGTTACATCTACAGCAAGCTCAAAATACCTGGACCAAACGGCGTCATCACGGTCAATGGCGACTTCAAGAAGGCGAAGGAATGCGAAGCAGGAAACGCCGTCTTAGCAGAAGCAGTCATCAGCAAGGAAGAGCTGGAGCAGTACAAGAAAGAAGTTAACACCAATGAAATGCCGGATGGTAAAAGCCTCCTTGCGCTCGGATGTCACTTTCAAGGCCAGCTCAAACTCGAAGAAGATCGTGCTGGACAACGCGATGCAAGCAAGACGACGAACATAGGCGCGGACCTCAGTGACGCATAGGAAGGCGCGCTCGTCAAGTTCCTCCGTGAGCAACGGGATATTTTTGCATGGTCACCATCAGACATGCCAGGAGTACCCCGGGAACTTGCCGAGCACAGCCTTAATGTCGCCAAAGGTGCCAAGCCAGTAAAACAAGGTCTTCGTCGCTTCGGTCCAGAGAAGAAGAAAGCAATAGGAAAAGAGGTAGCTCGGCTTAGTGCCGCTAATTTCATTAGAGAGGTTATCCACACAGATTGGCTAGCAAATCCTGTATTAGTACCTAAGAAGGACGTGAAAGACTTGCGCATGTGCATAGATTTCACCGGCTTAAACAAAGCCTGTCCTAAAGACCCCTTCGCATTGCCGCGAATTGATCAGGTCGTAGATGCTGTATCAGGTTCTGAATTACTATGCTTTTTGGACGCTTACTCTGGCTACCACCAAATTAAGATGAAGGAGTCTGACCAAATTAAGACTTCCTTCATCACACCTTTCGGAACGTTTTGCTACATAACTATGCCTTTCGGGCTTAAAAACGCTGGCTCAACGTACCAACGGTGCATACAACGTTGCCTACACGATCAAATAGGCCGCAATGTTCACGCTTATGTCGATGACATTGCCGTTATGTCGCGAAAACGCGGCGATCTCATCGTTGACCTTCAAGAAACCTTTGATAACTTAAGAAAATATAACATGAAGCTAAATCCGGGAAAATGCTTTTTTGGCGTCCCAGCAGGAAAACTTTTAGGCTTCATTGTTTCAGAAAGAGGTCTTGAGGTTAACCCAGAAAAGATTCGAGCTATCATGGACATCAAAAAGCCTACTTGTCTTAAAGATGTCCAAAGGCTCACAGGATCTGCAGCAGCTGTAAGCCGATTTATTAGTAGGCTTGGGGATAAAGCTTTACCCCTATACAGGTTGTTGAAGAAAACTAAGACGTTCGTCTGGACTGAAGAGGCAGATGCAGCCTTAGCACAGTTAAAAGACGCCTTAGTTTCAGCACCAATATTAGCGTCTCCTCTACCACAAGAGCCGATGCTACTTTACATGGCGGCTACCAACCTAGTTATTAGTGCAGTGGTTGTTGTTGAGCGAAAGGAAGAGGGCAAGGAGCTACCGGAACAAAGGCCGGTATATTATATCAGCGAAGTCTTCTCCGAATCCAAACAACGATACCCTCACTATCAGAAGCTGGCTTATGGAGTTTTCTTCGCAGCCAGAAAATTACGCCATTATTTCCAAGAGCACCCAATCACGGTAGTCAGTAAGGCGCCATTGGGTGACATTATAAACAACACCGATGCCACTGGACGTGTGGCTAAGTGGGGAATTGAATTGGCAGCCTTCGACATCCAGTACAAGCCACGTACAGCCATCAAATCCCAGTCTTAGCTGATTTCATCGCAGACTGGACAGAAGCAATGGATGAACTTCCCCTCCCTGACGAGAATATTGGGTTATGCACTTTGACGGCTCCAAAATGTTGCAGGGATCGGGAGCTGGCGTGGTACTGAAGAACCCTAAAGGAGACAAGATGTGCTATGTCTTGCAGATACACTTCAATGCCACTAATAATGTTGCAGAATACGAGGCTCTGTTGCATGGATTGCACGTCGCAAAGGATTTGGGCATTAGCCGTCTTTTGTGCTATGGCGATTCAGACCTCGTTGTTCAACAATTAGAAGGGGCATGGGACGCGAAGAGCCCTACAATGGCTGAATACCGACGCACGGTAGACGAGTTTGGTCGGTGTTTTATCGGCTTAGAAGTCAAGCATATCAAAAGGGAGGAAAATGAAGCAGCGGACGCCTTAGCCAGAATGGGCTCGAAAAGATCGAAGGTGCCCTCCGATATATTTTTGGAGCACCTGTACGTGCCGTCTATTAAAGGCGGAGATGAGGATGACCCCATGGCTTCGCAGTCTGTTTCCGTCATGCTGGTGAAGCCAGATTGGACACAGCCCTACATAAATTTCCTCCTTAACAAGGAAGAGCCAGAGGATGAAGTATTAAGGCGGCAAGTTGTGCGCAGAGCTAAGGCATACACAATAATAAATGGAGAGCTATACAAGCGGAGTACCACAGGTGTATATCAACGATGCGTTTCGCCGGAAGAAGGACAGAGATACTAGAAGAGATCCATGGTGGATGTTGCGGTCATCATGCCTCTGCCCGAGCAATTGTCGCCAAAGCTTTTAGACATGGATTCTACTGGCTCACAGCAAAGCAAGACGCAGAAGAACTCGTCAAGAAATGCGTTGGATGCCAAAAGTATGCAAGACAGCCAAAGATGCCAGCCCAGGAATTGCGCACCATTCCAATCACGTGGCCATTTGCGGTCTGGGGACTGGACATGGTAGGTCCATTCAGGACTGCGCGAGGCGGCGTCAAACATCTCTTAGTTGCGGTGGATAAATACACCAAGTGGGTTGAAGCTAAGCCCATAAAAAAGCTTGATGGGGCAACAGCCAAGAAGTTCGTCATTGAGGTTATAACGAGATTTGGCGTCCCCCACAGTATCATTACGGACAATGGGACAAACTTCGCCGTAGGAGACTGGCAAAGTACTGTGGTGAAGTTGGTATTCGTTGGACTTAGCATCTGTGGCTCATCCACAATCGAATGGCCAAGTTGAGCGAACCAACAGTATAATTCTACAGGGAATAAAGCCAAGATTAGAGGTGCCTTTGCATAGAGCAGCTGGAGCATGGGTAGAAGAATTACCTGCTGTCTTATGGAGCATACGCACAACTCCAAGCAGTGCAACAGGCTATACCCCTTTCTTTCTCATATATGGCGCTGAAGCGGTACTCCCAACGATGTCCTGCACGACACACCTCGTGTAACAGCCTACGTGAAGCAGACGCAGAAGAAGCCAGACAGGATGGCTTAGACCTTCTCGAAGAAGAGCGTGAGATAGCGCTTCAGCGCTCCGCCATTTATCAGCAGAACATGCGGCGTTACCACAGTCGCAAGGTAAGACGGAGATCGTTTCGAGAAGGCGATTTGGTGCTTCGCCTTGTTCAGCAAAAGGAGCACAAACTATCTCCCATATGGGAAGGACCCTTCGTTATCAGCAAAGCGCTTAAGAACGGGGCATATTATCTTGTGGACCTCCGTGATATGAGAAGAAGAAGAAAAGAGGCCGCAAAAGGAAAAGGAACGAAGAAGCAGTGCTCAAGGAGACGAAACGTCCTTGGAACATTGAGCAGCTACGTCCTTTTTACACTTAGCAATTCTATTGTAATCACACCATATATGATTATGAAATAAAAGTCTTTGGTTCCCTCAATTATTTTTATGCATGAGTTCTCGCCGTCTTTTATTTCCATTTGATCATATATTTCGATAAAAATATCAATGTTAACCCGAATTGGCTCGTGCTTGTGGTTACTCACATGATGCTTTTGCCTTAAGGCCTTACAAAAATTAAAATTGCATCCGTCTAAGAGTATTTATCTGATCGCGTATATGCTGGCTTGTCTTAGTAGATGCTTTACGCACCAAAAGCCGGCGCCGTTTCTGTGTTTAAACAGTTTGGTTACTAACCCTGTTGCCAGCGAAGTGTTCCGTGCCTTAGGTTCTGCCAGCATACGAAAAGGCTAAAGCATATAAGCCAGAAAACTTGAAGACGGATAAGGAGCATAGTTTGCAAGCCTTTTAAAAATAAGTGCATGCGTGCAAAACAAACATGTTCAACAGATAAAAGGCTCCTGCCATTACAAAACATAACTTAACAAGTCTTTTGTGCCATCTTTCATGACACGCTTAATGCAAAGTTTTTCCTGCATCTTATGCAGGGGACTGAGGAGGCGAAGACGCAGGGGACTTGGATGGATCCAGCGTAGCTTCAGACTCGCCTTCTTCTTCTTCATTTCCGTCTTCTGACTCATCGCCATTGCCAGTGGTGGGTGCTTCGGCTTCGTCATCAGACACGTCGTCAGGACGGGGAGGCACAGGCTTCTTGGAGAAGAAGATAGACAAGTCTACCATCTCGCAACGGCTGAGGCAAAGCCAGAGACAGAGGCATAGACCTTTTCTTTGACGAGCTCGTTGCCGTCTCTGTCCTTGGCTGGGAAACACTTGATAACGCGCCACATGTTGACTTCGGGGTAGTGGCCGCGAACAAGTCCTAGAGCAAGTTTTGCTCCGCCTCTAGCTGCTGAGCGAAGACGCTCCACCACCTCTGGGACGCAGTTCTGAAGAAGTGGCAGCAAGTTGCTGGTGTTTGTCACTTGGGGCAGCTGTTTTGGGAAGATGTTGGCGACAACGTCTCTTCCCGCAGCATACAGCCCTGACACAATTTCGCCACACTCCAAGATAAGCTCCAGGCGCGTCTCAGAGGTAAGCCTTTCCCCAAACCCAGCTGGAACTGTGGAAAGGAGGAATGAAAAAAGTTAAGGCGTACTGAAGTGTTGGAATAAAGGCAAAAAGTGACAGAAAGTGCGAAAGTAAAGAAGAGGCTTACTTAGCAGTTTCTCGTCAATGGCGGTGCTCTCATCAGCTTGGCGTTCAAGACGACCTTGTAAGCTCTGGATTAGGAGCCCATCCTTTTCAGCCTGTCGCTGCAGTTTCAGAAGTTCTGCCTTCAGTTGTTTGCCTTCAGCGGCGCTGTCTTGGACGGCTTTAAGATTGGCCTCGGCCGTCTTTCGGTTCTCCTCCAGTTGCTTAAACAAGGCGGCATTTTCCCGCCTCACAACTTCTATATCGCCAGTCTCGCTGACGATCTGTTTTGCCTTCGCCACAACAGCTGTGAAAGACACATTGCATGTGTTGAGCATCTTATGCCTTCAAATGAACTAAACACAATGCATGTGAAAGAACATTTACCTTCGTTCGCCTTATTTTTGGCGACGGCTTGCTTGAGCACTTGCCTTTGGTTACTCAGGGAGTACCACAGATCGCACGTAAGCTGCTCGCTGCTCTGCTAAGGCAAGGGCAGTAGTAAGTAACAAAGGTAAAGACAATAAAGTATAGCTACAAGGGCTTGGGGACTGAGTCTTTATCAACATTAAAGAAAGGCCATTACGTCGGCTTAGTCAAAGCACAACGTAATGCCCGGGGACTAGTATGTACATAAAGACGGAATGTTTACCTGCATCATGGCCTTCAAGGCTTTGTAGCTCTTCTTCATTGTGACGTACAGCTCGTCACAATTATCTTCCAGGTTCAAGATGGTCAATGTTGCCAACTGGCCTTAGCTTCGGAGGCGGCTCGTTGCGCTCCTTCTCATCGGCAAGCATGGCGGCGATGTTGGGTAAGATGTACCCCTCGTCGTCAAAGAGCTCTTGCTTCACCATGTTGCGGATAGCTTCACGAGTGATGGGCTCGTTCGGCTCTTCTGACTGAAGTACCGCCGCCTTCCCAGCAGCGGCAGCCCTGGCCAACTTTTCAGTTTCCGTCTTATCAGGAAAGACGGCTGAGTCCAAATCTATATGATGATCTCAGATGGGCCTGGGGATGTCTCTTGTTGAACGGAGGGAGTGGGGGGAGCGATGGCCGGAGAAGGCTCAGTTTCCTTTGCCTGGAAGAAATTACTTTCTTCCTCTTGAGAGGTGCAGTTGGTTTGATCCTGCAAATCACATACAAAATAAGATAACATTCATAGACATTGTTCGCCTTACTAAAGAAATTGAGGTTCGGCTTACTTCTGTACTGGAGCATTGAAGGCCGCATCTTCATCGTCCTCAATGTCGAGCACTTCGGCGTTACAGGGATGGCTTTCTCACGCTTCCGCCTTTCTGCTGCTGAAGTTGCTGCAGTAGCTCCTGAAGCCTTTCGTTTCCGAGTCTTTGGGGCTCGGGTGCCGCTTCAGGCACGTAAAACAAAGGAGCCAGCAGATTATCCGGCAAAAGGGCGAGCTGAAATCAAAAGTGGTGTTAGTAAGGCAAACATTGTGGAAGTGTAAAAACAGTAATGGTAAATGCCTTACCTTGGGAGCGGGTTGGCGGCTGTGTACATAGGACGCTGCTCTGTGAGCTGGATCCTTTCCTTGGCAATCCTCTTAAAGCGATACAAGGGCGTCTTGCGTAAGGTCGCTCTCACTAACACGGAGGGGATCTTTCTTCTGGTCCGTGTAGTGGCATGAGGCCTTTGCGATCTTTCAAAGGCTGGATTCGCCTTGACAACCAACATAGGATGGTGTCTGCGCCCGTGAGTTTGGGCACAGCAGTCTTTGTTAAGTACTCAATCCGCCTTTGCATGCGACGGAGGTTGTCAGGAAGGACCTTCAGCGGTTTTCGCCCCAAGAGGCGGGCTCCGCAGGCAAAGGAGAAAAGCGAGGAAGTCCTATGTCTTTGCCTACTGGCGCCATGTCTTTGCAGTAGAAGAAGGAGCTATTCCAGCCTTTAATGGAATCTATTTTTGGCGCCTTAGGATACCAGTCTCTGCCTCTACGAAGGTTGATGCTAACTGTTCCTAAGGAAAGCAGTTCTTCCTTCTCTGTTTGGCGCTTGCAAGTAAAGCAGTACTTGAAGAATTCTAAGCTGGGCTCTATGCCTAGTATCCTTCGAATAAAGCCATAAAGCCAGCTATGTACAAGATACTATTGGGGCCTACGCTATGAGGCTGAAGGCCATAGTAGTCTAAGACTGATTGGAAAAAAGGATGCGGAGGCAAAGACAAACCGCGAGGAGATGTGAGACGAGGAGCACTCGTTCATCGCCGGCGGGATCTGGAGCAGGGTGGCCGTACGCTGACCGCCAGTGGCAGTTCTCCTTTGGTGGGAGGATGCCCTCCTTTTCCAGCTGCGTGAGGTCCGCGTCGGTGATGGTGGAAGCGCCCAGTTGCGGGATGATGCTTCCTCTCCCTCCTCCTCTGCCTCCGCCGCATCGCCCTCGTCGGAGGGCTGGGCATTCTTCTCTGCTTCGATGGGGTGGCCGCAGAACTTGTCGCCGCGCCGCGCGAGATGCAGATGCATCCGCGGTGCTCGATCCCCTCATGGCCAGATCTTGTCCTCCGTCGCCGCCGACGCCGCGCCGTTGCCGCTCCCGCGGTCGCATCGGAGCTCTCCATGGGTGGGTGCGCAGGTGGTGGTGGTGGAGCTCGCCGGAGTTCGGATGGGATGGGCGCGAGGAGGACGATGAACAGGGAAATGAACCAGATGGAGAAAATCAGTTCCCCTTTTATGGGGGTGCGCCGCGATTAGTGCGGTGAGATAACGTCCGCGTGATTTTCGCCACGCGTCCCGCAACGGTCAGATATGGGCATCTTCTCCCGCACGCCTCGGAGATCGTGTGCGGAAAAATAGCAGTAATGGCGTCACAACGTCTCTTTGCTTGTCCAGACTGTCGTGGACTGGCTTTGACTGCGGTGACGTCATGACAAGACTCGACGCTGACAGAATCTTTCTGCCAGATTGTTCAAAGTGCAGGAGAGTTCGGCTTAATCCTTAAGGCAGACTGAATGTCTCATTTTGGAATGCTCCAAGCTCTTCTGTCCGCCTTGCGCAAAGGCGAAAGCCCGTGTTTCACAAAGACGGCAAACGAAGAACTTAAACCTTTCCGGGGACTACTGTGGAGGTTATGCCGAACGGGTATACCTGCCACGGTGGATAAAACCTGGCCCACCAAGGAGGCCCATCAGATAAAGCCGGAGGGCTTAATGGAGAAGGCCTCATGGGCTTAGGCGCAAGGATAAGCTCTGGGCTGGCTTAGTGAAGTCCAAGACGAAGGCCTGGCTGCGTTCGCCTTAGGGAGCAAGTTAGGGTTTGTTACCGTGTTAGTCTAGGACTCGTGATCTAGGTCGGTTAAGGCTTTCCTTGTAGGGGAAGGCTTGGCGCCTTTATAAGCCAGCCTTCCAGCAGCCTTAGGGCACGCATACAATCTCATTGTAACCTGTACACATATTCTCCTTGAGTGAATTATAGCAGCACGTAGGATCTCGCCACCGTCGTGAGATCCGAAGCTGGGTAAGATCGTGTGTGCAATCCCGTCACTGGAACCCTCTACGTTCTTCCCCACCTCCTCTACGGTACGTATGAATCCATATAGTAGTTCCGCGTT